>JBBPBR010000127.1:9965-95449 GCA_037974775.1 Cicer pinnatifidum | reverse complement strand
GTGTCATTGGATTAACATTTAGGTCATTTTCGTCCTCCCTAGTCTTATTCTTGTCCAATTAGGGTTTTTATGCAATCTTGTGTATCCAATAAGTGTGTTTGTGTCATCGGACGAACATTTAGGCCATTTTCGTCCTCCCTAGGCTTATTCTTGTCCAATTAGGGTTTTTAACCAATCATGTGCATCCAATAGGTTTGTTTGTGTCATTGGATGAACATTTAGGTCATTTTCGCCTTCCCTTGGGTTATTCTTGTCCAATTAGGGTTTTTATCCAATCCTGTGCATCCAATAAGTTCATTTGTGTCATTGGAGGAACATTTGGGTCATTTTCGTCCTCCCTGGTCTTATTCTTGTCCAATTAGGGTTTTTAACCAATCTTGTGCATCGAATAAGTTCGTGTGTGTCATTGGATGAACATTTAGGTCATTTTCGTCCTCCCTAGGCTTATTCTTGTCCAATTATGGTTTTTAACCAATCTTGTGCATCCAATAAGTTCATTTGTGTCATTGGATGAACATTTAGGTCATTTTCGTCCTCCTTAGTCTTATTCTTGTCCCATTAGGGTTTTTAACCAATCTTGTGCATCGAATAAGTTCATTTGTGTCATTGGATGAACATTTAGGTCATTTTCGTCCTCCCTAGGCTTATTCTTGTCCAATTAGGGTTTTTAACCAATCTTGTGCATCCAATAAGTTCATATGTGTCATTTGAAGAACATTTAGGTCATTTTCGTCATCCCTAGGCTTATTCTTTTCCAATTAGGGTTTTTAGCCAATCTTTTGCATTCAACAAGTTCCTTTGTTTCATTGGAGGAACATTTAGGTCATGTTCGTCCTCCCTAGTCTTATTCTTGTCCAATTAGGGTTTTTAAACAATCTTGTGCATCCAATAGGTGTGTTTGTGTCATTGGAGGAACATTTAGGTCATTTTTGTCATCCCTAGTCTTATTCTTGTCCAATTAGGGTTTTTATGCAATCTTGTGCATCCAATAGGTTTGTTTGTGTCATTGGAGGAACATTTGGGTCATTTTCGTCCTCCCTGGTCTTATTCTTGTCCAATTAGGGTTTTTAACCAATCTTGTGCATCGAATAAGTTCGTATGTGTCATTGGATGAACATTTAGGTCATTTTCGTCCTCCCTAGGCTTATTCTTGTCCAATTATGGTTTTTAACCAATCTTGTGCATCCAATAAGTTCATTTGTGTCATTGGATGAACATTTAGGTCATTTTCGTCCTCCTTAGTCTTATTCTTGTCCCATTAGGGTTTTTAACCAATCTTGTGCATCGAATAAGTTCATTTGTGTCATTGGATGAACATTTAGGTCATTTTCGTCCTCCCTAGGCTTATTCTTGTCCAATTAGGGTTTTTAACCAATCTTGTGCATCCAATAAGTTCATTTGTGTCATTGGATGAACATTTAGGTCATATACGTCCTCCCTAGGCTTATTCTTGTCCAATTAGGGTTTTTAACCAATCTTGTGCATCCAATAAGTTCATTTGTGTCATTGGATGAACATTTAGGTCATTTTCGTCATCCCTAGTCTTATTCTTGTCCAATTAGGGTTTTAGCAATCTTGTGCATCCAATATGTGTGTTTGTGTCATTGGATGAACATTTAGGTCATTTTCGTCCTCCCTATGCTTATTCTTGTCCAATTAGGGTTTTTAACCAATCTTGTGCATCCAATAAGTTCATTTGTGTCATTGGATGAACATTTAGGTCATATACGTCCTCCCTAGGCTTATTCTTGTCCAATTAGGGTTTTTAACCAATCTTGTGCATCCAATAAGTTCATTTGTGTCATTGGATGAACATTTAGGTCATTTTCGTCATCCCTAGTCTTATTCTTGTCCAATTAGGGTTTTTAGCAATCTTGTGCATCCAATATGTGTGTTTGTGTCATTGGATGAACATTTAGGTCATTTTCGTCCTCCCTATGCTTATTCTTGTCCAATTAGGGTTTTTAACCAATCTTGTGCATCCAATAAGTTCATTTGTGTCATTGGATGAACAGTTAGGTCATTTACGTCCTCCCTAGGCTTATTCTTGTCCAATTAGGGTTTTTAACCAATCTTGTGCATCCAATAAGTTCATTTGTGTCATTGGACGAACATTTAGGTCATTTTCGTCCTCCCTAGGCTTATTCTTGTCCAATTAGGGTTTTTAACCAATCTTGTGCATCCAATAAGTTCATTTGTGTCATTGGATGAAAATTTAGGTCATTTTCGACATCCCTAGTCTTATTCTTATCCAATTAGGGTTTTAGGCAATCTTGTGCATCCAATATGTGTGTTTGTGTCATTGGATGAACATTTAGGTCATTTTCGTCCTCCCTATGCTTATTCTTGTCCAATTAGGGTTTTTAACCAATCTTGTGCATCCAATAAGTTCATTTGTGTCATTGGATGAACAGTTAGGTCATTTACGTCCTCCCTAGGCTTATTCTTGTCCAATTAGGGTTTTTAACCAATCTTGTGCATCCAATAAGTTCATTTGTGTCATTGGATGAACATTTAGGTTATTTTCGTCATCCCTAGTCTTATTCTTGTCCAATTAGGGTTTTAAGCAATCTTGTGCATCCAATATGTGTGTTTGTGTCATTGGATGAACATTTAGGTCATTTTCGTCCTCCCTATGCTTATTCTTGTCCAATTAGGGTTTTTAACCAATCTTGTGCATCCAATAAGTTCATTTGTGTCATTGGATGAATATTTAGGTCATTGGATGAACATCCAATAGGTGTGTTTGTGTCATTGGAGGAACATTTAGGTCATTTTCGTCCTCCCTAGTCTTATTCTTGTCCAATTAGGGTTTTTATGCAATCTTGTGCACCCAATAGGTGTGTTTGTGTCATTGGACGAACATTTAGGTCATTTTCGTCCTCCCTAGGCTTATTCTTGTCCAATTAGGGTTTTAAACCAATCTTGTGCATCCAATAAGTTCATTTGTGTCATTGGATGAACATTTAGGTCATTTTCGTCCTCCCTAGTCTTATTCTTGTCCAATTAGGGTTTTAAGCAATCTTGTGCATCCAATATGTGTGTTTGTGTCATAGGACGAACATTTAGGTCATTTTCGTCCTCCCTAGGCTTATTCTTGTCCAATTAGGGTTTTTAACCAATCTTGTGCATCCAATAAGTTCATTTGTGTCATTGGATGAACATTTAGGTCATTTTCGTCATCCCTAGTCTTATTCTTGTCCAATTAGGGTTTCAAGCAATCTTGTGCATCCAATATGTGTGTTTGTGTCATTGGATGAACATTTAGGTCATTTTCGTCCTCCCTATGCTTATTCTTGTCCAATTAGGGTTTTTAACCAATCTTGTGCATCCAATAAGTTCATTTGTGTCATTGGATGAACATTTAGGTCATTTACGTCCTCCCTAGGCTTATTCTTGTCCAATTAGGGTTTTTAACCAATCTTGTGCATCCAATAAGTTCATTTGTGTCATTGGATCAACATTTAGGTCATTTTCGTCCTCCCTAGGCTTATTCTTGTCCAATTAGGGGTTTTATGCAATCTTGTGCATCCAATAGGTGTGTTTGTGTCATTGGACGAACATTTAGGTCATTTTCGTCCTCCCTAGGCTTATTCTTGTCCAATTAGGGTTTTTAACCAATCTTGTGCATCCAATAAGTTCATTTGTGTAATTGGTTGAACATTTAGGACATTTTCGTCCTCCCTAGACTTAATCTTGTCCACTTAGAGTTTGTAACCAACCTTGTGCATCCAATAAGTTAATTTGTGTCATTGGAGGAACATTTAGGTCATTTTTGTCCTCCCTAGTCTTATTCTTGTCCAATTAGGGTTTTTATGCAATCTTGTGCATCCAATAGATGTGTTGTGTCATTGGACGAACATTTAGGTCATTTTCGTCCTCCCTAGGCTTATTCTTGTCCAATTAGGGTTTTTAACCAATCTTGTGCATCCAATAGGTGTTTTTGTGTCATTGGAGGAACATTTAGGTCATTTTCGTCCTCCCTAGTCTTATTCTTGTCCAATTAGGGTTTTTAACCAACCTTGTGCATCCAATAAGTTCATTTGTGTAATTGGTTGAACATTTAGGACATTTTCGTCCTCCCTAGACTTAATCTTGTCCACTTAGAGTTTGTAACCAACCTTGTGCATCCAATAAGTTAATTTGTGTCATTGGAGGAACATTTAGGTCATTTTTGTCCTCCCTAGTCTTATTCTTGTCCAATTAGGGTTTTAAACCAATCTTGTGCATCCAATAAGTTCATTTGTGTCATTGGATAAACATTTAGGTCATTTTCGTCCTCCCTAGTCTTATTCTTGTCCAATTAGGGTTTTTATGTAATCTTGTGCATCCAATAGGTGTGTTTGTGTCATTGGACCAACATTTAGGTCATTTTCGTCCTCCCTAGGCTTATTCTTGTCCAATTAGGGTTTTTAACCAACCTTGTGCATCCAATAAGTTCATTTGTGTAATTGGTTGAACATTTAGGACATTTTCGTCCTCCCTAGACTTAATCTTGTCCACTTAGAGTTTGTAACCAACCTTGTGCATCCAATAAGTTAATTTGTGTCATTGGAGGAACATTTAGGTCATTTTTGTCCTCCCTAGTCTTATTCTTGTCCAATTAGGGTTTTTATGCAATCTTGGGCATCCAATAGATGTGTTGTGTCATTGGACGAACATTTAAGTCATTTTCGTCCTCCCTAGGCTTATTCTTGTCCAATTAGGGTTTTTAACCAATCTTGTGCATCCAATAGGTGTTTTTGTGTCATTGGAGGAACATTTAGGTCATTTTCGTCCTCCCTAGTCTTATTCTTGTCCAGTTAGGGTTTTTATGCAATATTGTGCATCCAATAGGTGTGTATGTGTCATTGGACGAACATTTAGGTCATTTTCGTCGTCCCTAGCCTTATTCTTGTCCAATTAGGGTTTTTAACCAACCTTGTGCATCCAATAAGTTCATTTGTGTCATTGGATGAACATTTACGTCATTTTCGTCCTCCCTAGGCTTATTCTTGTCCAATTAGGGTTTTTAACCAATCTTGTGCATCCAATAGGTGTGTTTGTGTCATTGGATGAACATTAAGGTCATTTTCTTCCTCCCTACGATTATTCTTGTCCAATTAGGGTTTTTAACCAATCTTGTGCATCCAATAGGTGTGTTTGTGTCATTGGATGAACATTTAGGTCATTTTCGTCCTCCCTAGGCTTATTCTTGTCCAATTAGGGTTTTTAACCAATCATGTGCATCCAATAAGTTCATTTGTGTCATTGGTTGAACATTTAGGTCATTTTCGTCCTCCCTAGGCTTATTCTTGTCCAATTAGGGTTTTTAACCAACCTTCTGCATCCAATAAGTTCATTTGTGTCATTGGAGGAACATTTAGGTCATTTTCGTCTTCCCTAGGCTTATTCTTGTCCAATTAGGGTTTTTATGCAATCTTGTGCATCCAATAAGTTCATTTGTGTCATTGGATTAACATTTAGGTCATTTTCGTCCTCCCTAAGCTTATTCTTGTCCAATTAGGGTTTTTAACCAATCATGTGCATCCAATAAGTTGATTTGTGTCATTCGACGAACATTTAGGTCATTTTCGTCCTCCTTAGGCTTATTATTGTCCAATTAGGGTTTTTAACCAATCTTGTGCATCCAATAAGTTCATTTGTGTCATTGGATGAACATTTAGGTCATTTTCGTCCTCCCTAGGCTTATTCATGTCCAATTAGGGTTTTTAGCCAATCTTGTGCATCCAATAAGTTCATTTGTGTCATTGGAGGAACATTTAGGTCATTTTCGTCCTCCCTAGTCTTATTCTTGTCCAATTAGGGTTTTTATGCAATCTTGTGCATCCAATAGGTGTGCTTGGGTCATTGGACGAACATTTAGGTCATTTTCGTCCTCCCTAGGCTTATTCTTTTCCAATTAGGGTTTTTAACCAATCTTGTGCATCCAATAGGTGTGTTTGTGTCATTGGAGGAACATTTAGGTCATTTTCGTCCTCCCTAGTGTTATTCTTGTCCAATTAGGGTTTTTATGCAATCTTGTGCATCCAATAGGTGTGTTTCTGTTATTGGACGAACATTTAGGTCATTTTCGTCGTCCCTAGGCTTATTCTTGTCCAATTAGGGTTTTTAACCAACCTTGTGCATCCAATAAGTTCATTTGTGTCATTGGATGAACATTTAGGTCATTTTCGTCCTCCCTAGGCTTATTCTTGTCCAATTAGGGTTTTTAACCAATCTTGTGCATCCAATAAGTTCATTTGTGTCATTGGATGAACATTTAGGTCATTTTCGTCCTACCTATGCTTATTCTTGTCCAATTAGGGTTTTTAACCAATCCTGTGCTTCCAATAAGTTCATTTGTGTCATTCGATGAACATTTAGGTCATTTTCGTCCTCCCTAGTCTTATTCTTGTCCAATTAGGGTTTTTATGCAATTTTGTGCATCCAATAGGTGTGTTTGTGTCATTGGTGGAACATTTAGGTCATTTTCGTCCTCCCTAGTCTTATTCTTGTCCAATTAGGGTTTTTATGCAATCTTGTGCATCCAATAGGTGTGTTTGTCTCATTAAACGAACATTTAGATCATTTTCGAACTCCCTAGGCTTATTCTTGTCCAATTAGGGTTTTTAACCAACCTTGTGCATCCAATAAGTTCATTTGTCTCATTGGATGAACATTTAGGTCATTTTCGTCCTCCCTAGGCTTATTCTTGTACAATTAGGGTTTTTAACCAATCTTGTGCATCCAATAAGTTCATTTGTGTCATTGGATGAACATTTAGGTCATTTTCGTCCTCCCTAGTCTTATTCTTGTCCAATAAGGGTTTTTATTCACTCTTGTGCATCCAATAGGTGTGTTTGTGTCATTGGACGAACATTTTGGTCATTTTCGTCCTCCCTAGTCTTATTCTTGTCCAATAAGGGTTTTTATTCACTCTTGTGCATCCAATAGGTGTGTTTGTGTCATTGGACAAACATTTAGGTCATTTTCGTCCTCCCTAGGCTAATTCTTGTCCAATCAGGGTTTTTAACCATTCTTGTGCTTCCAATAAGTTCATTTGTGTCATTAGACGAAAATTTAGGTCATTTTCGTCCTCCCTAGGCTTATTCTTGTCCAATTAGGGTTTTTAACCAATCATGTGCATCCAATAAGTTAATTTGGGTCATTGGATGAACATTTAGGTCATTTTCGTCCTCCCTAGGCTTATTCTTGTCCAATTAGGGTTTTTAGCCAATCTTGTGCATCCAATAAGTTCATTTGTGTCATTGGATGAACATTTAGGTCATTTTCGTCTTCCGTAGGCTTATTCTTGTCCAATTAGGGTTTTTAACCAATCCTGTGCATCCAATAGGTGTGTTTGTGTCATTGGATAAACATTTAGGTCATTTTCGTCCTCCCTAGTCTTATTCTTGTCCAATTAGGGTTTTTATGTAATCTTGTGCATTCAATAGGTGTGTTTGTGTCGTTGGACGAACATTTAGGTCATTTTCGTCATCCCTAGGCTTATTCTTGTCCAATTGGGGTTTTTAACAAATCTTGTGCATCCAATAAGTTCATTTGTGTCATTAGACGAACATTTATGTCATTTTCGTCCTCCCTAGGCTTATTCTTGTCCAATTAGGGTTTTTAACAAATGATGTGCATCCAATAAGTTGATTTGTGTCATTGGATGAACATTTAGGTCATTTTCGTCCTCCCTAGGCTGATTCTTGTGCATCCAATAGGTTCAGTTGTGTCATTGGATGAACATTTAACCAATCTTGTGCATCCAATAAGTTCAGTTGTGTCATTGGATGAACATTTAGGTCATTTTTGTTCTCCCAAGGCTTATTCTTGTCCAATTAGGGTTTTTATGCAATCTTGTGCATCCATTAAGTTCATTTGTGTCATTGGAGGAACATTTAGGTCATTTTCGTCCTCGCTAAGCTTATTCTTGTCCAATTAGGGTTTTTAACCAATCATGTGCATCCAATAAGTTGATTTGTGTCATTGGACGAACATTTAGGTCATTTTCGTCCTCCATAGGGTTATTATTGTCCAATTAGGGTTTTTAACCAATCTTGTGCATCCAATAAGTTCATTGGTGTCATTGGATGAACATTTAGGTCATTTTCGTCCTCCCTAGGCTTATTCATGTCCAATTAGGGTTTTTAGCCAATCTTGTGCATCCAATAAGTTCATTTGTGTCATTGGAGGAACATTTAGGTCATTTTCGTCCTCCCTAGTCTTATTCTTGTCCAATTAGGGTTTTTATTCACTCTTGTGCATCCAATAGGTGTGTTTGTGTCATTGGAGGAACATTTAGGTCACTTTCGTCCTCCCAAGGCTTATTCTTGTCCAATTAGGGTTTTTATGCAATCTTGTGCATCCAATAGGTGTGTTTGTGTCATTGGACGAACATTTAGGTCATTTTCGTCCTCCCTAGGCTTATTCTTGTCCAATTAGGGTTTTTAACCAATCGTGTGCATCCAATAAGTTGATTTGTGTCGTTGGATGAACATTTAAGTCATTTTCGTCTTTTTAAGGCTTATTCTTGTCCAATTAGTATTTTTAACCAATCTTGTGCATCCAATAGGTGTGTTTGTGTCATTGGATAAACATTTAGGTCATTTTCGTCCTCCCTAGTCTTATTCTTATCCAATTAGGGTTTTTATGTAATCTTTTGCATTCAATAGGTGTGTTGTGTCATTGGACGAACATTTCGGTCATTTTCGTCCTCCCTAGGCTTATTCTTGTCCAATTAGGGTTTTTAACCAATCTTGTGCATCCAATAAGTTCATTTGTGTCATTGGATGAACATTTAGGTCATTTTCGTCCTCCCTAGTCTTATTCTTGTCCAATAAGGGTTTTTATTCACTCTTGTGCATCCAATAGGTGTGTTTGTGTCATTGGACGAACATTTTGGTCATTTTCGTCCTCCCTAGTCTTATTCTTGTCCAATAAGGGTTTTTATTCACTCTTGTGCATCCAATAGGTGTGTTTGTGTCATTGGACAAACATTTAGGTCATTTTCGTCCTCCCTAGGCTAATTCTTGTCCAATCAGGGTTTTTAACCATTCTTGTGCTTCCAATAAGTTCATTTGTGTCATGAGACGAAAATTTAGGTCATTTTCGTCCTCCCTAGGCTTATTCTTGTCCAATTAGGGTTTTTAACCAATCATGTGCATCCAATAAGTTAATTTGGGTCATTGGATGAACATTTAGGTCATTTTCGTCCTCCCTAGGCTTATTCTTGTCCAATTAGGGTTTTTAGCCAATCTTGTGCATCCAATAAGTTCATTTGTGTCATTGGATGAACATTTAGGTCATTTTCGTCTTCCGTAGGCTTATTCTTGTCCAATTAGGGTTTTTAACCAATCCTGTGCATCCAATAGGTGTGTTTGTGTCATTGGATAAACATTTAGGTCATTTTCGTCCTCCCTAGTCTTATTCTTGTCCAATTAGGGTTTTTATGTAATCTTGTGCATTCAATAGGTGTGTTTGTGTCGTTGGACGAACATTTAGGTCATTTTCGTCATCCCTAGGCTTATTCTTGTCCAATTGGGGTTTTTAACAAATCTTGTGCATCCAATAAGTTCATTTGTGTCATTAGACGAACATTTATGTCATTTTCGTCCTCCCTAGGCTTATTCTTGTCCAATTAGGGTTTTTAACAAATGATGTGCATCCAATAAGTTGATTTGTGTCATTGGATGAACATTTAGGTCATTTTCGTCCTCCCTAGGCTGATTCTTGTGCATCCAATAGGTTCAGTTGTGTCATTGGATGAACATTTAACCAATCTTGTGCATCCAATAAGTTCAGTTGTGTCATTGGATGAACATTTAGGTCATTTTTGTTCTCCCAAGGCTTATTCTTGTCCAATTAGGGTTTTTATGCAATCTTGTGCATCCATTAAGTTCATTTGTGTCATTGGAGGAACATTTAGGTCATTTTCGTCCTCGCTAAGCTTATTCTTGTCAAATTAGGGTTTTTAACCAATCATGTGCATCCAATAAGTTGATTTGTGTCATTGGACGAACATTTAGGTCATTTTCGTCCTCCATAGGGTTATTATTGTCCAATTAGGGTTTTTAACCAATCTTGTGCATCCAATAAGTTCATTGGTGTCATTGGATGAACATTTAGGTCATTTTCGTCCTCCCTAGGCTTATTCATGTCCAATTAGGGTTTTTAGCCAATCTTGTGCATCCAATAAGTTCATTTGTGTCATTGGAGGAACATTTAGGTCATTTTCGTCCTCCCTAGTCTTATTCTTGTCCAATTAGGTTTTTTATTCACTCTTGTGCATCCAATAGGTGTGTTTGTGTCATTGGAGGAACATTTAGGTCACTTTCGTCCTCCCAAGGCTTATTCTTGTCCAATTAGGGTTTTTATGCAATCTTGTGCATCCAATAGGTGTGTTTGTGTCATTGGACGAACATTTAGGTCATTTTCGTCCTCCCTAGGCTTATTCTTGTCCAATTAGGGTTTTTAACCAATCGTGTGCATCCAATAAGTTGATTTGTGTCATTGGATGAACATTTAAGTCATTTTCGTCTTCCCAAGGCTTATTCTTGTCCAATTAGTATTTTTAACCAATCTTGTGCATCCAATAGGTGTGTTTGTGTCATTGGATAAACATTTAGGTCATTTTCGTCCTCCCTAGTCTTATTCTTATCCAATTAGGGTTTTTATGTAATCTTTTGCATTCAATAGGTGTGTTGTGTCATTGGACGAACATTTCGGTCATTTTCGTCCTCCCTAGGCTTATTCTTGTCCAATTAGGGTTTTTAACCAATCTTGTGCATCCAATAAGTTCATTTGTGTCATTGGATGAACATTAAGGTCATTTTCGTCCTCCCTATTCTTATACTTGTCCAATTAGGGTTTTTATTCAATCTTGTGCATCCAATAGGTGTGTTTGTGTCATTGGAGAAACATTTAGGTCATTTTCGTCCTCCCTAGTCTTATTCTTGTCCAATTAGGGTTTTTATGCAATCTTGTGCATCAAATAGGTGTGTTTGTGTCATTGGACAAACATTTAGGTCATTTTCGTCCTCCCTAGGCTTATTCTTGTCCAATCAGGGTTTTTAACCATTCTTGTGCTTCCAATAAGTTCATTTGTGTCATTAGACGAACATTTAGGTCATTTTCGTCCTCCCTAGGCTTATTCTTGTCCAATTAGGGTTTTTAACCAATCATGTGCATCCAATAAGTTAATTTGGGTCATTGGATGAACATTTAGGTCATTTTCGTCCTCCCTAGGCTTATTCTTGTCCAATTAGGGTTTTTAGCCAATCTTGTGCATCCAATAAGTTCATTTGTGTCATTGGATGAACATTTAGGTCATTTTCGTCTTCCGTAGGCTTATTCTTGTCCAATTAGGGTTTTTAACCAATCCTGTGCATCCAATAGGTGTGTTTGTGTCATTGGATAAACATTTAGGTCATTTTCGTCCTCCCTAGTCTTATTCTTGTCCAATTAGGGTTTTTATGTAATCTTGTGCATTCAATAGGTGTGTTTGTGTCGTTGGACGAACATTTAGGTCATTTTCGTCATCCCTAGGCTTATTCTTGTCCAATTGGGGTTTTTAACAAATCTTGTGCATCCAATAAGTTCATTTGTGTCATTAGACGAACATTTATATCATTTTCGTCCTCCCTAGGCTTATTCTTGTCCAATTAGGGTTTTTAACAAATGATGTGCATCCAATAAGTTGATTTATGTCATTGGATGAACATTTAGGTCATTTTCGTCCTCCCTAGGCTTATTCTTGTCCAATTAGGGTTTTTAACCAATCTTGTGCATCCAATAAGTTCAGTTGTGTCATTGGATGAACATTTAGGTCATTTTTGTTCTCCCAAGGCTTATTCTTGTCCAATTAGGGTTTTTATGCAATCTTGTGCATCCAATAAGTTCATTTGTGTCATTGGAGGAACATTTAGGTCATTTTCGTCCTCGCTAAGCTTATTCTTGTCCAATTAGGTTTTTTAACCAATCATGTGCATCCAATAAGTTGATTTGTGTCATTGGACGAACATTTAGGTCATTTTCGTCCTCCATAGGCTTATTATTGTCCAATTAGGGTTTTTAACCAATCTTGTGCATCCAATAAGTTCATTGGTGTCATTGGATGAACATTTAGGTCATTTTCGTCCTCCCTAGGCTTATTCATGTCCAATTAGGGTTTTTAGCCAATCTTGTGCATCCAATAAGTTCATTTGTGTCATTGGAGGAACATTTAGGTCATTTTCGTCCTCCCTAGTCTTATTATTGTCCAATTAGGGTTTTTATGCAATCTTGTGCATCCAATAGGTGTGTTTGTGTCATTGGACGAACATTTAGGTCATTTTCGTCCTCCCTAGGCTTATTCTTGGCCAATTAGGGTTTTTAACCAATCTTGTGCATCCAATAAGTTCATTTGTGTCATTGGATGAACATTTAGGTCATTTTCGTCCTCCCAAGTCTTATTATTGTCCAATTAGGGTTTTTATGCAATCTTGTGCATCCAATAGGTGTGTTTGTGTCATTGGAGGAACATTTAGGTCATTTTCGTCCTCCCTAGTCTTATTCTTGTCGAATTAGGGTTTTTATGCAATCTTGTGCATCCAATAGGTGTGTTTGTGTCATTGGAAGAACATTTAGGTTATTTTTGTCCTCCCTAGTCTTATTCTTGTCCAATTAGGGTTTTTATGCAATCTTGTGCATCCAATAGGTGTGTTTGTGTCATTGGACGAACATTTAGGTCATTTTCGTCCTCCCTAGGCTTATTCTTGTCCAATTAGGGTTTTTAACCAATCTTGTGCATCCAATAGGTGTGTTTGTGTCATTGGATAAACATTTAGGTCATTTTCGTCCTCCCTAGTCTTATTCTTGTCCAATTAGGGTTTTTAACCAACGTTGTGCGTCCAATAAGTTCATTTGTGTCATTGGATGAACATTTAGGTCATTTTCGTCTTCCCTAGGGTTATTCTTGTCCAATTAGGGTTTTTAACCAATCTTGTGCATCCAATAGGTGTGTTTGTGTCATTGGATAAACATTTAGGTCATTTTCGTCCTCCTTAGTGTTATTCTTGTCCAATTAGGGTTTTTATGCAATCTTGTGCATCCAATAGGTGTGTTTGTGTCATTGGACGAACATTTAGGTCATTTTCGTCCTCCCTAGGCTTATTCTTGTCCAATTAGGGTTTTTAACCAACCTTGTGCATCCAATAAGTTCATTTGTATCATTGGAGGAACATTTAGGTCATTTTTGTCCTCCCTAGTCTTATTCTTGTCCAATTAGGGTTTTTATGCAATCTTGTGCATCCAATAGGTGTGTTTGTGTCATTGGACGAACATTTAGGTCATTTTCGTCCTCCCTAGGCTTATTCTTGTCCAATTAGGGTTTTTAACCAATCTTGTGCATCCAATAAGTTCATTTGTGTCATTGGATGAACAATTAGGTCATTTTCGTCTTCCATAGGCTTATTCTTGTCCAATTAGGGTTTTTAACCAATCTTGTGCATCCAATAGGTGTGTTTGTGTCATTGGATAAACATTTAGGTCATTTTCGTCCTCCCTAGTCTTATTCTTGTCCAATTAGGGTTTTTAGGCAATCTTGTGCATCCAATAGGTGTGTTTGTGTCATTGGAGGAACATTTAGGTCATTTTCGTCCTCCCTAGGCTTATTCTTGTCCAATTAGGGTTTTTAACCAATCTTGTGCATCCAATAAGTTCATTTGTGTCATTAGATGAACATTTAGGTCATTTTCGTCCTCCCTAGGCTTATTCTTGTCCAATTAGGGTTTTTAACCAATCATGTGCATCCAATAAGTTAATTTGTGTCATTGGATGAACATTTAGGTCATTTTCGTCCTCCCTAGGCTTATTCTTGTCCAATTAGGGTTTTTAGCCAATCTTGTGCATCCAATAAGTTCATTTGTGTCATTGGAGGAACATTTAGGTCATTTTCGTCCTCCCTAGTCTTATTCTTGTCCAATTAGGGTTTTTATGCAATCTTGTGCATCAAATAGGTGTGTTTGTGTCATTGGACGAACATTTAGGTCATTTTCGTCTTCCCTAGGCTTATTCTTGTCCAATTAGGGTTTTTAACCAATCTTGTGCATCCAATAAGTTCATTTGTGTCATTGGATGAACATTTAGGTCATTTTCGTCCTCCCTAGTCTTATTTTTGTCCAATTAGGGTTTTTATGCAATCTTGTGCTTCCAATAGGTGTGTTTGTGTCATTGGACGAACATTTTGGTCATTTTCGTCCTCCCTAGTCTTATTCTTGTCCAATTAGGGTTTTTATTCACTCTTGTGCATCCAATAGGTGTGTTTGTGTCATTGGAGGAACATTTTGGTCTTTTTCGTCCTCCCTAGGCTTATTCTTGTCCAATTAGGGTTATTAACCAACCTTGTGCATCCAATAAGTTCATTTGTGTCATTGGAGGAACATTTAGGTCATTTTTGTCCTCCCTAGTCTTATTCTTGTCCAATTAGGGTTTTTATGCAATCTTGTGCATCCAATAGGTGTGTTTGTGTCATTGGACGAACATTTAGGCCATTTTCGTCCTCCCTAGGCTTATTCTTCTCCAATTAAGGTTTTTAACCAATCTTGTGCATCCAATAAGTTCATTTGTGTCATTAGACGAACATTTAGGTCATTTTCGTCCTCTCCAGGCTTATTCTTGTCCAATTAGGGTTTTTAACCAATCGTGTGCATCCAATAAGTTGATTTGTGTCATTGGATGAACATTTTAGTTATTTTCGTCTTCCCAAGGCTTATTCTTGTCCAATTAGGGTTTTTAACCAATCTTGTGCATCCAATAGGTGTGTTTGTGTCATTGGATAAACATTTAGGTCATTTTCGTCCTCCCTAGTCTTATTCTTGTCCAATTAGGGTTTTTATGTAATCTTTTGCATTCAATAGGTGTGTTGTGTCATTGGACGAATATTTCGGTCATTTTCGTCCTCCCTAGGCTTATTCTTGTCCAATTAGGGTTTTTAACCAATCTTGTGCATCCAATAAGTTCATTTGTGTCATTGGATGACCATTTAGGTCATTTTCGTCCTCCCTAGGCTTATTCTTGTCCAATTAGGGTTTTTAACCAATCTTGTGCATCCAATAAGTTCGTTTGTGTCATTGGATGAACATTTAGGTTATTTTCGTCCTCCCTAGTCTTATTCTTGTCCAATTAGGGTTTTTATGTCATCTTTTGCATTCAATAGGTGTGTTGTGTCATTTGACGAACATTTAGGACATTTTCGTCCTCCCTAGGCTTATTCTTGTCCAATTAGGGTTATTAACCAACCTTGTGCATCCAATAAGTTCATTTGTGTCATTGGTTGAACATTTAGGTCATTTTCGTCCTCCCTATGCTTATTCTTGTCCAATTAGGGTTATTAACCAACCTTGTGCATCCAATAAGTTCATTTGTGTCATTGGAGGAACATTTAGGTCATTTTCGTCCTCCCTAGGCTTATTCTTGTCCAATTAGGGTTATTAACCAACCTTGTGCATCCAATAAGTTCATTTGTGTCATTGGAGGAACATTTAGGTCATTTTCGTCCTCCCTAGTCTTATTCTTGTCCAATTAGGGTTTTTATGCAATCTTGTGCATCAAATAGGTGTGTTTGTGTCATTGGACGAACATTTAGGTCATTTTCGTCCTCCCTAGGCTTATTCTTGTCCAATTAAGGTTTTTAACCAATCTTGTGCATCCAATAACTTCATTTGTTTCATTAGACGAACATTTAGGTCATTTTCGTCCTCTCTAGGCTTATTCTTGTCCAATTAGGGTTTTTAACCAATCGTGTGCATCCAATAAGTTGATTTGTGTCATTGGATGAACATTTAAGTCATTTTCGTCTTCCCAAGGCTTATTCTTGTCCAATTAGGGTTTTTAACCAATCTTGTGCATCGAATAGGTGTGTTTGTGTCATTGGATAAACATTTAGGTCATTTTCATCCTCCCTAGTCTTATTCTTGTCCAATTAGGGTTTTTATGTAATCTTTTGCATTCAATAGGTGTGTTTGTGTCATTGGACGAACATTTAGGACATTTTCGTCCTCCCTAGGCTTATTCTTGTCCAATAAGGGTTTTTAACCAATCTTGTGCATCGAATAGGTGTGTTTGTGTCATTGGAGGAACATTTAGGTCATTTTCATCCTCCCTAGTCTTATTCTTGTCCAATTAGGGTTTTTATGCAATCTTGTGCATCCAATATGTGTGTTTGTGTCATTGGACGAACATTTAGGTCATTTTCGTCCTCCCTAGTCTTATTCTTGTCCAATTAGGGTTTTTATTCACTCTTGTGCATCCAATAAGTTCATTTGTGTCATTGGAGGAACATTTAGGTCATTTTTGTCCTCCCTAGTCTTATTCTTGTCCAATTAGGGTTTTTATGCAATCTTGTGCATCCGATAGGTGTGTTTGTGTCATTGGACGAACATTTAGGGCATTTTCGTGCTCCCTAGGCTTATTCTTGTCCAATTAAGGTTTTTAACCAATCTTGTGCATCCAATAAGTTCATTTGTGTCATTAGACGAACATTTAGGTCATTTTCGTCCTCTCTAGGCTTATTCTTGTCCAATTAGGGTTTTTAACCAATCGTGTGCATCCAATAAGTTGATTTGTGTCATTGGATGAACATTTTAGTCATTTTCGTCTTCCCTAGGCTTATTCTTGTCCAATTAGGGTTTTTAACCAATCTTGTGCATCCAATAGGTGTGTTTGTGTCATTGGATAAACATTTAGGTCATTTTCGTCCTCCCTAGTCTTATTCTTGTCCAATTAGGGTTTTTATGTAATCTTTTGCATTCAATAGGTGTGTTGTGTCATTGGACGAACATTTCGGTCATTTTCGTCCTCCCTAGGCTTATTCTTGTCCAATTAGGGTTTTTAACCAATCTTGTGCATCCAATAAGTTCATTTGTGTCATTGGATGACCATTTAGGTCATTTTCGTCCTCCCTAGGCTTATTCTTGTCCAATTAGGGTTTTTAACCAATCGTGTGCATCCAATAAGTTGATTTGTGTCATTGGATGAACATTTTAGTCATTTTCGTCTTCCCAAGGCTTATTCTTGTCCAATTAGGGTTTTTAACCAATCTTGTGCATCCAATAGGTGTGTTTGTGTCATTGGATAAACATTTAGGTCATTTTCGTCCTCCCTAGTCTTATTCTTGTCCAATTAGGGTTTTTATGTAATCTTTTGCATTCAATAGGTGTGTTGTGTCATTGGACGAACATTTCGGTCATTTTCGTCCTCCCTAGGCTTATTCTTGTCCAATTAGGGTTTTTAACCAATCTTGTGCATCCAATAAGTTCATTTGTGTCATGGGATGACCATTTAGGTCATTTTCGTCCTCCCTAGGCTTATTCTTGTCCAATTAGGGTTTTTAACCAAACTTGTGCATCCAATAAGTTCGTTTGTGTCATTGGATGAACATTTAGGTTATTTTCGTCCTCCCTAGTCTTATTCCTGTCCAATTAGGGTTTTTATGCAATCTTGTGCATCCAATAGGTTTGTTTGTGTCATTGGACGAACATTTAGGACATTTTCGTCCTCCCTAGGCTTATTCTTGTCCAATAAGGGTTTTAACCAATCTTGTGCATCCAATAGGTGTGTTTGTGTTATTGGAGGAACATTTAGGTCATTTTCATCCTCCCTAGTCTTATTCTTGTCCAATTAGGGTTATTAACCAACCTTGTGCATCCAATAAGTTCATGTGTGTCATTGGAGGAACATTTAGGTCATTTTTGTCCTCCCTACTCTTATTCTTGTCCAATTATGGTTTTTATGCAATCTTGTGCATCCAATAGGTGTGTTTGAGTCATTGGACGAACATTTAGGTCATTTTCGTCCTCCCTTGGCTTATTCTTCTCCAATTAAGGTTTTTAACCAATCTTGTGCATCCAATAAGTTCATTTGTGTCATTAGACGAACATTTAGGTCATTTTCGTCCTCTCTAGGCTTATTCTTGTCCAATTAGGGTTTTTAACCAATCGTGTGCATCCAATAAGTTGATTTGTGTCATTGGATGAACATTTTAGTCATTTTCGTCTTCCCAAGGCTTATTCTTGTCCAATTAGGGTTTTTAACCAATCTTGTGCATCCAATAGGTGTGTTTGTGTCATTGGATAAACATTTAGGTCATTTTCGTCCTCCCTAGTCTTATTCTTGTCCAATTAGGGTTTTTATGTAATCTTTTGCATTCAATAGGTGTGTTGTGTCATTGGACGAACATTTCGGTCATTTTCGTCCTCCCTAGGCTTATTCTTGTCCAATTAGGGTTTTTAACCAATCTTGTGCATCCAATAAGTTCATTTGTGTCATGGGATGACCATTTAGGTCATTTTCGTCCTCCCTAGGCTTATTCTTGTCCAATTAGGGTTTTTAACCAAACTTGTGCATCCAATAAGTTCGTTTGTGTCATTGGATGAACATTTAGGTTATTTTCGTCCTCCCTAGTCTTATTCCTGTCCAATTAGGGTTTTTATGCAATCTTGTGCATCCAATAGGTTTGTTTGTGTCATTGGACGAACATTTAGGACATTTTCGTCCTCCCTAGGCTTATTCTTGTCCAATAAGGGTTTTAACCAATCTTGTGCATCCAATAGGTGTGTTTGTGTTATTGGAGGAACATTTAGGTCATTTTCATCCTCCCTAGTCTTATTCTTGTCCAATTAGGGTTATTAACCAACCTTGTGCATCCAATAAGTTCATGTGTGTCATTGGAGGAACATTTAGGTCATTTTTGTCCTCCCTACTCTTATTCTTGTCCAATTATGGTTTTTATGCAATCTTGTGCATCCAATAGGTGTGTTTGTGTCATTGGACGAACATTTAGGTCATTTTCGTCCTCCCTAGGCTTATTCTTCTCCAATTAAGGTTTTTAACCAATCTTGTGCATCCAATAAGTTTATTTGTGTCATTAGACGAACATTTAGGTCATTTTCGTCCTCTCTAGGCTTATTCTTGTCCAATTAGGGTTTTTAACCAATCGTGTGCATCCAATAAGTTGATTTGTGTCATTGGATGAACATTTTAGTCATTTTCGTCTTCCCAAGGCTTATTCTTGTCCAATTAGGGTTTTTAACCAATCTTGTGCATCCAATAGGTGTGTTTGTGTCATTGGATAAACATTTAGGTCATTTTCGTCCTCCCTAGTCTTATTCTTGTCCAATTAGGGTTTTTATGTAATCTTTTGCATTCAATAGGTGTGTTGTGTCATTGGACGAACATTTCGGTCATTTTCGTCCTCCCTAGGCTTATTCTTGTCCAATTAGGGTTTTTAACCAATCTTGTGCATCCAATAAGTTCATTTGTGTCATGGGATGACCATTTAGGTCATTTTCGTCCTCCCTAGGCTTATTCTTGTCCAATTAGGGTTTTTAACCAAACTTGTGCATCCAATAAGTTCGTTTGTGTCATTGGATGAACATTTAGGTTATTTTCGTCCTCCCTAGTCTTATTCCTGTCCAATTAGGGTTTTTATGCAATCTTGTGCATCCAATAGGTTTGTTTGTGTCATTGGACGAACATTTAGGACATTTTCGTCCTCCCTAGGCTTATTCTTGTCCAATAAGGGTTTTAACCAATCTTGTGCATCCAATAGGTGTGTTTGTGTGATTGGAGGAACATTTAGGTCATTTTCATCCTCCCTAGTCTTATTCATGTCCAATTAGGGTTATTAACCAACCTTGTGCATCCAATAAGTTCATTTGTGTCATTGGAGGAACATTTAGGTCATTTTTGTCCTCCCTACTCTTATTCTTGTCCAATTATGGTTTTTATGCAATCTTGTGCATCCAATAGGTGTGTTTGTGTCATTGGACGAACATTTAGGTCATTTTCGTCCTCCCTAGGCTTATTCTTCTCCAATTAAGGTTTTTAACCAATCTTGTGCATCCAATAAGTTCATTAGTGTCATTAGACGAACATTTAGGTCATTTTCGTCCTCTCCAGGCTTATTCTTGTCCAATTAGGGTTTTTAACCAATCTTGTGCATCCAATAAGTTCATTTGTGTCATTGGATGACCATTTAGGTCATTTTCGTCCTCCCTAGGCTTATTCTTGTCCAATTAGGGTTTTTAACCAATCTTGTGCATCCAATAAGTTCGTTTGTGTCATTGGATGAACATTTAGGTTATTTTCGTCCTCCCTAGTCTTATTCTTGTCCAATTAGGGTTTTTATGTCATCTTTTGCATTCAATAGGTGTGTTGTGTCATTGGACGAACATTTAGGACATTTTCGTCCTCCCTAGGCTTATTCTTGTCCAATTAGGGTTATTAACCAACCTTGTGCATCCAATAAGTTCATTTGTGTCATTGGTTGAACATTTAGGTCATTTTCGTCCTCCCTATGCTTATTCTTGTCCAATTAGGGTTATTAACCAACCTTGTGCATCCAATAAGTTCATTTGTGTCATTGGAGGAACATTTAGGTCATTTTCGTCCTCCCTAGTCTTATTCTTGTCCAATTAGGGTTTTTATGCAATCTTGTGCATCAAATAGGTGTGTTTGTGTCATTGGACGAACATTTAGGTCATTTTCGTCCTCCCTAGGCTTATTCTTGTCCAATTAGGGTTTTTAACCAATCTTGTGCATCCAATAAGTTCATTTGTGTCATTGGATGAACATTTAGGTCATTTTCGTCCTCCCTAAGCATATTTTTGTCCAATTAGGGTTTTTATGCAATCTTGTGCATCCAATAGGTGTGTTTGTGTCATTGGACGAACATTTTGGTCATTTTCGTCCTCCCTAGTCTTATTCTTGTCCAATTAGGGTTTTTATTCACTCTTGTACATCCAATAGGTGTGTTTGTGTCATTGGAGGAACATTTAGGTCATTTTCGTCCTCCCTAGGCTTATTCTTGTCCAATTAGGGTTATTAACCAACCTTGTGCATCCAATAAGTTCATTTGTGTCATTGGAGGAACATTTAGGTCATTTTTGTCCTGCCTAGTCTTATTCTTGTCCAATTAGGGTTTTTATGCAATCTTGTGCATCCAATAGGTGTGTTTGTGTCATTGGACGAACATTTAGGTCATTTTCGTCCTCCCTAGGCTTATTCTTGTCCAATTAAGGTTTTTAACCAATCTTGTGCATCCAATAAGTTCTTTTGTGTCATTAGACGAACATTTAGGTCTTTTTCGTCCTCCCTAGGCTTATTCTTGTCCAATTAGGGTTTTTAACCAATCGTGTGCATCCAATAAGTTGATTTGTGTCATTGGATGAATATTTAAGTCATTTTCGTCTTCCCAAGGCTTATTCTTGTCCAATTAGGGTTATTAACCAACCTTGTGCATCCAATAGGTGTGTTTGTGTCATTGGATAAACATTTAGGTCATTTTCGTCCTCCCTAGTCTTATTCTTGTCCAATTAGGGTTTTTATGTCATCTTTTGCATTCGATAGGTGTGTTGTGTCATTGGACGAACATTTCGGTCATTTTCGTCCTCCCTAGTCTTATTCTTGTCCAATTAGGGTTATTAACCAACCTTGTGCATCCAATAAGTTCATTTGTGTCATTGGTTGAACATTTAGGTCATTTTCGTCCTCCCTATGCTTATTCTTGTCCAATTAGGGTTATTAACCAACCTTGTGCATCCAATAAGTTCATTTGTGTCATTGGATGAACATTTAGGTTATTTTCGTCCTCCCTAGTCTTATTCTTGTCCAATTAGGGTTTTTATGCAATCTTGTGCATCCAATAGGTTTGTTTGTGTCATTGGACGAACATTTAGGACATTTTCGTCCTCCCTAGGCTTATTCTTGTCCAATAAGGGTTTTTAACAAATCTTGTGCATCCAACAGGTGTGTTTGTGTCATTGGAGGAACATTTAGGTCATTTTCATCCTCCCTAGTCTTATTCTTGTCCAATTAGGGTTTTTATTCACTCTTGTGCATCCAATAGGTGTGTTTGTGTCATTGGAGGAACATTTAGGTCATTTTCGTCCTCCCTAGGCTTATTCTTGTCCAATTAGGGTTATTAACCAACCTTGTGCATCCAATAAGTTCATTTGTGTCATTGGAGGAACATTTAGGTCATTTTCGTCCTCCCTAGTCTTATTCTTGTCCAATTAGGGTTTTTATGCAATCTTGTGCATCAAATAGGTGTGTTTGTGTCATTGGACGAACATTTAGGTCATTTTCGTCTTCCCTAGGCTTATTCTTGTCCAATTAGGGTTTTTAACCAATCTTGTGCATCCAATAAGTTCATTTGTGTCATTGGATGAACATTTAGGTCATTTTCGTCCTCCCTAGTCTTATTTTTGTCCAATTAGGGTTTTTATGCAATCTTGTGCTTCCAATAGGTGTGTTTGTGTCATTGGACGAACATTTTGGTCATTTTCGTCCTCCCTAGTCTTATTCTTGTCCAATTAGGGTTTTTATTCACTCTTGTGCATCCAATAGGTGTGTTTGTGTCATTGGAGGAACATTTTGGTCTTTTTCGTCCTCCCTAGGCTTATTCTTGTCCAATTAGGGTTATTAACCAACCTTGTGCATCCAATAAGTTCATTTGTGTCATTGGAGGAACATTTAGGTCATTTTTGTCCTCCCTAGTCTTATTCTTGTCCAATTAGGGTTTTTATGCAATCTTGTGCATCCAATAGGTGTGTTTGTGTCATTGGACGAACATTTAGGCCATTTTCGTCCTCCCTAGGCTTATTCTTCTCCAATTAAGGTTTTTAACCAATCTTGTGCATCCAATAAGTTCATTTGTGTCATTAGACGAACATTTAGGTCATTTTCGTCCTCTCCAGGCTTATTCTTGTCCAATTAGGGTTTTTAACCAATCGTGTGCATCCAATAAGTTGATTTGTGTCATTGGATGAACATTTTAGTTATTTTCGTCTTCCCAAGGCTTATTCTTGTCCAATTAGGGTTTTTAACCAATCTTGTGCATCCAATAGGTGTGTTTGTGTCATTGGATAAACATTTAGGTCATTTTCGTCCTCCCTAGTCTTATTCTTGTCCAATTAGGGTTTTTATGTAATCTTTTGCATTCAATAGGTGTGTTGTGTCATTGGACGAATATTTCGGTCATTTTCGTCCTCCCTAGGCTTATTCTTGTCCAATTAGGGTTTTTAACCAATCTTGTGCATCCAATAAGTTCATTTGTGTCATTGGATGACCATTTAGGTCATTTTCGTCCTCCCTAGGCTTATTCTTGTCCAATTAGGGTTTTTAACCAATCTTGTGCATCCAATAAGTTCGTTTGTGTCATTGGATGAACATTTAGGTTATTTTCGTCCTCCCTAGTCTTATTCTTGTCCAATTAGGGTTTTTATGTCATCTTTTGCATTCAATAGGTGTGTTGTGTCATTGGACGAACATTTAGGACATTTTCGTCCTCCCTAGGGTTATTCTTGTCCAATTAGGGTTTTTATGCAATCTTGTGCATCCAATAGGTGTGTTTGTGTCATTGGAGGAACATTTAGGTCATTTTCGTCCTCCCTAGTCTTATTCTTGTCCAATTAGGGTTTTTATGCAATCTTGTGCATCCAATAGGTTCATTTGTGTCATTGGATGAACATTTAGGTCATTTTCGTTCTCCCTAGGATTATTCTTGTCCAATTAGGGTTTGTAACCAATCTTGTGCATCCAATAAGTTCATTTGTGTCATTGGATGAACATCTAGATCATTTTCGTCCTCCCTAGTCTTATTCTTGTCCAATTAGGGTTTTTATGCAATCTTGTGCATCCAATAGGTGTGTTTGTGTCATTGGACGAACATTTAGGTCATTTTCGCCCTCCCTAGGCTTATTCTTGTCCAATTAGGGTTTTTAACCAACCTTGTGCATCCAATAAGTTCATTTGTGTCATTGGACGAACATTTAGGTCATTTTCGTCCTCCCTAGGCTTATTCTTGTCCAATTAGGGTTTTTAACCAACCTTGTGCATCCAATAAGTTCATTTGTGTCATTAGACGAACATTTAGGTCATTTTCGTCCTCCCTATGCTTATTCTTGTCCAATTAGGGTTCTTAACGAATCATGTGCATCCAATAAGTTTATTTGTGTCATTGGACGAACATTTAGGTCATTTTCGTCCTCCCTAGGCTTATTCTTGTCCAATTGGGGTTTTTAACCAATCTTGTGCATCCAATAAGTTCATTTGTGTCATTGGATGAACATTTAGGTCATTTTCGTCTTCCCTAGGCATTTTCTTGTCCAATTAGGGTTTTTAACCAATCTTGTGCATCCAATAGGTGTGTTTGTGTCATTAGATAAACATTTAGGTCATTTTCGTCCTTCTTAGTCTTATTCTTGTCCAATTAGGGTTTTTATGCAATCTTGTGCATCCAATAGGTGTGTTTGTGTCATTGGACGAACATTTAGGTCATTTTCGTCCTCCCTAGGCTTATTCTTGTCCAATTAGGGTTTTTAACCAATCTTGTGCACCCAATAAGTTCATTTGTGTCATTGGAGGAACATTTAGGTCATTTTCGTCCTCCCTAGTCTTATTCTTGTCCAATTAGGGTTTTTATGCAATCTTGTGCATCCAATAGGTGTGTTTGTGTCATTGGACGAACATTTAGGTCATTTTGGTCCTCCCTAGGCTTATTCTTGTTCGATTAGGGTTTTAAGGCAATCATGTGCATCCAATAGGTGTGTTTGTGTCATTGGACGAACATTTAGGTCATTTTCGTCCTCCCTAGGCTTATTCTTGTCCAATTAGGGTTTTTAACCAATCTTGTGCATCCAATAAGTTCATTTGTGTCATTGGATGAACATTTAGGTCATTTTCGTCCTCCCTAAGCATATTTTTGTCCAATTAGGGTTTTTATGCAATCTTGTGCATCCAATAGGTGTGTTTGTGTCATTGGACGAACATTTTGGTCATTTTCGTCCTCCCTAGTATTATTCTTGTCCAATTAGGGTTTTTATTCACTCTTGTACATCCAATAGGTGTGTTTGTGTCATTGGAGGAACATTTAGGTCATTTTCGTCCTCCCTAGGCTTATTCTTGTCCAATTAGGGTTATTAACCAACCTTGTGCATCCAATAAGTTCATTTGTGTCATTGGAGGAACATTTAGGTCATTTTTGTCCTGCCTAGTCTTATTCTTGTCCAATTAGGGTTTTTATGCAATCTTGTGCATCCAATAGGTGTGTTTGTGTCATTGGACGAACATTTAGGTCATTTTCGTCCTCCCTAGGCTTATTCTTGTCCAATTAAGGTTTTTAACCAATCTTGTGCATCCAATAAGTTCATTTGTGTCATTAGACGAACATTTAGGTCATTTTCGTCCTCCCTAGGCTTATTCTTGTCCAATTAGGGTTTTTAACCAATCGTGTGCATCCAATAAGTTGATTTGTGTCATTGGATGAACATTTAAGTCATTTTCGTCTTCCCAAGGCTTATTCTTGTCCAATTAGGGTTTTTAACCAATCTTGTGCATCGAATAGGTGTGTTTGTGTCATTGGATAAACATTTAGGTCATTTTCATCCTCCCTAGTCTTATTCTTGTCCAATTAGGGTTTTTATGTAATCTTTTGCATTCAATAGGTGTGTTTGTGTCATTGGACGAACATTTAGGTCATTTTCGTCCTCCCTAGGCTTATTCTTGTCCAATAAGGGTTTTTAACCAATCTTGTGCATCGAATAGGTGTGTTTGTGTCATTGGAGGAACATTTAGGTCATTTTCATCCTCCCTAGTCTTATTCTTGTCCAATTAGGGTTTTTATGCAATCTTGTGCATCCAATATGTGTGTTTGTGTCATTGGACGAACATTTAGGTCATTTTCGTCCTCCCTAGTCTTATTCTTGTCCAATTAGGGTTTTTATTCACTCTTGTGCATCCAATAAGTTCATTTGTGTCATTGGAGGAACATTTAGGTCATTTTTGTCCTCCCTAGTCTTATTCTTGTCCAATTAGGGTTTTTATGCAATCTTGTGCATCCGATAGGTGTGTTTGTGTCATTGGACGAACATTTAGGGCATTTTCGTGCTCCCTAGGCTTATTCTTGTCCAATTAAGGTTTTTAACCAATCTTGTGCATCCAATAAGTTCATTTGTGTCATTAGACGAACATTTAGGTCATTTTCGTCCTCTCTAGGCTTATTCTTGTCCAATTAGGGTTTTTAACCAATCGTGTGCATCCAATAAGTTGATTTGTGTCATTGGATGAACATTTAAGTCATTTTCGTCTTCCCTAGGCTTATTCTTGTCCAATTAGGGTTTTTAACCAATCTTGTGCATCCAATAGGTGTGTTTGTGTCATTGGATAAACATTTAGGTCATTTTCGTCCTCCCTAGTCTTATTCTTGTCCAATTAGTGTTTTTATGCAATCTTGTGCATCCAATAGGTTTGTTTGTGTCATTGGACGAACATTTAGGACATTTTCGTCCTCCCTAGGCTTATTCTTGTCCAATTAGGGTTTTTAACAAATGATGTGCATCCAATAAGTTGATTTGTGTCATTGGATGAACATTTAGGTCATTGTCGTCCTCCCTAGGCTTATTCTTGTCCAATTAGGGTTATTAACCAACCTTGTGCATCCAATAAGTTCATTTGTGTCATTGGAGGAACATTTAGGTCATTTTTGTCCTCCCTAGTCTTATTCGTGTCCAATTAGGGTTTTTATGCAATCTTGTGCATCCAATAGGTGTGTTTGTGTCATTGGACGAACATTTAGGTCATTTTCGTCCTCCCTAGGCTTATTCTTCTCCAATTAAGGTTTTTAACCAATCTTGTGCATCCAATAAGTTCATTTGTGTCATTAGACGAACATTTAGGTCATTTTCGTCCTCTCCAGGCTTATTCTTGTCCAATTAGGGTTTTTAACCAATCGTGTGCATCCAATAAGTTGATTTGTGTCATTGGATGAACATTTTAGTTATTTTCGTCTTCCCAAGGCTTATTCTTGTCCAATTAGGGTTTTTAACCAATCTTGTGCATCCAATAGGTGTGTTTGTGTCATTGGATAAACATTTAGGTAATTTTCGTCCTCCCTAGTCTTATTCTTGTCCAATTAGGGTTTTTATGTAATCTTTTGCATTCAATAGGTGTGTTGTGTCATTGGACGAACATTTCGGTCATTTTCGTCCTCCCTAGGCTTATTCTTGTCCAATTAGGGTTTTTAACCAATCTTGTGCATCCAATAAGTTCATTTGTGTCATTGGATGACCATTTAGGTCATTTTCGTCCTCCCTAGGCTTATTCTTGTCCAATTAGGGTTTTTAACCAATCGTGTGCATCCAATAAGTTGATTTGTGTCATTGGATGAACATTTTAGTCATTTTCGTCTTCCCAAGGCTTATTCTTGTCCAATTAGGGTTTTTAACCAATCTTGTGCATCCAATAGGTGTGTTTGTGTCATTGGATAAACATTTAGGTCATTTTCGTCCTCCCTAGTCTTATTCTTGTCCAATTAGGGTTTTTATGTAATCTTTTGCATTCAATAGGTGTGTTGTGTCATTGGACGAACATTTCGGTCATTTTCGTCCTCCCTAGGCTTATTCTTGTCCAATTAGGGTTTTTAACCAATCTTGTGCATCCAATAAGTTCATTTGTGTCATGGGATGACCATTTAGGTCATTTTCGTCCTCCCTAGGCTTATTCTTGTCCAATTAGGGTTTTTAACCAAACTTGTGCATCCAATAAGTTCGTTTGTGTCATTGGATGAACATTTAGGTTATTTTCGTCCTCCCTAGTCTTATTCTTGTCCAATTAGGGTTTTTATGCAATCTTGTGCATCCAATAGGTTTGTTTGTGTCATTGGACGAACATTTAGGACATTTTCGTCCTCCCTAGGCTTATTCTTGTCCAATAAGGGTTTTTAACAAATCTTGTGCATCCAACAGGTGTGTTTGTGTCATTGGAGGAACATTTAGGTCATTTTCATCCTCCCTAGTCTTATTCTTGTCCAATTAGGGTTTTTATTCACTCTTGTGCATCCAATAGGTGTGTTTGTGTCATTGGAGGAACATTTAGGTCATTTTCGTCCTCCCTAGGCTTATTCTTGTCCAATTAGGGTTATTAACCAACCTTGTGCATCCAATAAGTTCATTTGTGTCATTGGAGGAACATTTAGGTCATTTTCGTCCTCCCTAGTCTTATTCTTGTCCAATTAGGGTTTTTATGCAATCTTGTGCATCAAATAGGTGTGTTTGTGTCATTGGACGAACATTTAGGTCATTTTCGTCCTCCCTAGGCTTATTCTTGTCCGATTAGGGTTTTTAACCAATCTTGTGCATCCAATAAGTTCATTTGTGTCATTGGATGAACATTTAGGTCATTTTCGTCCTCCCTAGTCTTATTCTTGTCCATTTAGGGTTTTAAGCAATCTTGTGCATCCAATATGTGTGTTTGTGTCATTGGATGAACATTTAGGTCATTTTCGTCCTCCCTAGGCTTATTCTTGTCCAATTAGGGTTTTTAACCAATCTTGTGCATCCAATAAGTTCGTTTGTGTCATTGGATGAACATTTAGGTTATTTTCGTCCTCCCTAGTCTTATTCTTGTCCAATTAGGGTTTTTATGTCATCTTTTGCATTCAATAGGTGTGTTGTGTCATTGGACGAACATTTAGGACATTTTCGTCCTCCCTAGGCTTATTCTTGTCCAATTAGGGTTATTAACCAACCTTGTGCATCCAATAAGTTCGTTTGTGTCATTGGTTGAACATTTAGGTCATTTTCGTCCTCCCTATGCTTATTCTTGTCCAATTAGGGTTATTAACCAACCTTGTGCATCCAATAAGTTCATTTGTGTCATTGGAGGAACATTTAGGTCATTTTCGTCCTCCCTAGGCTTATTCTTGTCCAATTAGGGTTATTAACCAACCTTGTGCATCCAATAAGTTCATTTGTGTCATTGGAGGAACATTTAGGTCATTTTCGTCCTCCCTAGTCTTATTCTTGTCCAATTAGGGTTTTTATGCAATCTTGTGCATCAAATAGGTGTGTTTGTGTCATTGGACGAACATTTAGGTCATTTTCGTCCTCCCTAGGCTTATTCTTGTCCAATTAAGGTTTTTAACCAATCTTGTGCATCCAATAACTTCATTTGTTTCATTAGACGAACATTTAGGTCATTTTCGTCCTCTCTAGGCTTATTCTTGTCCAATTAGGGTTTTTAACCAATCGTGTGCATCCAATAAGTTGATTTGTGTCATTGGATGAACATTTAAGTCATTTTCGTCTTCCCAAGGCTTATTCTTGTCCAATTAGGGTTTTTAACCAATCTTGTGCATCGAATAGGTGTGTTTGTGTCATTGGATAAACATTTAGGTCATTTTCATCCTCCCTAGTCTTATTCTTGTCCAATTAGGGTTTTTATGTAATCTTTTGCATTCAATAGGTGTGTTTGTGTCATTGGACGAACATTTAGGACATTTTCGTCCTCCCTAGGCTTATTCTTGTCCAATAAGGGTTTTTAACCAATCTTGTGCATCGAATAGGTGTGTTTGTGTCATTGGAGGAACATTTAGGTCATTTTCATCCTCCCTAGTCTTATTCTTGTCCAATTAGGGTTTTTATGCAATCTTGTGCATCCAATATGTGTGTTTGTGTCATTGGACGAACATTTAGGTCATTTTCGTCCTCCCTAGTCTTATTCTTGTCCAATTAGGGTTTTTATTCACTCTTGTGCATCCAATAAGTTCATTTGTGTCATTGGAGGAACATTTAGGTCATTTTTGTCCTCCCTAGTCTTATTCTTGTCCAATTAGGATTTTTATGCAATCTTGTGCATCCGATAGGTGTGTTTGTGTCATTGGACGAACATTTAGGGCATTTTCGTGCTCCCTAGGCTTATTCTTGTCCAATTAAGGTTTTTAACCAATCTTGTGCATCCAATAAGTTCATTTGTGTCATTAGACGAACATTTAGGTCATTTTCGTCCTCTCTAGGCTTATTCTTGTCCAATTAGGGTTTTTAACCAATCGTGTGCATCCAATAAGTTGATTTGTGTCATTGGATGAACATTTAAGTCATTTTCGTCTTCCCAAGGCTTATTCTTGTCCAATTAGGGTTTTTAACCAATCTTGTGCATCCAATAGGTGTGTTTGTGTCATTGGATAAACATTTAGGTCATTTTCGTCCTCCCTAGTCTTATTCTTGTCCAATTAGTGTTTTTATGCAATCTTGTGCATCCAATAGGTTTGTTTGTGTCATTGGACGAACATTTAGGACATTTTCGTCCTCCCTAGGCTTATTCTTGTCCAATTAGGGTTTTTAACAAATGATGTGCATCCAATAAGTTGATTTGTGTCATTGGATGAACATTTAGGTCATTGTCGTCCTCCCTAGGCTTATTCTTGTCCAATTAGGGTTATTACCCAACCTTGTGCATCCAATAAGTTCATTTGTGTCATTGGAGGAACATTTAGGTCATTTTCGTCCTCCCTAGTCTTATTCTTGTCCAATTAGGGTTTTTATGCAATCTTGTGCATCAAATAGGTGTGTTTGTGTCATTGGACGAACATTTTGGTCATTTTCGTCCTCCCTAGTCTTATTCTTGTCCAATTAGGGTTTTTAACCAATCGTGTGCATCCAATAAGTTGATTTGTGTCATTGGATGAACATTTAAGTCATTTTCGTCTTCCCAAGGCTTATTCTTGTCCAATTAGGGTTTTTAACCAATCTTGTGCATCGAATAGGTGTGTTTGTGTCATTGGATAAACATTTAGGTCATTTTCATCCTCCCTAGTCTTATTCTTGTCCAATTAGGGTTTTTATGTAATCTTTTGCATTCAATAGGTGTGTTTGTGTCATTGGACGAACATTTAGGACATTTTCGTCCTCCCTAGGCTTATTCTTGTCCAATAAGGGTTTTTAACCAATCTTGTGCATCGAATAGGTGTGTTTGTGTCATTGGAGGAACATTTAGGTCATTTTCATCCTCCCTAGTCTTATTCTTGTCCAATTAGGGTTTTTATGCAATCTTGTGCATCCAATATGTGTGTTTGTGTCATTGGACGAACATTTAGGTCATTTTCGTCCTCCCTAGTCTTATTCTTGTCCAATTAGGGTTTTTATTCACTCTTGTGCATCCAATAAGTTCATTTGTGTCATTGGAGGAACATTTAGGTCATTTTTGTCCTCCCTAGTCTTATTCTTGTCCAATTAGGGTTTTTATGCAATCTTGTGCATCCGATAGGTGTGTTTGTGTCATTGGACGAACATTTAGGGCATTTTCGTGCTCCCTAGGCTTATTCTTGTCCAATTAAGGTTTTTAACCAATCTTGTGCATCCAATAAGTTCATTTGTGTCATTAGACGAACATTTAGGTCATTTTCGTCCTCTCTAGGCTTATTCTTGTCCAATTAGGGTTTTTAACCAATCGTGTGCATCCAATAAGTTGATTTGTGTCATTGGATGAACATTTTAGTCATTTTCGTCTTCCCAAGGCTTATTCTTGTCCAATTAGGGTTTTTAACCAATCTTGTGCATCCAATAGGTGTGTTTGTGTCATTGGATAAACATTTAGGTCATTTACGTCCTCCCTAGTCTTATTCTTGTCCAATTAGGGTTTTTATGTAATCTTTTGCATTCAATAGGTGTGTTGTGTCATTGGACGAACATTTCGGTCATTTTCGTCCTCCCTAGGCTTATTCTTGTCCAATTAGGGTTTTTAACCAATCTTGTGCATCCAATAAGTTCATTTGTGTCATTGGATGACCATTTAGGTCATTTTCGTCCTCCCTAGGCTTATTCTTGTCCAATTAGGGTTTTTAACCAATCGTGTGCATCCAATAAGTTGATTTGTGTCATTGGATGAACATTTTAGTCATTTTCGTCTTCCCAAGGCTTATTCTTGTCCAATTAGGGTTTTTAACCAATCTTGTGCATCCAATAGGTGTGTTTGTGTCATTGGATAAACATTTAGGTCATTTTCGTCCTCCCTAGTCTTATTCTTGTCCAATTAGGGTTTTTATGTAATCTTTTGCATTCAATAGGTGTGTTGTGTCATTGGACGAACATTTCGGTCATTTTCGTCCTCCCTAGGCTTATTCTTGTCCAATTAGGGTTTTTAACCAATCTTGTGCATCCAATAAGTTCATTTGTGTCATTGGATGACCATTTAGGTCATTTTCGTCCTCTCTAGGCTTATTCTTGTCCAATTAGGGTTTTTAACCAATCGTGTGCATCCAATAAGTTGATTTGTGTCATTGGATGAACATTTTAGTCATTTTCGTCTTCCCAAGGCTTATTCTTGTCCAATTAGGGTTTTTAACCAATCTTGTGCATCCAATAGGTGTGTTTGTGTCATTGGATAAACATTTAGGTCATTTTCGTCCTCCCTAGTCTTATTCTTGTCCAATTAGGGTTTTTATGTAATCTTGTGCATTCAATAGGTGTGTTTGTGTCATTGGACGAACATTTAGGTCATTTTCGTCCTCCCTAGGCTTATTCTTGTCCAATTAGGGTTTTTAACCAACCTTGTGCATCCAATAAGTTCATTTGTGTCATTGGTTGAACATTTAGGTCATTTTCGTCCTCCCTATGCTTATTCTTGTCCAATTAGGGTTATTAACCAACCTTGTGCATCCAATAAGTTCATTTGTGTCATTGGAGGAACATTTAGGTCATTTTCGTCCTCCCTAGGCTTATTCTTGTCCAATTAGGGTTATTAACCAACCTTGTGCATCCAATAAGTTCATTTGTGTCATTGGAGGAACATTTAGGTCATTTTCGTCCTCCCTAGTCTTATTCTTGTCCAATTAGGGTTTTTATGCAATCTTGTGCATCAAATAGGTGTGTTTGTGTCATTGGACGAACATTTAGGTCATTTTCGTCTTCCCTAGGCTTATTCTTGTCCAATTAGGGTTTTTAACCAATCTTGTGCATCCAATAAGTTCATTTGTGTCATTGGATGAACATTTAGGTCATTTTCGTCCTCCCTAGTCTTATTTTTGTCCAATTAGGGTTTTTATGCAATCTTGTGCTTCCAATAGGTGTGTTTGTGTCATTGGACGAACATTTTGGTCATTTTCGTCCTCCCTAGTCTTATTCTTGTCCAATTAGGGTTTTTATTCACTCTTGTGCATCCAATAGGTGTGTTTGTGTCATTGGAGGAACATTTTGGTCTTTTTCGTCCTCCCTAGGCTTATTCTTGTCCAATTAGGGTTATTAACCAACCTTGTGCATCCAATAAGTTCATTTGTGTCATTGGAGGAACATTTAGGTCATTTTTGTCCTCCCTAGTCTTATTCTTGTCCAATTAGGGTTTTTATGCAATCTTGTGCATCCAATAGGTGTGTTTGTGTCATTGGACGAACATTTAGGTCATTTTCGCCCTCCCTAGGCTTATTCTTGTCCAATTAGGGTTTTTAACCAACCTTGTGCATCCAATAGGTGTGTTTGTGTCATTGGAGGAACATTTAGGTCATTTTCGTCCTCCCTAGTCTTATTCTTGTCCAATTAGGGTTTTTAACCAATCTTGTGCATCCAATAAGTTCATTTGTGTCATTCGATGAACATTTAGTCATTTTCGTCCTCCCTAGTCTTATTCTTGTCGAATTAGGGTTTTTATGCAATCTTGTGCATCCAATAGGTGTGTTTGTGTCATTGGAGGAACATTTAGGTCATTTTTGTCCTCCCTAGTCTTATTCTTGTCCAATTAGGGTTTTTATGCAATCTTGTGCATCCAATAGGTGTGTTTGTGTCATTGGACGAACATTTAGGTCATTTTCGTCCTCCCTAGGCTTATTCTTGTCCAATTAGGGTTTTAAGCAATCTTGTGCTTCCAATATGTGTGTTTGTGTCATTGGACGAACATTTAGGTAATTTTCGTCCTTCCTATGCTTATTCTTGTCCAATTAGGGTTTTTAACCAATGTTGTGAATACAATAAGTTCATTTGTGTCTATGGATGAACATTTAGGTCATTTTCGTCCTCCCTAGGCTTATTCTTGTCCAATTATTGTTTTTAACCAATCTTGTGCATCCAATAAGTTCATTTGTGTCATTGGAGGAACATTTAGGTCATTTTCGTCCTCCCTAGTCTTATTCTTGTCGAATTAGGGTTTTTATGCAATCTTGTGCATCCAATAGGTGTGTTTGTGTCATTGGAGGAACATTTAGGTCATTATCGTCCTCCCTAGTCTTATTCTTGTCCAATTAGGGTTTTTAACCAATCTTGTGCATCCAATAGGTGTGTTTGTGTCATTGGACGAACATTTAGGTCATTTTCGTCCTCCCTAGGCTTATTCTTGTCCAATTAGGGTTTTTAACCAATCTTGTGCATCCAATAAGTTCATTTGTGTCATTGGATGAACATTTAGGTCATTTTCTTCTTCCCTAGGCTTATTCTTGTCCAATTAGGGTTTTTAACCAATCTTGTGCATCCAATAGGTGTGTTTGTGTCATTGGATAAACATTTAGGTCATTTTCGTCCTCCCTAGTCTTATTCTTGTCCAATTAGTGTTTTTATGCAATCTTGTGCATCCAATAGGTTTGTTTGTGTCATTGGACGAACATTTAGGACATTTTCGTCCTCCCTAGGCTTATTCTTGTCCAATTAGGGTTTTTAACAAATGATGTGCATCCAATAAGTTGATTTGTGTCATTGGATGAACATTTAGGTCATTGTCGTCCTCCCTAGGCTTATTCTTGTCCAATTAGGGTTATTAACCAACCTTGTGCATCCAATAAGTTCATTTGTGTCATTGGAGGAACATTTAGGTCATTTTTGTCCTCCCTAGTCTTATTCTTGTCCAATTAGGGTTTTTATGCAATCTTGTGCATCCAATAGGTGTGTTTGTGTCATTGGACGAACATTTAGGTCATTTTCGTCCTCCCTAGGCTTATTCTTCTCCAATTAAGGTTTTTAACCAATCTTGTGCATCCAATAAGTTCATTTGTGTCATTAGACGAACATTTAGGTCATTTTCGTCCTCTCCAGGCTTATTCTTGTCCAATTAGGGTTTTTAACCAATCGTGTGCATCCAATAAGTTGATTTGTGTCATTGGATGAACATTTTAGTTATTTTCGTCTTCCCAAGGCTTATTCTTGTCCAATTAGGGTTTTTAACCAATCTTGTGCATCCAATAGGTGTGTTTGTGTCATTGGATAAACATTTAGGTAATTTTCGTCCTCCCTAGTCTTATTCTTGTCCAATTAGGGTTTTTATGTAATCTTTTGCATTCAATAGGTGTGTTGTGTCATTGGACGAACATTTCGGTCATTTTCGTCCTCCCTAGGCTTATTCTTGTCCAATTAGGGTTTTTAACCAATCTTGTGCATCCAATAAGTTCATTTGTGTCATTGGATGACCATTTAGGTCATTTTCGTCCTCCCTAGGCTTATTCTTGTCCAATTAGGGTTTTTAACCAATCGTGTGCATCCAATAAGTTGATTTGTGTCATTGGATGAACATTTTAGTCATTTTCGTCTTCCCAAGGCTTATTCTTGTCCAATTAGGGTTTTTAACCAATCTTGTGCATCCAATAGGTGTGTTTGTGTCATTGGATAAACATTTAGGTCATTTTCGTCCTCCCTAGTCTTATTCTTGTCCAATTAGGGTTTTTATGTAATCTTTTGCATTCAATAGGTGTGTTGTGTCATTGGACGAACATTTCGGTCATTTTCGTCCTCCCTAGGCTTATTCTTGTCCAATTAGGGTTTTTAACCAATCTTGTGCATCCAATAAGTTCATTTGTGTCATGGGATGACCATTTAGGTCATTTTCGTCCTCCCTAGGCTTATTCTTGTCCAATTAGGGTTTTTAACCAAACTTGTGCATCCAATAAGTTCGTTTGTGTCATTGGATGAACATTTAGGTTATTTTCGTCCTCCCTAGTCTTATTCTTGTCCAATTAGGGTTTTTATGCAATCTTGTGCATCCAATAGGTTTGTTTGTGTCATTGGACGAACATTTAGGACATTTTCGTCCTCCCTAGGCTTATTCTTGTCCAATAAGGGTTTTTAACAAATCTTGTGCATCCAACAGGTGTGTTTGTGTCATTGGAGGAACATTTAGGTCATTTTCATCCTCCCTAGTCTTATTCTTGTCCAATTAGGGTTTTTATTCACTCTTGTGCATCCAATAGGTGTGTTTGTGTCATTGGAGGAACATTTAGGTCATTTTCGTCCTCCCTAGGCTTATTCTTGTCCAATTAGGGTTATTAACCAACCTTGTGCATCCAATAAGTTCATTTGTGTCATTGGAGGAACATTTAGGTCATTTTCGTCCTCCCTAGTCTTATTCTTGTCCAATTAGGGTTTTTATGCAATCTTGTGCATCCAATAGGTGTGTTTGTTTCATTGGACGAACATTTAGGTCATTTTCGTCCTCCCTAGGCTTATTCTTGTCCAATTAGGGTTTTTAACCAACCTTGTGCATCCAATAAGTTCATTTGTGTCATTGGTTGAACATTTAGGTCATTTCCGTCCTCCCTAGTCTTATTATTGTCCAATTAGGGTTTTAAGCAATCTTGTGCATCCAATATGTGTGTTTGTGTCATTGGATGAACATTTAGGTCATTTTCGTCCTCCCTAGGCTTATTCTTGTCCAATTAGGGTTTTTAACCAATCTTGTGCATCCAATAAGTTCGTTTGTGTCATTGGATGAACATTTAGGTTATTTTCGTCCTCCCTAGTCTTATTCTTGTCCAATTAGGGTTTTTATGTCATCTTTTGCATTCAATAGGTGTGTTGTGTCATTGGACGAACATTTAGGACATTTTCGTCCTCCCTAGGCTTATTCTTGTCCAATTAGGGTTATTAACCAACCTTGTGCATCCAATAAGTTCGTTTGTGTCATTGGTTGAACATTTAGGTCATTTTCGTCCTCCCTATGCTTATTCTTGTCCAATTAGGGTTATTAACCAACCTTGTGCATCCAATAAGTTCATTTGTGTCATTGGAGGAACATTTAGGTCATTTTCGTCCTCCCTAGGCTTATTCTTGTCCAATTAGGGTTATTAACCAACCTTGTGCATCCAATAAGTTCATTTGTGTCATTGGAGGAACATTTAGGTCATTTTCGTCCTCCCTAGTCTTATTCTTGTCCAATTAGGGTTTTTATGCAATCTTGTGCATCAAATAGGTGTGTTTGTGTCATTGGACGAACATTTAGGTCATTTTCGTCCTCCCTAGGCTTATTCTTGTCCAATTAAGGTTTTTAACCAATCTTGTGCATCCAATAACTTCATTTGTTTCATTAGACGAACATTTAGGTCATTTTCGTCCTCTCTAGGCTTATTCTTGTCCAATTAGGGTTTTTAACCAATCGTGTGCATCCAATAAGTTGATTTGTGTCATTGGATGAACATTTAAGTCATTTTCGTCTTCCCAAGGCTTATTCTTGTCCAATTAGGGTTTTTAACCAATCTTGTGCATCGAATAGGTGTGTTTGTGTCATTGGATAAACATTTAGGTCATTTTCATCCTCCCTAGTCTTATTCTTGTCCAATTAGGGTTTTTATGTAATCTTTTGCATTCAATAGGTGTGTTTGTGTCATTGGACGAACATTTAGGACATTTTCGTCCTCCCTAGGCTTATTCTTGTCCAATAAGGGTTTTTAACCAATCTTGTGCATCGAATAGGTGTGTTTGTGTCATTGGAGGAACATTTAGGTCATTTTCATCCTCCCTAGTCTTATTCTTGTCCAATTAGGGTTTTTATGCAATCTTGTGCATCCAATATGTGTGTTTGTGTCATTGGACGAACATTTAGGTCATTTTCGTCCTCCCTAGTCTTATTCTTGTCCAATTAGGGTTTTTATTCACTCTTGTGCATCCAATAAGTTCATTTGTGTCATTGGAGGAACATTTAGGTCATTTTTGTCCTCCCTAGTCTTATTCTTGTCCAATTAGGGTTTTTATGCAATCTTGTGCATCCGATAGGTGTTTTTGTGTCATTGGACGAACATTTAGGGCATTTTCGTGCTCCCTAGGCTTATTCTTGTCCAATTAAGGTTTTTAACCAATCTTGTGCATCCAATAAGTTCATTTGTGTCATTAGACGAACATTTAGGTCATTTTCGTCCTCTCTAGGCTTATTCTTGTCCAATTAGGGTTTTTAACCAATCGTGTGCATCCAATAAGTTGATTTGTGTCATTGGATGAACATTTAAGTCATTTTCGTCTTCCCAAGGCTTATTCTTGTCCAATTAGGGTTTTTAACCAATCTTGTGCATCCAATAGGTGTGTTTGTGTCATTGGATAAACATTTAGGTCATTTTCGTCCTCCCTAGTCTTATTCTTGTCCAATTAGTGTTTTTATGCAATCTTGTGCATCCAATAGGTTTGTTTGTGTCATTGGACGAACATTTAGGACATTTTCGTCCTCCCTAGGCTTATTCTTGTCCAATTAGGGTTTTTAACAAATGATGTGCATCCAATAAGTTGATTTGTGTCATTGGATGAACATTTAGGTCATTGTCGTCCTCCCTAGGCTTATTCTTGTCCAATTAGGGTTATTACCCAACCTTGTGCATCCAATAAGTTCATTTGTGTCATTGGAGGAACATTTAGGTCATTTTCGTCCTCCCTAGTCTTATTCTTGTCCAATTAGGGTTTTTATGCAATCTTGTGCATCAAATAGGTGTGTTTGTGTCATTGGACGAACATTTTGGTCATTTTCGTCCTCCCTAGTCTTATTCTTGTCCAATTAGGGTTTTTAACCAATCGTGTGCATCCAATAAGTTGATTTGTGTCATTGGATGAACATTTAAGTCATTTTCGTCTTCCCAAGGCTTATTCTTGTCCAATTAGGGTTTTTAACCAATCTTGTGCATCGAATAGGTGTGTTTGTGTCATTGGATAAACATTTAGGTCATTTTCATCCTCCCTAGTCTTATTCTTGTCCAATTAGGGTTTTTATGTAATCTTTTGCATTCAATAGGTGTGTTGTGTCATTGGACGAACATTTCGGTCATTTTCGTCCTCCCTAGGCTTATTCTTGTCCAATTAGGGTTTTTAACCAATCTTGTGCATCCAATAAGTTCATTTGTGTCATTGGATGAACATTTAGGTCATTTTCGTCCTCCCTAGTCTTATTTTTGTCCAATTAGGGTTTTTATGCAATCTTGTGCTTCCAATAGGTGTGTTTGTGTCATTGGACGAACATTTTGGTCATTTTCGTCCTCCCTAGTCTTATTCTTGTCCAATTAGGGTTTTTATTCACTCTTGTGCATCCAATAGGTGTGTTTGTGTCATTGGAGGAACATTTAGGTCATTTTCGTCCTCCCTAGGCTTATTCTTGTCCAATTAGGGTTATTAACCAACCTTGTGCATCCAATAAGTTCATTTGTGTCATTGGAGGAACATTTAGGTCATTTTTGTCCTCCCTAGTCTTATTCTTGTCCAATTAGGGTTTTTATGCAATCTTGTGCATCAAATAGGTGTGTTTGTGTCATTGGACGAACATTTAGGTCATTTTCGTCCTCCCTAGGCTTATTCTTGTCCAATTAGGGGTTTTAACCAATCTTGTGCATCCAATAAGTTCATTTGTGTCATTAGACGAACATTTAGGTCATTTTCGTCCTCCCTAGGCTTATTCTTGTCCAATTAGGGTTTTTAACCAATCGTGTGCATCCAATAAGTTGATTTGTGTCATTGGATGAACATTTAGGTCATTTTCGTCCTCCCTAGTCTTATTTTTGTCCAATTAGGGTTTTTAACCAATCTTGTGCATCCAATAGGTTTGTTTGTGTCATTGGACGAACATTTAGGACATTTTCGTCCTCCCTAGGCTTATTCTTGTCCAATAAGGGTTTTTAACCAATCTAGTGCATCCAATAGGTGTGTTTGTGTTATTGGAGGAACATTTAGGTCATTTTCATCCTCCCTAGTCTTATTCTTGTCCAATTAGGGTTATTAACCAACCTTGTGCATCCAATAAGTTCATTTGTGTCATTGGAGGAACATTTAGGTCATTTTTGTCCTCCCTACTCTTATTCTTGTCCAATAATGGTTTTTATGCAATCTTGTTCATCCAATAGGTGTGTTTGTGTCATTGGACGAACATTTAGGTCATTTTCGTCCTCCCTAGGCTTATTCTTGTCCAATTAAGGTTTTTAACCAATCTTGTGCATCCAATAAGTTCATTTGTGTCATTAGACGAACATTTAGGTCATTTTCGTCCTCTCTAGGCTTATTCTTGTCCAATTAGGGTTTTTAACCAATCGTGTGCATCCAATAAGTTGATTTGTGTCATTGGATGAACATTTTAGTCATTTTCGTCTTCCCAAGGCTTATTCTTGTCCAATTAGGGTTTTTAACCAATCTTGGGCATCCAATAGGTGTGTTTGTGTCATTGGATAAACATTTAGGTCATTTTCGTCCTCCCTAGTCTTATTCTTGTCCAATTAGGGTTTTTATGTAATCTTTTGCATTCAATAGGTGTGTTGTGTCATTGGACGAACATTTCGGTCATTTTCGTCCTCCCTAGGCTTATTCTTGTCCAATTAGGGTTTTTAACCAATCTTGTGCATCCAATAAGTTCATTTGTGTCATTGGATGACCATTTAGGTCATTTTCGTCCTCCCTAGGCTTATTCTTGTCCAATTAGGGTTTTTAACCAATCTTGTGCATCCAATAAGTTCGTTTGTGTCATTGGATGAACATTTAGGTTATTTTCGTCCTCCCTAGTCTTATTCTTGTCCAATTAGGGTTTTTATGTCATCTTTTGCATTCAATAGGTGTGTTGTGTCATTGGACGAACATTTAGGACATTTTCGTCCTCCCTAGGCTTATTCTTGTCCAATTAGGGTTATTAACCAACCTTGTGCATCCAATAAGTTCATTTGTGTCATTGGTTGAACATTTAGGTCATTTTCGTCCTCCCTATGCTTATTCTTGTCCAATTAGGGTTATTAACCAACCTTGTGCATCCAATAAGTTCATTTGTGTCATTGGAGGAACATTTAGGTCATTTTCGTCCTCCCTAGTCTTATTCTTGTCCAATTAGGGTTTTTATGCAATCTTGTGCATCAAATAGGTGTGTTTGTGTCATTGGACGAACATTTAGGTCATTTTCGTCCTCCCTAGGCTTATTCTTGTCCAATTAAGGTTTTTATGCAATCTTGTGCATCCAATAAGTTTATTTGTGTCATTGGACGAACATTTAGGTCATTTTCGTCCTCCCTAGGCTTATTCTTGTCCAATTAGGGTTTTTAACCAATCTTGTGCATCCAATAAGTTCATTTGTGTCATTGGATGAACATTTAGGTCATTTTCGTCATCCCTAGTCTTATTCTTGTCCAATTAGGGTTTTAAGCAATCTTGTGCATCCAATATGTGTGTTTGTGTCATTGGATGAACATTTAGGTCATTTTCGTCCTCCCTATGCTTATTCTAGTCCAATTAGGGTTTTTAACCAATCTTGTGCATCCAATAAGTTCATTTGTGTCATTGGATGAACATTTAGGTCATTTATGTCCTCCCAAGGCTTATTCTTGTCCAATTAGGGTTTTTAACCAATCTTGTGCATCCAATAAGTTCATTTGTGTCATTGGATGAACATTTAGGTCATTTTCGTCCTCCCTAGGCTTATTCTTGTCCAATTAGGGTTTTTAACCAATCTTGTGCATCCAATAAGTTCGTTTGTGTCATTAGTTGAACATTTAGGTCATTTTCGTCCTCCCTAGGCTTATTCTTGTCCAATTAGGGTTTTTAACCAATCTTGTGCATCCAATAGGTGTGTTTGTGTCATTGGATGAACACTTAGGTCATTTTCGTCCTCCCTAGTCTTATTCTTGTCCAATTAGGGTTTTAATCAATCTTGTGCATCCAATAAGTTCATTTGTGTCATTGGATGAACATTTAGGTCATTTTCGTCCTCCCTAGGCTTATTCTTGTGCAATTAGGGTTTTTAACCAATGTTGTGCATCCAATAAGTCCATCCAATAGGTGTGTTTGTGTCATTGGATGAACAATTAGGTCATTTTCGTCCTCCCTAGGCTTATTCTTGTCCAATTAGGGTTTTTAACCAATCTTGTGCATCCAATATGTTCATTTGTGTCATTGGATGAACATTTAGGTCATTTTCGTCCTCCCTAGGCTTATTCTTGTTCAATTAGGGTTTCTAAACAATCTTGTGCATCCAATAGGTGTGTTTGTGTCATTGGATGAACATTTAGGTCATTTTCGTCCTCCCTAGTCTTATTCTTGTCCAATTAGGGTTTTAAGCAATCTTGTGAATCCAATAAGTTCATTTGTGTCATTGGATGAACATTTAGGTTATTTTCGTCCTCACTAGGCTTAGTTTTGTGCAATTACGGTTTTTAACCAATCTTGTGCATCCAATAGGTGTGTTTGTGTCATTAGATGAACATTTAGGTCATTTTCCTCCTCCCTAGGCTTATTGTTGTCCAATTAGGGTTTTTAACCAATCTTGTGCATCCAATAGGTGTGTTTGTGTCATTGGATGAACATTTAGGTCATTTTCGTCCTCCCTAGGCTTATTCTTGTCCAATTAGGGTTTCTAACGAATCTTTTGCATCCAATAGGTGTATTTGTGTCATTGGATGAACATTTAGGTCATTTTCGTCCTCCCTAGGCTTATTCTTGTCCAATTAGGGTTTTTAACCAATCTTGTGCATCCAATAAGTTCATTTGTGTCATTGGATGACCATTTAGGTCATTTTCGTCCTCCCTAGGCTTATTCTTGTCCAATTAGGGTTTTTAACCAATCTTGTGCATCCAATAGGTGTGTTTGTGTCATTGGATGAACATTTAGGTCATTTTCGTCCTCCCTAGGCTTATTCTTGTCCAATTAGGGTTTTTAACCGATCTTGTGCATCCAATAAGTTCATTTGTGTCATTGGATTAACATTTAGGTCATTTTCGTCCTTCCTAGGCTTATTCTTGTCCAATTAGGGTTTCTAATCAATCTTGTGCATTCAATAGGTGTGTTTGTGTCATTGGATGAACATTTAGGTCATTTTCGTCCTCCCTAGGCTTATTCTTGTCCAATTAGGGTTTTTAACCAATCTTGTGCATCCAATAAGTTCATTTGTGTCATTGGATGATCAATTAGGTCATTTTCGTCCTCCCTAGGTATATTCTTGTCCAACTAGGGTTTTTAACCAATCTTGTGCATCCAAGAGATGTGTTTGTGTCTTTGGATGATCAATTAGGTCATTTTCGTCCTCCCTAGGCTTATTCTTGTCCAATTAGGGTTTTTAACCAATCTTGTGCATCCAATAGGTGTGTTTGTGTCATTGGATGATCAATTAGGTCATTTTCGTCCTCCCTAGGCTTATTCTTGTCCAATTAGGGTTTTTAATCAATCTTGTGCATCCAATAAGTTCATTTGTGTCATTGGATTAACATTTAGGTCATTTTCGTCCTTCCTAGGCATATTCTTGTCCAATTAGGGTTTTTAACCAGTCTTGGGCATCCAATAGGTGTTTGTGTCATTGGATGATCAATTAGGTCATTTTCGTCCTCCCAAGGCTTATTCTTGTCCAATTAGGGTTTTTAACCAATCTTGTGCATCCAATAAGTTCATTTGTGTCATTGGATGAACATTTAGGTCATTTTCGTCCTCCCTAGGCTTATTCTTGTCCAATTTGGGATTTTAACCAATCTTGTGCATCCAATAGGTGTGTTTGTGTCATTGGATGAACATTTAGGTCATTTTCGTCCTCCCTAGGCTTATTCTTGTCCAATTAGGGTTTTTAACCAATCTTGTGCATCCAATAAGTTCATTTGTGTCATTGGATAAACATTTAGGTCATTTTCGTCCACCCTGGGCTTATTCTTGTCCAATTAGGGTTTTTGACCAATCTTGTGCATCCAATAGGTTCATTTGTGTCATTGGATGAACATTTAGGTTATTTTCGTCCTCCCAAGGCTTATTCTTGTCCAATTAGGGTTTTTAACCAATCTTGTGCATCCAATAAGTTCATTTGTGTCATTGGATGAACATTTAGGTCATTTTCGTCCTCCCTAGGCTTATTCTTGTCCAATTAGGGTTTTTAAGCAATCTTGTGAATCCAATAAGTTCATTTGTTTCATTGGATGAACATTTAGGTCATTTTCGTCCTCCCTACGCTTATTCTTGTTCAATTAGGGTTTCTAACCAATCTTGTGCATCCAATAGGTGTGTTTGTGTCATTGGATGAACATTTAGGTCATTTTCGTCCTCCCTAGTCTTATTCTTGTCCAATAAGGGTTTTAAGCAATCTTGTGCATCCAATAAGTTCATTTGTGTCATTGGATGAACATTTAGGTTATTTTCGTCCTCACTAGGCTTAGTTTTGTGCAATTAGGGTTTTTAACCAATCTTGGGCATCCAATAGGTGTGTTTGTGTCATTAGATGAACATTTAGGTCATTTTCATCCTCCCTAGGCTTATTGTTGTCCAATTAGGGTTTTTAACCAATCTTGTGCATCCAATAGGCGTGTTTGTGTCATTGGATGAACATTTAGGTCATTTTCGTCCTCCCTATGCTTATTCTTGTCCAATTAGGGTTTTTAAGCAATCTTGTGCATCCAATAAGTTCATTTGTGTCATTGGATGAACATTTAGGTCATTTTCGTCTTCCCTAGGCTTATTCTGGTCCAATTAGGGTTTTTAACCAATCTTGTGCATCCAATAGGTGTGTTTGTGTCATTGGATGAACATTTAGGTCATTTTCGTCCTCCCTAGGCTTATTCTTGTCCAATTAGGGTTTTTAACCAATCTTGTGCATCCAATAAGTTCGTTTGTGTCATTGGATGAACATTTAGGTTATTTTCGTCCTCCCTAGTCTTATTCTTGTCCAATTAGGGTTTTTATGCAATCTTGTGCATCCAATAGGTTTGTTTGTGTCATTGGACGAACATTTAGGACATTTTCGTCCTCCCTAGGCTTATTCTTGTCCAATAAGGGTTTTTAACCAATCTTGTGCATCCAATAGGTGTGTTTGTTTCATTGGAGGAACATTTAGGTCATTTTCATCCTCCCTAGTCTTATTCTTGTCCAATTAGGGTTTTTATGCAATCTTGTGCATCCAATATGTGTGTATGTGTGTTTGTGTCATTGGACGAACATTTAGGTCATTTTCGTCCTCCCTAGTCTTATTCTTGTCCAATTAGGGTTTTTATTCACTCTTGTGCATCCAATAAGTTCATTTGTGTCATTGGAGGAACATTTAGGTCATTTTTGTCCTCCCTAGTCTTATTCTTGTCCAATTAGGGTTTTTATGCAATCTTGTGCATCCGATAGGTGTGTTTGTGTCATTGGACGAACATTTAGGGCATTTTCGTCCTCCCTAGGCTTATTCTTGTCCAATTAAGGTTTTTAACCAATCTTGTGCATCCAATAAGTTCATTTGTGTCATTAGACGAACATTTAGGTCATTTTCGTCCTCTCTAGGCTTATTCTTGTCCAATTAGGGTTTTTAACCAATCGTGTGCATCCAATAAGTTGATTTGTGTCATTGGATGAACATTTTAGTCATTTTCGTCTTCCCAAGGCTTATTCTTGTCCAATTAGGGTTTTTAACCAATCTTGTGCATCCAATAGGTGTGTTTGTGTCATTGGATAAACATTTAGGTCATTTACGTCCTCCCTAGTCTTATTCTTGTCCAATTAGGGTTTTTATGTAATCTTTTGCATTCAATAGGTGTGTTGTGTCATTGGACGAACATTTCGGTCATTTTCGTCCTCCCTAGGCTTATTCTTGTCCAATTAGGGTTTTTAACCAATCTTGTGCATCCAATAAGTTCATTTGTGTCATTGGATGACCATTTAGGTCATTTTCGTCCTCCCTAGGCTTATTCTTGTCCAATTAGGGTTTTTAACCAATCGTGTGCATCCAATAAGTTGATTTGTGTCATTGGATGAACATTTTAGTCATTTTCGTCTTCCCAAGGCTTATTCTTGTCCAATTAGGGTTTTTAACCAATCTTGTGCATCCAATAGGTGTGTTTGTGTCATTGGATAAACATTTAGGTCATTTTCGTCCTCCCTAGTCTTATTCTTGTCCAATTAGGGTTTTTATGTAATCTTTTGCATTCAATAGGTGTGTTGTGTCATTGGACGAACATTTCGGTCATTTTCGTCCTCCCTAGGCTTATTCTTGTCCAATTAGGGTTTTTAACCAATCTTGTGCATCCAATAAGTTCATTTGTGTCATGGGATGACCATTTAGGTCATTTTCGTCCTCCCTAGGCTTATTCTTGTCCAATTAGGGTTTTTAACCAAACTTGTGCATCCAATAAGTTCGTTTGTGTCATTGGATGAACATTTAGGTTATTTTCGTCCTCCCTAGTCTTATTCCTGTCCAATTAGGGTTTTTATGCAATCTTGTGCATCCAATAGGTTTGTTTGTGTCATTGGACGAACATTTAGGACATTTTCGTCCTCCCTAGGCTTATTCTTGTCCAATAAGGGTTTTAACCAATCTTGTGCATCCAATAGGTGTGTTTGTGTTATTGGAGGAACATTTAGGTCATTTTCATCCTCCCTAGTCTTATTCTTGTCCAATTAGGGTTATTAACCAACCTTGTGCATCCAATAAGTTCATTTGTGTCATTGGAGGAACATTTAGGTCATTTTTGTCCTCCCTACTCTTATTCTTGTCCAATAATGGTTTTTATGCAATCTTGTTCATCCAATAGGTGTGTTTGTGTCATTGGACGAACATTTAGGTCATTTTCGTCCTCCCTAGGCTTATTCTTGTCCAATTAAGGTTTTTAACCAATCTTGTGCATTTAATAAGTTCATTTGTGTCATTAGACGAACATTTAGGTCATTTTCGTCCTCTCTAGGCTTATTCTTGTCCAATTAGGGTTTTTAACCAATCGTGTGCATCCAATAAGTTGATTTGTGTCATTGGATGAACATTTTAGTCATTTTCGTCTTCCCAAGGCTTATTCTTGTCCAATTAGGGTTTTTAACCAATCTTGTGCATCCAATAGGTGTGTTTGTGTCATTGGATAAACATTTAGGTCATTTTCGTCCTCCCTAGTCTTATTCTTGTCCAATTAGGGTTTTTATGCAATCTTGTGCATCCAATAGGTTTGTTTGTGTCATTGGACGAACATTTAGGACATTTTCGTCCTCCCTAGGCTTATTCTTGTCCAATTAGGGTTTTTAACAAATGATGTGCATCCAATAAGTTGATTTGTGTTATTGGATGAACATTTAGGTCATTGTCGTCCTCCCTAGGCTTATTCTTGTCCAATTAGGGTTATTACCCAACCTTGTGCATCCAATAAGTTCATTTGTGTCATTGGAGGAACATTTAGGTCATTTTCGTCCTCCCTAGTCTTATTCTTGTCCAATTAGGGTTTTTATGCAATCTTGTGCATCAAATAGGTGTGTTTGTGTCATTGGACGAACATTTTGGTCATTTTCGTCCTCCCTAGTCTTATTCTTGTCCAATTAGGGTTTTTAACCAATCGTGTGCATCCAATAAGTTGATTTGTGTCATTGGATGAACATTTAAGTCATTTTCATCTTCCCAAGGCTTATTCTTGTCCAATTAGGGTTTTTAACCAATCTTGTGCATCGAATAGGTGGGTTTGTGTCATTGGATAAACATTTAGGTCATTTTCATCCTCCCTAGTCTTATTCTTGTCCAATTAGGGTTTTTATGTAATCTTTTGCATTCAATAGGTGTGTTGTGTCATTGGACGAACATTTCGGTCATTTTCGTCCTCCCTAGGCTTATTCTTGTCCAATTAGGGTTTTTAACCAATCTTGTGCATCCAATAAGTTCATTTGTGTCATTGGATGAACATTTAGGTCATTTTCGTCCTCCCTAGTCTTATTGTTGTCCAATTAGGGTTTTAAGCAATCTTGTGCATCCAATAGGTGTGTTTGTGTCATTGGATGAACATTTAGGTAATTTTCGTCCTCCCTATGCTTATTCTTGTCGAATTAGGGTTTTTATGCAATCTTGTGCATCAAATAGGTGTGTTTGTGTCATTGGACGAACATTTAGGTCATTTTCGTCTTCCCTAGGCTTATTCTTGTCCAATTAGGGTTTTTAACCAATCTTGTGCATCCAATAAGTTCATTTGTGTCATTGGATGAACATTTAGGTCATTTTCGTCCTCCCTAGTCTTATTTTTGTCCAATTAGGGTTTTTATGCAATCTTGTGCTTCCAATAGGTGTGTTTGTGTCATTGGACGAACATTTTGGTCATTTTCGTCCTCCCTAGTCTTATTCTTGTCCAATTAGGGTTTTTATTCACTCTTGTGCATCCAATAGGTGTGTTTGTGTCATTGGAGGAACATTTTGGTCTTTTTCGTCCTCCCTAGGCTTATTCTTGTCCAATTAGGGTTATTAACCAACCTTGTGCATCCAATAAGTTCATTTGTGTCATTGGAGGAACATTTAGGTCATTTTTGTCCTCCCTAGTCTTATTCTTGTCCAATTAGGGTTTTTATGCAATCTTGTGCATCCAATAGGTGTGTTTGTGTCATTGGACGAACATTTAGGTTATTTTCGTCCTCCCTAGGCTTATTCTTGTCCAATTAGGGTTTTTATGCAATCTTGTGCATCCAATAGGTGTGTTTGTGTCATTGGACGAACATTTAGGTCATTTTCGTCCTCCCTAGGCTTATTCTTGTCCAATTAGGGTTATTAACCAACCTTGTGCATCCAATAAGTTCATTTGTGTCATTGGTTGAACATTTAGGTCATTTTCGTCCTCCCTATGCTTATTCTTGTCCAATTAGGGTTATTAACCAACCTTGTGCATCCAATAAGTTCATTTGTGTCATTGGAGGAACATTTAGGTCATTTTCGTCCTCCCTAGGCTTATTCTTGTCCAATTAGGGTTATTAACCAACCTTGTGCATCCAATAAGTTCATTTGTGTCATTGGAGGAACATTTAGGTCATTTTCGTCCTCCCTAGGCTTATTCTTGTCCAATTAGGGTTTTTAACAAACCTTGTGCATCCAATAAGTTCATTTGTGTCATTGGTTGAACATTTAGGTCATTTTCGTCCTCCCCAGGCTTATTCTTGTCCAATTAGGGTTATTAACCAACCTTGTGCATCCAATAAGTTCATTTGTGTCATTGGAGGAACATTTAGGTCATTTTTGTCCTCCCTAGTCTTATTCTTGTCCAATTAGGGTTTTTATGCAATCTTGTGCATCAAATAGGTGTGTTTGTGTCATTGGACGAACATTTAGGTCATTTTCGTCCTCCCTAGGCTTATTCTTGTCCAATTAGGGGTTTTAACCAATCTTGTGCATCCAATAAGTTCATTTGTGTCATTAGACGAACATTTAGGTCATTTTCGTCCTCCCTAGGCTTATTCTTGTCCAATTAGGGTTTTTAACCAATCGTGTGCATCCAATAAGTTGATTTGTGTCATTGGATGAACATTTAGGTCATTTTCGTCCTCCCTAGTCTTATTTTTGTCCAATTAGGGTTTTTAACCAATCTTGTGCATCCAATAGGTTTGTTTGTGTCATTGGACGAACATTTAGGACATTTTCGTCCTCCCTAGGCTTATTCTTGTCCAATAAGGGTTTTTAACCAATCTAGTGCATCCAATAGGTGTGTTTGTGTTATTGGAGGAACATTTAGGTCATTTTCATCCTCCCTAGTCTTATTCTTGTCCAATTAGGGTTATTAACCAACCTTGTGCATCCAATAAGTTCATTTGTGTCATTGGAGGAACATTTAGGTCATTTTGGTCCTCCCTACTCTTATTCTTGTCCAATAATGGTTTTTATGCAATCTTGTTCATCCAATAGGTGTGTTTGTGTCATTGGACGAACATTTAGGTCATTTTCGTCCTCCCTAGGCTTATTCTTGTCCAATTAAGGTTTTTAACCAATCTTGTGCATCCAATAAGTTCATTTGTGTCATGAGACGAACATTTAGGTCATTTTCGTCCTCTCTAGGCTTATTCTTGTCCAATTAGGGTTTTTAACCAATCGTGTGCATCCAATAAGTTGATTTGTGTCATTGGATGAACATTTTAGTCATTTTCGTCTTCCCAAGGCTTATTCTTGTCCAATTAGGGTTTTTAACCAATCTTGTGCATCCAATAGGTGTGTTTGTGTCATTGGATAAACATTTAGGTCATTTTCGTCCTCCCTAGTCTTATTCTTGTCCAATTAGGGTTTTTATGTAATCTTTTGCATTCAATAGGTGTGTTGTGTCATTGGACGAACATTTCGGTCATTTTCGTCCTCCCTAGGCTTATTCTTGTCCAATTAGGGTTTTTAACCAATCTTGTGCATCCAATAAGTTCATTTGTGTCATTGGATGACCATTTAGGTCATTTTCGTCCTCCCTAGGCTTATTCTTGTCCAATTAGGGTTTTTAACCAATCTTGTGCATCCAATAAGTTCGTTTGTGTCATTGGATGAACATTTAGGTTATTTTCGTCCTCCCTAGTCTTATTCTTGTCCAATTAGGGTTTTTATATCATCTTTTGCATTCAATAGGTGTGTTGTGTCATTGGACGAACATTTAGGACATTTTCGTCCTCCCTAGGCTTATTCTTGTCCAATTAGGGTTATTAACCAACCTTGTGCATCCAATAAGTTCATTTGTGTCATTGGTTGAACATTTAGGTCATTTTCGTCCTCCCTATGCTTATTCTTGTCCAATTAGGGTTATTAACCAACCTTGTGCATCCAATAAGTTCATTTGTGTCATTGGAGGAACATTTAGGTCATTTTCGTCCTCCCTAGGCTTATTCTTGTCCAATTAGGGTTATTAACCAACCTTGTGCATCCAATAAGTTCATTTGTGTCATTGGAGGAACATTTAGGTCATTTTCGTCCTCCCTAGTCTTATTTTTGTCCAATTAGGGTTTTTATGCAATCTTGTGCATCCAATAGTCTTATTCTTGTCCAATTAGTGTTTTTATGCAATCTTGTGCATCAAATAGGTGTGTTTGTGTCATTGGACGAACATTTAGGTCATTTTCGTCCTCCCTAGGCTTATTCTTTTCCAATTAGGGTTTTTAACCAATCTTGTGCATCCAATAAGTTCATTTGTGTCATTGGATGAACATTTAGGTCATTTTCGTCCTCCCTAGTCTTATTCTTGTCCAATTAGGGTTCTAAGCAATCTTGTGCATCCAATATGTGGGTTTGTGTCATTGGACGAACATTTTAGGTCATTTTCGTCCTCCCTAGGCTTATTCTTGTCCAATTAGGGTTTTTATGCAATCTTGTGCATCCAATAGGTGTGTTTGTGTCATTGGACGAACATTTAGGTCATTTTCGTCCTCCCTAGGCTTATTCTTGTCCAATTAGGGTTTTTAACCAACCTTGTGCATCCAATAAGTTCATTTGTCTCATTGATTTAACATTTAGGTCATTTTCGTCCTCCCTAGGCTTATTCTTGTCCAATTAGGGTTTTTAACCAATCTTGTGCATCCAATAAGTTCATTTGTGTCATTGGATGAACATTTAGGTCATTTTCGTCCTCCCTAGTCTTATTCTTGTCAATTAGGGTTTTTATGCAATCTTGTGCATCCAATAGGTGTGTTTGTGTCATTGGACGAACATTTAGGTCATTTTCGTCCTCCCTAGGCTTATTCTTGTCCGATTAGGGTTTTTAACCAATCTTGTGCATTCAATAAGTTCATTTGTGTCATTGGATGAACATTTAGGTCATTTTCGTCCTCCCTAGTCTTATTCTTGTCCAATTAGGGTTTTTATGCAATCTTGTGCATCCAATAGGTGTGTTTGTGTCATTGGAAGAACATTTAGGTCATTTTCATCCTCCCTAGGCTTATTCTTGTCCGATTAGGGTTTTTAACCAATCTTGTGCATTCAATAAGTTCATTTGTGTCATTGGATGAACTTTTAGGTCATTTTCGTCCTCCCTAGTCTTGTTCTTGTCCAATTTAGGTATTTAAGAAATCTTGTGCATCCAATATGTGGGTTTGTGTCATTGGATGAACGTTTAGGTCATTTTCGTCCTCCCTATGCTTATTCTTGTCCAATTAGGGTTTTTAACCAATCTTGTGCATCCAATAAGTTCATTTGTGTCATTGGATGAACATTTAGGTCATTTTCGTCCTCCCTAGTCTTATTCTTGTCCAATTAGGGTTTTTATGCAATCTTGTGCATCCAATAGGTGTGTTTGTGTCATTGGACGAACATTTAGGTCATTTTCGTCCTCCCTAGACTTATTTTTGTCCAATTAGGGTTTTTAACCAATCTTGTGCATCCAATAATTTCATTTGTGTCATTGGATGAACATTTAGGTCATTTTCGTCCTCCCTAGTCTTATTCTTGTCCAATTAGGGTTTTTATGCAATCTTGTGCATCCAATAGGTGTGTTTGTGTCATTGGAGGAACATTTAGGTCATTTTCGTCCTCCCTAGTCTTATTCTTGTCCAATTAGGGTTTTTATGCAATCTTGTGCATCCAATAGGTGTGTTTGTGTCATTGGACGAACATTTAGGTCATTTTCGTCCTCCCTAGGCTTATTCTTGTCCAATTAAGGTTTTTAACCAACCTTGTGCATCCAATAAGTTCATTTGTGTCATTGGTTGAACATTTAGGTCATTTTCATCCTCCCTAGGCTTATTCTTGTCCAATTAGAGTTTTTAACCAATCTTGTGCATCGAATAAGTTCATTTGTGTCATTGGATGAACATTTAGGTCATTTTCGTCCTCCCTAGGCTTATTCTTGTCCAATTATGGTTTTTAACCAATCTTGTGCATCCAATAGGTGTGTTTGTGTCATTGGAGGAACATTTAGGTCATTTTCGTCCTCCCTAGTCTTATTCTTGTCCAATTAGGGTTTTTATGCAATCTTGTGCATCCAATAGGTGTTTTTGTGTCATTGGACGAACATTTAGGTCATTTTCGTCCTCCCTAGGCTTATTCTTGTCCGATTAGGGTTTTTAACCAATCTTGTGCATTCAATAAGTTCATTTGTGTCATTGGATGAACATTTAGGTCATTTTCGTCCTCCCTAGACTTATTCTTGTCCAATTAGGGTTTTAAGCAATCTTGTGCATCCAATATGTGGGTTTGTGTCATTGGATGAACGTTTAGGTCATTTTCGTCCTCCCTATGCTTATTCTTGTCCAATTAGGGTTTTTAACCAATCTTGTGCATCAAATAAGTTCATTTGTGTCCTTGGAAGAACATTTAGGTCATTTTCGTCCCCCCTAGTCTTATTCTTGTCCAATTAGGGTTTTTATGCAATCTTGTGCATCCAATAGGCGTGTTTGTGTCATTGGACGAACATTTAGGTCATTTTCGTCCTCCCTAGGCTTATTCTTGTCCGATTAGGGTTTTTAACCAATCTTGTGCATTCAATAAGTTCATTTGTGTCATTGGATGAACATTTAGGTCATTTTCGTCCTCCTTAGTCTTATTCTTGTCCAATTAGGGTTTTAAGCAATCTTGTGCATCCAATATGTGGGTTTGTGTCATTGGATGAACGTTTAGGTCATTTTCGTCCTCCCTATGCTTATTCTTGTCCAATTAGGGTTTTTATGCAATCTTGTGCATCCTATAGGTGTGTTTGTGTCATTGGAGGAACATTTAGGTCATTTTCGTCCTCCCTAGTCTTATTCTTGTCAAATTAGGGTTTTTATGCAATCTTGTGGATCCAATAGGTGTGTTTGTGTCATTGGACGAACATTTAGGTCATTTTCGTCCTCCCTAGGCTTATTCTTGTCCGATTAGGGTTTTTAACCAATCTTGTGCATTCAATAAGTTCATTTGTGTCATTGGATGAACATTTAGGTCATTTTCGTCCTCCCTAGTATTATTCTTGTCCAATTAGGGTTTTTATGCAATCTTGTGCATCCAATAGGTGTGTTTGTGTCATTGGAGGAACATTTAGGTCATTTTCGTCCTCCCTAGTCTTATTCTTGTCCAATTAGGGTTTTTATGCAATCTTGTGCATCCAATAGGTGTCTTTGTGTCATTCGACGAACATTTAGGTCATTTTCGTCCTCCCTAGGCTTATTCTTGTCCAATTAGGGTTTTTAACCAATCTTGTGCATCCAATAAGTTCATTTGTGTCATTGGATGAACATTTAGGTCATTTTCGTCCTCCCTAGTCTTATTTTTGTCCAATTAGGGTATTTATTCAATCTTGTGCATCCAATAGGTTTGTTTGTGTCATTGGACGAACATTTAGGTCATTTTCGTCCTCCCTAGGCTTATTCTTGTCCAATTAGGGTTTTTAACCAATCTTGTGCATCCAATAGGTGTGTTTGTGTCATTGGATAAACATTTAGGTCATTTTCGTCCTCCTTAGTCTTATTCTTGTCCAATTAGAATTTTTATGTAATCTTGTGCATTCAATAGGTGTGTTTGTGTTATTGGACGAACATTTAGGTCATTTTCGTCCTCCCTAGGCTTATTCTTGTCCAATTAGGGTTTTTAACCAACCTTGTGCATCCAATAAGTTCATTTGTGTCATTGGATGAACATTTAGGTCATTTTCGTCCTCCCTATTCTTATTCTTGTCCAATTAGGGTTTTTATGCAATCTTGTGCATCCAATAGGTGTGTTTGTGTCATTGGACGAACATTTAGGTCATTTTCGTCCTCCCTAGGCTTATTCTTGTCCAATTAAGGTTTTTAACCAATCTTGTGCATGCAATAAGTTCATTTGTGTCATTGGATGAACATTTAGGTCATTTTCGTCCTCCCTAGTCTTATTCTTGTCCAATTAGGGTTTTTATGCAATCTTGTGCATCCAATAGGTGTGTTTGTGTCATTGGAGGAACATTTAGGTCATTTTCGTCCTCCCTAGTCTTATTCTTGTTCAATTAGGGTTTTTATGCAATCTTGTGCATCCAATAGGTGTGTTTGTGTCATTGGAAGAACATTTAGGTCATTTTCATCCTCCCTAGGCTTATTCTTGTCCGATTAGGGTTTTTGACCAATCTTGTGCATTCAATAAGTTCATTTGTGTCATTGGATGAACATTTAAGTCATTTTCGTCCTCCCTAGTCTTATTCTTGTCCAATTAGGGTTTTAAGCAATCTTGTGCATCCAATATGTGGGTTTGTGTCATTGGATGAACGTTTAGGTCATTTTCGTCCTCCCTATGCTTATTCTTGTCCAATTAGGGTTTTTAACCAATCTTGTGCATCCAATAAGTTCATTTGTGTCATTGGATGAACATTTAGGTCATTTTCGTCCTCCCTAGTCTTATTCTTGTCCAATTAGGGTTTTTATGCAATCTTGTGCATCCAATAGGTGTGTTTGTGTCATTGGACGAACATTTAGGTCATTTTCGTCCTCCCTAGGCTTATTCTTGTCCAATTAAGGTTTTTAACCAATCTTGTGCATGCAATAAGTTCAATTGTGTCATTGGATGAACATTTAGGTCATTTTCGTCCTCCCTAGTCTTATTCTTGTCCAATTAGGGTTTTTATGCAATCTTGTGCATCCAATAGGTGTGTTTGTGTCATTGGAGGAACATTTAGGTCATTTTCGTCCTCCGTAGTCTTATTCTTGTCCAATTAGGGTTTTTATGCAATCTTGTGCATCCAACAGGTGTGTTTGTGTCATTGGACAAACATTTAGGTCATATTCGTCCTCCCTAGGCTTATTCTTGTCCAATTAGGGTTTTTAACCAATCTTGTGCATCCAATAAGTTCATTTGTGTCATTGGTTGAACATTTGGTTCATTTTCGTCCTCCCTAGTCTTATTCTTGTCGAATTAGGGTTTTTATGCAATCTTGTGCATCCAATAGGTGTGTTTGTGTCATTGGACGAACATTTAGGTCATTTTCGTCCTCCCTAGGCTTATTCTTGTCCAATTAGGGGTTTTAACCAATCTTGTGCATCCAATAAGTTCATTTGTGTCATTAGACGAACATTTAGGTCATTTTCGTCCTCCCTAGGCTTATTCTTGTCCAATTAGGGTTTTTAACCAATCATGTGCATCCAATAAGTTCATTTGTGTCATTGGATGAACATTTAGGTCATTTTCGTCCTCCCTAGGCTTATTCTTGTCCGATTAGGGTTTTTAACCAATCTTGTGCATTCAATAAGTTCATTTGTGTCATTGGATGAACATTTAGGTCATTTTCGTCCTCCCTAGGCTTATTCTTGTCCAATTAGGGTTTTTAACCAATCTTGTCCATCCAATAAATTCATTTGTGTCATTGGATGAACATTTAGGTCATTTTCGTCCTCCCTAGGCTTATTCTTGTCCAATTAGGGTTTTTATGCAATCTTGTGCATCCAATAGGTGTGTTTGTGTCATTGGAGGAACATTTAGGTCATTTTCGTCCTCCCTAGTCTTATTCTTGTCCAATTAGGGTTTTTATGCAATCTTGTGCATCCACTAGGTGTGTTTGTGTCATTGGACGAACATTTAGGTCATTTTCGTCCTCCCTAGGCTTATTCTTGTCCGATTAGGGTTTTTAACCAATCTTGTGCATTCAATAAGTTCATTTGTGTCATTGGATGAACATTTAGGTCATTTTCGTCCTCCCTAGGCTTATTCTTGTCCAATTAGGGTTTTTAACCAATCTTGTGCATCCAATAAGTTCGTTTGTGTCATTGGATGAACATTTAGGTTATTTTCGTCCTCCCTAGTCTTATTCTTGTCCAATTAGGGTTTTTATGCAATCTTGTGCATCCAATAGGTTTGTTTGTGTCATTGGACGAACATTTAGGACATTTTCGTCCTCCCTAGGCTTATTCTTGTCCAATAAGGGTTTTTAACCAATCTTGTGCATCCAATAGGTGTGTTTGTTTCATTGGAGGAACATTTAGGTCATTTTCATCCTCCCTAGTCTTATTCTTGTCCAATTAGGGTTTTTATGCAATCTTGTGCATCCAATATGTGTGTATGTGTGTTTGTGTCATTGGACGAACATTTAGGTCATTTTCGTCCTCCCTAGTCTTATTCTTGTCCAATTAGGGTTTTTATTCACTCTTGTGCATCCAATAAGTTCATTTGTGTCATTGGAGGAACATTTAGGTCATTTTTGTCCTCCCTAGTCTTATTCTTGTCCAATTAGGGTTTTTATGCAATCTTGTGCATCCGATAGGTGTGTTTGTGTCATTGGACGAACATTTAGGGCATTTTCGTCCTCCCTAGGCTTATTCTTGTCCAATTAAGGTTTTTAACCAATCTTGTGCATCCAATAAGTTCATTTGTGTCATTAGACGAACATTTAGGTCATTTTCGTCCTCTCTAGGCTTATTCTTGTCCATTTAGGGTTTTTAACCAATCGTGTGCGTCCAATAAGTTGATTTGTGTCATTGGATGAACATTTAAGTCATTTTCGTCTTCCCAAGGCTTATTCTTGTCCAATTAGGGTTTTTAACTAATCTTGTGCATCCAATAGGTGTGTTTGTGTCATTGGATAAACATTTAGGTCATTTTCGTCCTCCCTAGTCTTATTCTTGTCCAATTAGGGTTTTTATGCAATCTTGTGCATCCAATAGGTTTGTTTGTGTCATTGGACGAACATTTAGGACATTTTCGTCCTCCCTAGGCTTATTCTTGTCCAATTAGGGTTTTTAACAAATCTTGTGCATCCAATAAGTTCATTTGTGTCATTGGATGAACATTTAGGTCATTTTCGTCCTCCCTAGTCTTATTTTTGTCCAATTAGGGTTTTTATGCAATCTTGTGCATCCAATAGGTGTGTTTGTGTCATTGGACGAACATTTGGGTCATTTTCGTCCTCCCTAGTCATATTCTTGTCCAATTAGGGTTTTTATTCACTCTTGTGCATCCAATAGGTCTGTTTGTGTCATTGGACGAACATTTAGGTCATTTTCGTCCTCCCTAGGCTTATTCTTGTCCAATTAAGGTTTTTAACCAATCTTGTGCATCCAATAAGTTCATTTGTGTCATTAGACGAACATTTAGGTCATTTTCGTCCTCCCTAGGCTTATTCTTGTCCAATTAGGGTTTTTAACCAATCGTGTGCATCCAATAAGTTGATTTGTGTCATTGGATGAACATTTAAGTCATTTTCGTCTTCCCAAGGCTTATTCTTGTCCAATTAGGGTTTTTAACCAATCTTGTGCATCGAACAGGTGTGTTTGTGTCATTGGATAAACATTTAGGTCATTTTCATCCTCCCTAGTCTTATTCTTGTCCAATTAGGGTTTTTATGTAATCTTTTGCATTCAATAGGTGTGTTGTTTCATTGGACGAACATTTCGGTCATTTTCGTCCTCCCTAGGCTTATTCTTGTCCAATTAGGGTTTTTAACCAATCATGTGCATCCAATAAGTTCATTTGTGTCATTGGATGAACATTTAGGTCATTTTCGTCCTCCCTAGGCTTATTCTTGTCCGATTAGGGTTTTTAACCAATCTTGTGCATCCAATAAGTTCGTTTGTGTCATTGGATGAACATTTAGGTTATTTTCGTCCTCCCTAGTCTTATTCTTGTCCAATTAGGGTTTTTATGCAATCTTGTGCATCCAATAGGTTTGTTTGTGTCATTGGACGAACATTTAGGACATTTTCGTCCTCCCTAGGCTTATTCTTGTCCAATAAAGGTTTTTAACCAATCTTGTGCATCCAATAGGTGTGTTTGTTTCATTGGAGGAACATTTAGGTCATTTTCATCCTCCCTAGTCTTATTCTTGTCCAATTAGGGTTTTTATGCAATCTTGTGCATCCAATATGTGTGTATGTGTGTTTGTGTCATTGGACGAACATTTAGGTCATTTTCGTCCTCCCTAGTCTTATTCTTGTCCAATTAGGGTTTTTATTCACTCTTGTGCATCCAATAAGTTCATTTGTGTCATTGGAGGAACATTTAGGTCATTTTTGTCCTCCCTAGTCTTATTCTTGTCCAATTAGGGTTTTTATGCAATCTTGTGCATCCGATAGGTGTGTTTGTGTCATTGGACGAACATTTAGGTCATTTTCGTCGTCCCTAGGCTTATTCTTGTCCAATTAGGGTTTTTAACCAACCTTGTGAATCCAATAAGTTCATTTGTGTCGTTGGATGAACATTTAGGTCATTTTCGTCCTCCCTAGGCTTATTCTTGTCCAATTAGGGTTTTTAACCAATCTTGTGCATCCAATAAGTTCATTTGTGTCATTGGATGAACATTTAGGTCACTTTCGTCCTCCCTAGTCTTATTTTTGTCCAATTAGGGTTTTTATGCAATCTTGTGCATCCAATAGGTGTGTTTGTGTCATTGGACGAACATTTTGGTCATTTTCGTCCTCCCTAGTCTTATTCTTGTCCAATTAGGGTTTTTATTCACTCTTGTGCATCCAATAGGTGTGTTTGTGTCATTGGAGGAACATTTAGGTCATTTTCGTCCTCCCTAGGCTTATTCTTGTCCAATTAGGGTTATTAACCAACCTTGTGCATCCAATAAGTTCATTTGTGTCATTGGAGGAACATTTAGGTCATTTTCGTCCTCCCTAGGCTTATTCTTGTCCAATTAGGGTTTTTAACAAACCTTGTGCATCCAATAAGTTCATTTGTGTCATTGGTTGAACATTTAGGTCATTTTCGTCCTCCCCAGGCTTATTCTTGTCCAATTAGGGTTATTAACCAACCTTGTGCATCCAATAAGTTCATTTGTGTCATTGGAGGAACATTTAGGTCATTTTTGTCCTCCCTAGTCTTATTCTTGTCCAATTAGGGTTTTTATGCAATCTTGTGCATCAAATAGGTGTGTTTGTGTCATTGGACGAACATTTAGGTCATTTTCGTCCTCCCTAGGCTTATTCTTGTCCAATTAGGGGTTTTAACCAATCTTGTGCATCCAATAAGTTCATTTGTGTCATTAGACGAACATTTAGGTCATTTTCGTCCTCCCTAGGCTTATTCTTGTCCAATTAGGGTTTTTAACCAATCGTGTGCATCCAATAAGTTGATTTGTGTCATTGGATGAACATTTAGGTCATTTTCGTCCTCCCTAGTCTTATTTTTGTCCAATTAGGGTTTTTAACCAATCTTGTGCATCCAATAGGTTTGTTTGTGTCATTGGACGAACATTTAGGACATTTTCGTCCTCCCTAGGCTTATTCTTGTCCAATAAGGGTTTTTAACCAATCTAGTGCATCCAATAGGTGTGTTTGTGTTATTGGAGGAACATTTAGGTCATTTTCATCCTCCCTAGTCTTATTCTTGTCCAATTAGGGTTATTAACCAACCTTGTGCATCCAATAAGTTCATTTGTGTCATTGGAGGAATATTTAGGTCATTTTTGTCCTCCCTACTCTTATTCTTGTCCAATAATGGTTTTTATGCAATCTTGTTCATCCAATAGGTGTGTTTGTGTCATTGGACGAACATTTAGGTCATTTTCGTCCTCCCTAGGCTTATTCTTGTCCAATTAAGGTTTTTAACCAATCTTGTGCATTTAATAAGTTCATTTGTGTCATTAGACGAACATTTAGGTCATTTTCGTCCTCTCTAGGCTTATTCTTGTCCAATTAGGGTTTTTAACCAATCGTGTGCATCCAATAAGTTGATTTGTGTCATTGGATGAACATTTTAGTCATTTTCGTCTTCCCAAGGCTTATTCTTGTCCAATTAGGGTTTTTAACCAATCTTGTGCATCCAATAGGTGTGTTTGTGTCATTGGATAAACATTTAGGTCATTTTCGTCCTCCCTAGTCTTATTCTTGTCCAATTAGGGTTTTTATGTAATCTTTTGCATTCAATAGGTGTGTTGTGTCATTGGACGAACATTTCGGTCATTTTCGTCCTCCCTAGGCTTATTCTTGTCCAATTAGGGTTTTTAACCAATCTTGTGCATCCAATAAGTTCATTTGTGTCATGGGATGACCATTTAGGTCATTTTCGTCCTCCCTAGGCTTATTCTTGTCCAATTAGGGTTTTTAACCAATCGTGTGCATCCAATAAGTTGATTTGTGTCATTGGATGAACATTTTAGTCATTTTCGTCTTCCCAAGGCTTATTCTTGTCCAATTAGGGTTTTTAACCAATCTTGTGCATCCAATAGGTGTGTTTGTGTCATTGGATAAACATTTAGGTCATTTTCGTCCTCCCTAGTCTTATTCTTGTCCAATTAGGGTTTTTATGTAATCTTTTGCATTCAATAGGTGTGTTGTGTCATTGGACGAACATTTCGGTCATTTTCGTCCTCCCTAGGCTTATTCTTGTCCAATTAGGGTTTTTAACCAATCTTGTGCATCCAATAAGTTCATTTGTGTCATTGGATGACCATTTAGGTCATTTTCGTCCTCCCTAGGCTTATTCTTGTCCAATTAGGGTTTTTAACCAATCTTGTGCATCCAATAAGTTCGTTTGTGTCATTGGATGAACATTTAGGTTATTTTCGTCCTCCCTAGTCTTATTCTTGTCCAATTAGGGTTTTTATATCATCTTTTGCATTCAATAGGTGTGTTGTGTCATTGGACGAACATTTAGGACATTTTCGTCCTCCCTAGGCTTATTCTTGTCCAATTAGGGTTATTAACCAACCTTGTGCATCCAATAAGTTCATTTGTGTCATTGGTTGAACATTTAGGTCATTTTCGTCCTCCCTATGCTTATTCTTGTCCAATTAGGGTTATTAACCAACCTTGTGCATCCAATAAGTTCATTTGTGTCATTGGAGGAACATTTAGGTCATTTTCGTCCTCCCTAGGCTTATTCTTGTCCAATTAGGGTTTTTAACCAACCTTGTGCATCCAATAAGTTCATTTGTGTCATTGGTGGAACATTTAGGTCATTTACGTCCTCCCTAGTCTTATTCTTGTCCAATTAGGGTTTTTATGCAATCTTGTGCATCCAATAGGTGTGTTTGTGTCATTGGAGGAACATTTAGGTCATTTACGTCCTCCCTAGGCTTGTTCTTGTCCAATTAGGGTTTTTATGCATTCTTGTGCATCCTATAGGTGTGTTTGTGTCATTGGACGAACATTTAGGTCATTTTCGTCCTCCCTAGGCTTATTCTTGTCCAATTAGGGTTTTTATGCAATCCTGTGCATCCAATAGGTGCGTTTGTGTCATTGGACGAACATTTAGGTCATTTTCGTCCTCCCTAGGCTTATTCTTGTCCAATTAGGGTTTTAACCAACCTTGTGCATCAAATAAGTTCATTTGTGTCATTGGTTGAACATTTAGGTCATTTTCGTCCTCCCTAGGCTTATTCTTGTCCAATTAGGGTTTTTAACCAACCTTGTGCATCCAATAAGTTCATTTGTGTCATTGGTGGAACATTTAGGTCATTTACGTCCTCCCTAGTCTTATTCTTGTCCAATTAGGGTTTTTATGCAATCTTGTGCATCCAATAGGTGTGTTTGTGTCATTGGACGAACATTTAGGTCATTTTCGTCCTCCCTAGGCTTATTCTTGTCCAATTAGTGTTTTTAACCAACCTTGTGCATCCAATAAGTTCATTTGTGTCATTGGATGAACATTTAGGTCATTTTCGTCATCCCTAGTCTTATTCTTGTCCAATTAGGGTTTTAAGCAATCTTGTGCATCCAATATGTGTGTTTGTGTCATTGGATGAACATTTAGGTCATTTTCGTCCTCCCTATTCTTATTCTTGTCCAATTAGGGTTTTTAACCAATCTTGTGCATCCAATAAGTTCATTTGTGTCATTGGATGAACATTTAGGTCATTTTCGTCCTCCCTAGTCTTATTCTTGTCCAATTAGGGTTTTTATGCAATCTTGTGCATCCAATAGGTGTGTTTGTGTCATTGGACGAACATTTAGGTCATTTTCGTCCTCCCTAGACTTATTTTTGTCCAATTAGGGTTTTTAACCAATCTTGTGCATCCAATAATTTCATTTGTGTCATTGGATGAACATTTAGGTCATTTTCGTCCTCCCTAGTCTTATTCTTGTCCAATTAGGGTTTTTATGCAATCTTGTGCATCCAATAGGTGTGTTTGTGTCATTGGAGGAACATTTAGGTCATTTTCGTCCTCCCTAGTCTTATTCTTGTCCAATTAGGGTTTTTATGCAATCTTGTGCATCCAATAGGTGTGTTTGTGTCATTGGACGAACATTTAGGTCATTTTCGTCCTCCCTAGGCTTATTCTTGTCCAATTAAGGTTTTTAACCAACCTTGTGCATCCAATAAGTTCATTTGTGTCATTGGTTGAACATTTAGGTCATTTTCATCCTCCCTAGGCTTATTCTTGTCCAATTAGAGTTTTTAACCAATCTTGTGCATCGAATAAGTTCATTTGTGTCATTGGATGAACATTTAGGTCATTTTCGTCCTCCCTAGGCTTATTCTTTTCCAATGATGGTTTTTAACCAATCTTGTGCATCCAATAGGTGTGTTTGTGTCATTGGAGGAACATTTAGGTCATTTTCGTCCTCCCTAGGCTTATTCTTGTCCAATTATGGTTTTTAACCAATCTTGTGCATCCAATAGGTGTGTTTGTGTCATTGGAGGAACATTTAGGTCATTTTCGTCCTCCCTAGTCTTATTCTTGTCCAATTAGGGTTTTTATGCAATCTTGTGCATCCAATAGGTGTGTTTGTGTCATTGGACGAACATTTAGGTCATTTTCGTCCTCCCTAGGCTTATTCTTGTCCAATTAGGGTTTTTAACCAATCTTGTGCATCCAATAAGTTCATTTGTGTCATTGGATGAACATTTAGGTAATTTTCGTCGTCCTTAGTCTTATTCTTGTCGAATTAGGTTTTTATGCAATCTTGTGCATCCAATAGGTGTGTTTGTGTCATTGGAGGAACATTTAGGTCATTTTCGTCCTCCCTAGTCTTATTCTTGTCCAATTAGGGTTTTTATGCAATCTTGTGCATCCAATAGGTGTGTTTGTGTCATTGGAGGAACATTTAGGTCATTTTCGTCCTCCCTACTCTTATTCTTGTCCAATTAGGGATTTTATTCAATCTTGTGCATCCAATAGGTGTGTTTGTGTCATTGGACGAACATTTAGGTTATTTTGGTCCTCTCTAGGCTTATTCTTGTGCAATTATGGTTTTTAACCAACCTTGTTCATCCAATAAGTTCATTTGTGTCATTTGTTGAACATTTAGGTCATTTTCGTCCTCCCTAGGCTTATTCTTGTCCAATTAGGGTTTTTAACCAACCTTGTGCATCCAATAAGTTCATTTGTGTCATTGGAGGAACATTTAGGTCATTTTCGTCCTCCCTAGTCTTATTCTTGTCCAATTAGGGTTTTTATGCAATCTTGTGCATCCAATAGGTGTGTTTGTGTCATTGGACGAACATTTAGGTCATTTTCGTCCACCCTAGGCTTATTCTTGTGCAATTAGGGTTTTTAATCAACCTTGTGCATCCAATAAGTTCATTTGTGTCATTGGTTGAACATTTAGGTCATTTTCGTCCTCCATAGGCTTATTCTTTTCCAATTAGGGTTTTTAACCAATCTTGTGCATCCAATAAGTTCATTTGTGTCATTGGAGGAACATTTAGGTCATTTTCGTCCTCCCTAGTCTTATTCTTGTCCAATTAGGGTTTTTATGCAATCTTGTGCATCCAATAGGTGTGTTTGTGTCATTGGACGAACATTTAGGTCATTTTCGTCCTCCCTAGGCTTATTCTTGTCCAATTAGGGTTTTTAATCAACTTTGTGCATCCAATAAGTTCATTTGTGTCATTGGGTGAACATTTAGGTCATTTTCGTCCTCCCTAGGCTTATTCTTGTCCAATTAGGGTTTTTAACCAACCTTGGGCATCCAATAAGTTCATTTGCGTCATTGGACGAACATTTAGGTCATTTTCGTCCTCCCTAGGCTTATTCTTGTCCAATTAGGGTTTTTAACCAACCTTGTGCATCCAATAAGTTCATTTATGTCGTTGGTTGAACATTTAGGTCTTTTTCGTCCTCCCTTGGCTTATTCTTGTCCAATTAGGGTTTTTAACCAATCTTGTGCATCCAATAAGTTCATTTGTGTCATTGGTTGAACATTTAGGTCATTTTCGTCCTCCCTAGGCTTATTCTTGTCCAATTAGGGTTTTTAACCAATCTTGTGCATCCAATAAGTTCATTTGTGTCATTGGTGGAACATTTAGGTCATTTACGTCCTCCATAGTCTTATTCTTGTCCAATTAGGGTTTTTATGCAATCTTGTACATCCAATAGGTGTGTTTGTGTCATTGGAGGAACATTTAGGTCATTTTCGTCCTCCCTAGTCTTATTCTTGTCCAATTAGGGTTTTTATGCAATCTTGTGCATCCAATAGGTGTGTTTGTGTCATTGGACGAACATTTAGGTCATTTTCGTCCTCCCTAGACTTATTCTTGTCCAATTAGGGTTTTTAACCAATCTTGTGCATCCAATAATTTCATTTGTGTCATTGGATGAACATTTAGGTCATTTTCGTCCTCCCTAGTCTTATTCTTGTCCAATTAGGGTTTTTATGCAATATTGTGCATCCAATAGGTGTGTTTGTGTCATTGGAGGAACATTTAGGTCATTTTCGTCCTCCCTAGTCTTATTCTTGTCCAATTAGGGTTTTTATGCAATCTTGTGCATCCAATAGGTGTGTTTGTGTCATTGGACGAACATTTAGGTCATTTTCATCCTCCTTAGGCTTATTCTTGTCCAATTAGGGTTTTTAACCAATCTTGTGCATCCAATAAGTTCATTTGTGTCATTGGATGAACATTTAGGTCATTTTCGTCATCCATAGTCTTATTCTTGTCCAATTAGGGTTTTAAGCAATCTTGTGCATCCAATATGTGTGTTTGTGTCATTGGATGAACATTTAGGTAATTTTCGTCCTCCCTATGCTTATTCTTGTCCAATTAGGGTTTTTATCCAATCTTGTGCATACAATAAGTTCATTTGTGTCATTGGATGAACATTTAGGTCATTTCCGTCCTCCCTAGTCTTATTCTTGTCCAATTAGGGTTTTTATGCAATCTTGTGCATCCAATAGGTGTGTTTGTGTCATTGGAGGAACATTTAGGTCATTTTCGTCCTCCCTAGTCTTATTCTTGTCCAATTAGGGTTTTTATGCAATCTTGTGCATCCAATAGGTGTGTTTGTGTCATTGGAAGAACATTTAGGTCATTTTCGTCCTCCCTAGGCTTATTCTTGTCCGATTAGGGTTTTTAACCAATCTTGTGCATTCAATAAGTATATTTGTGTCATTGGACGAACATTTAGGTCATTTTCGTCCTCCCTAGGCTTATTCTTGTCCAATTAGGGTTTTTATGCAATCCTTTGCATCCAATAGGTGTGTTTGTGTCATTGGACGAACATTTAGGTTATTTTCGTCCTCCCTAGGCTTATTCTTGTCCAATTAGGGTTCTTAACCAACCTTGTGCATCCAATAAAGTTCATTTGTGTCATTGGTTGAACATTTAGGTCATTTTCGTCCTCCCTAGGCTTATTCTTGTCCAATTAGGGTTTTTAACCAACCTTGTGTATCCAATAAGTTCATTTGTGTCATTGGTGGAACATTTAGGTCATTTACGTCCTCCCTAGTCTTATTCTTGTCCAATTAGGGTTTTTATGCAATCTTGTGCATCCAATAGGTGTGTTTGTGTCATTGGAGGAACATTTAGGTCATTTTCGTCCTCCCTAGTCTTATTCTTTTCGAATTAGGGTTTTTATGCAATCTTGTGCATCCAATAGGTGTGTTTGTGTCATTGGAGGAACATTTAGGTCATTTTCGTCCTCCCTAGTCTTATTCTTGTCCAATTAGGGTTTTTATGCAATCTTGTGCATCCAATAGGTGTGTTTGTGTCATTGGACGAACATTTAGGTCATTTTCGTCCTCCCTAGGCTTATTCTTGTCCAATTAGGGTTTTTAACCAATCTTGTGCATCCAATAAGTTCATTTGTGTCATTGGAGTAACATTTAGGTCATTTTCGTCCTCCCTAGTCTTATTCTTGTCGAATTAGGGTTTTTATGCAATCTTGTGCATCCAATAGGTGTGTTTGTGTCATTGGAGGAACATTTAGGTCATTTTCGTCCTCCCTAGTCTTATTCTTGTCCAATTAGGGTTTTTATGCAATCTTGTGCATCCAATAGGTGTGTTTGTGTCATTGGACGAACATTTAGGTCATTTTCGTCCTCCCTAGGCTTATTCTTGTCCAATTATGGTTTTTAACCAATCTTGTGCATCCAATATGTGTGTTTGTGTTATTGGATGAACATTTAGGTCATTTTCGTCCTCCCTATGCTTATTCTTGTCAAATTAGGGTTTTTAACCAATCTTGTGCATCCAATAAGTTCATTTGTGTCATTGGTGGAACATTTAGGTCATTTACGTCCTCCCTAGTCTTATTCTTGTCCAATTAGGGTTTTTATGCAATCTTGTGCATCCAATAGGTGTGTTTGTGTCATTGGACGAACATTTAGATCATTTTCGTCCTCCCTAGGCTTATTCTTGTCCAATTAGGGTTTTTAACCAATTATGTGCATCCAATAAGTTCATTTGTGTCATTGGAGGAACATTTAGGTCATTTTCGTCCTCCCTAGGCTTATTTTTGTCCAATTAGGGTTTTTAACCAATCTTCTGCATCCAGTAAGTTCTTTTGTGTCATTGGATGAACATTTAGGTCATTTTCGTCCTCCCTAGTCTTATTCTAGTCCAATTAGGGTTTTTAACAAATCTTGTGCATCCAATAAGTTCATTTGTGTCATTGGAGGAACATTTAGGTCATTTTCGTCCTCCCTAGTCTTATTCTTGTCCAATTAGGGTTTTTATGCAATCTTGTGCATCCAATATTTGAGTTTTTGTCATTGGATAAACATTTAGGTCATTTTCGTCCTCCCTAGGCTTATTCTTGTCCAATTAGGCGTTTTAACCAATCTTGTGCATCCAATAAGTTCATTTGTGTCATTAGACGAACATTTAGGTCATTTTCGTCCTCCATAGTCTTATTCTTGTCCAATAAGGGTTTTTAACCAATCATGTGCTTCCAATAAGTTGATTTGTGTCATTGGAGGAACATTTAGGTCATTTTCGTCCTCTCTAGGCTTATTCTTGTCCAATTTGGGTTTTTAGCCAATGTTGTGCATCCAATAAGTTCATTTGTGTCATTGGACGAACATTTAGGTCATTTTCGTCCTCCCTAGTCTTATTCTTGTCCAATTAGGGTTTTTATGCAATCTTGTGCATCCAATAGGTGTGTTTGTGTCATTGGACGAACATTTAGGTCATTTTCGTCCTCCCTAGGCTTATTCTTGTCCAATTAGGGTTTTTAACCAATCTTGTGCATCCAATAGGTGTGTTTGTGTCATTGGAGGAACATTTAGGTCATTTTCGTCCTCCCTAGTCTTATTCTTGTCCAATTAGGGTTTTTATGCAATCTTGTGCATCCAATAGGTGTGTTTGTGTCATTGGACGAACATTTGGGTCATTTTAGTCCTCCTTAGGCTTATTCTTGTCCAATTAGGGTTTTTAATCAACCTTGTGCATCCAATAAGTTCATTTTTGTCATTAGACGAACATTTAGGTCATTTTCATCCTCCCTAGGCTTATTCTTGTCCAATTAGGGTTTTTAACCAATCTTGTGCATCCAATAAGTTCATTTGTGTCATTGGATGAACATTTAGGTCATTTTCGTCCTCCCTAGGCTTATTCTTGTCCAATTAGGGTTTTTAACCAATCTTGTGCATCCAATAAGTTCATTTGTGTCATTGGATGAACATTTAGGTCATTTTCGTCCTCCCTAGGCATATTCTTATCCAATTAGGGTTTCTAACCAATCTTGTGCATCCAATAGGTGTATTTGTGTCATTGGATGAACATTTAGGTCATTTTCGTCCTCCCTAGGCTTATTCTTATCCAATTAGGGTTTTTAAGCAATCTTGTGCATCCAATAGGTGTGTTTGTGTCATTGGATGAACATTTAGGTCATTTTCGTCCTCCCTAGGCTTATTCTTGTCCAATTAGGGTTTTTAACCAATCTTGTGCATCCAATAGGTGTGTTTGTGACATTGGATGAACATTTAGGTCATTTTCGTTCTCCCTAGGCTTATTCTTGTCCAATTAGGGTTTTTAACCAATCTTGTGCATCCAATAAGTTCATTTGTGTCATTGGATGAACATTTAGGTCATTTTCGTCCACCCTAGGCTTATTCTTGTCCAATTAGGGTTTTTAACCAATCTTGTGCATCCAATAAGTTCATTTGTGTCATTGGATGAACATTTAGGTCATTTTCGTCCTCCCAAGGCTTATTCTTGTCCAATTTGGGGTTTTAACCAATCTTGTGCATCCAATAAGTAAATTTGTGTCATTGGATGAACATTTAGGTCATTTTCGTCCACCCTAGGCTTATTCTTGTCCAATTAGGGTTTTTAACCAATCTTGTGCATCCAATAAGTTCATTTGTGTCATTGGATGAACATTTAGGTCATTTTCGTCCTCCCTATGCTTATTCTTGTCCAATTAGGGTTATTAACCAACCTTGTGCATCCAATAAGTTCATTTGTGTCATTGGAGGAACATTTAGGTCATTTTCGTCCTCCCTAGGCTTATTCTTGTCCAATTAGGGTTATTAACCAACCTTGTGCATCCAATAAGTTCATTTGTGTCATTGGAGGAACATTTAGGTCATTTTCGTCCTCCCTAGTCTTATTTTTGTCCAATTAGGGTTTTTATGCAATCTTGTGCATCCAATAGTCTTATTCTTGTCCAATTAGTGTTTTTATGCAATCTTGTGCATCAAATAGGTGTGTTTGTGTCATTGGACGAACATTTAGGTCATTTTCGTCCTCCCTAGGCTTATTCTTTTCCAATTAGGGTTTTTAACCAATCTTGTGCATCCAATAAGTTCATTTGTGTCATTGGATGAACATTTAGGTCATTTTCGTCCTCCCTAGTCTTAATTTTGTCCAATTAGGGTTTTTATGCAATCTTGTGCATCCAATAGGTGTGTTTGTGTCATTGGACGAACATTTGGGTCATTTTCGTCCTCCCTAGTCATATTCTTGTCCAATTAGGGTTTTTATTCACTCTTGTGCATCCAATAGGTGTGTTTGTGTCATTGGACGAACATTTAGGTCATTTTCGTCCTCCCTAGGCTTATTCTTGTCCAATTAAGGTTTTTAACCAATCTTGTGCATCCAATAAGTTCATTTGTGTCATTAGACGAACATTTAGGTCATTTTCGTCCTCCCTAGGCTTATTCTTGTCCAATTAGGGTTTTTAACCAATCGTGTGCATCCAATAAGTTGATTTGTGTCATTGGATGAACATTTAAGTCATTTTCGTCTTCCCAAGGCTTATTCTTGTCCAATTAGGGTTTTTAACCAATCTTGTGCATCGAATAGGTGTGTTTGTGTCATTGGATAAACATTTAGGTCATTTTCATCCTCCCTAGTCTTATTCTTGTCCAATTAGGGTTTTTATGTAATCTTTTGCATTCAATAGGTGTGTTGTTTCATTGGACGAACATTTCGGTCATTTTCGTCCTCCCTAGGCTTATTCTTGTCCAATTAGGGTTTTTAACCAATCTTGTGCATCCAATAAGTTCATTTGTGTCATTGGATGAACATTTAGGTCATTTTCGTCCTCCCTAGGCTTATTCTTGTCCGATTAGGGTTTTTAACCAATCTTATGCATCCAATAAGTTCGTTTGTGTCATTGGATGAACATTTAGGTTATTTTCGTCCTCCCTAGTCTTATTCTTGTCCAATTAGGGTTTTTATGCAATCTTGTGCATCCAATAGGTTTGTTTGTGTCATTGGACGAACATTTAGGACATTTTCGTCCTCCCTAGGCTTATTCTTGTCCAATAAGGGTTTTTAACCAATCTTGTGCATCCAATAGGTGTGTTTGTTTCATTGGAGGAACATTTAGGTCATTTTCATCCTCCCTAGTCTTATTCTTGTCCAATTAGGGTTTTTATGCAATCTTGTGCATCCAATATGTGTGTATGTGTGTTTGTGTCATTGGACGAACATTTAGGTCATTTTCGTCCTCCCTAGTCTTATTCTTGTCCAATTAGGGTTTTTATTCACTCTTGTGCATCCAATAAGTTCATTTGTGTCATTGGAGGAACATTTAGGTCATTTTTGTCCTCCCTAGTCTTATTCTTGTCCAATTAGGGTTTTTATGCAATCTTGTGCATCCGATAGGTGTGTTTGTGTCATTGGACGAACATTTAGGGCATTTTCGTCCTCCCTAGGCTTATTCTTGTCCAATTAAGGTTTTTAACCAATCTTGTGCATCCAATAAGTTCATTTGTGTCATTAGACGAACATTTAGGTCATTTTCGTCCTCTCTAGGCTTATTCTTGTCCATTTAGGGTTTTTAACCAATCGTGTGCGTCCAATAAGTTGATTTGTGTCATTGGATGAACATTTAAGTCATTTTCGTCTTCCCAAGGCTTATTCTTGTCCAATTAGGGTTTTTAACTAATCTTGTGCATCCAATAGGTGTGTTTGTGTCATTGGATAAACATTTAGGTCATTTTCGTCCTCCCTAGTCTTATTCTTGTCCAATTAGGGTTTTTATGCAATCTTGTGCATCCAATAGGTTTGTTTGTGTCATTGGACGAACATTTAGGACATTTTCGTCCTCCCTAGGCTTATTCTTGTCCAATTAGGGTTTTTAACAAATCTTGTGCATCCAATAAGTTCATTTGTGTCATTGGATGAACATTTAGGTCATTTTCGTCCTCCCTAGTCTTATTTTTGTCCAATTAGGGTTTTTATGCAATCTTGTGCATCCAATAGGTGTGTTTGTGTCATTGGACGAACATTTAGGTCATTTTCGTCCTCCCTAGGCTTATTCTTGTCCAAGTAGGGTTTTTAACCAATCTTGTGCATCCAATAAGTTCATTTGTGTCATTGGATGAACATTTAGGTCATTTTCGTCATCCCTAGTCTTATTCTTGTCCAATAAGGGTTTTTTTTGCAATCTTGTGCATCCAATAGGTGTGTTTGTGTCATTGGAGGAACATTTAGGTCATTTTCGTCCTCCCTAGTCTTATTCTTGTCCAATTAGGGTTTTTATGCAATCTTGTGCATCCAATAGGTGTGTTTGTGTCATTGGAGGAACATTTAGGTCATTTTCGTCCTCCCTAGTCTTATTCTTGTCCAATTAGGGTTTTTATGCAATCTTGTGCATCCAATAGGTGTGTTTGTGTCATTGGAAGAACATTTAGGTCATTTTCGTCCTCCCTAGGCTTATTCTTGTCCGATTAGGGTTTTTAACCAATCTTGTGCATTCAATAAGTTCATTTGTGTCATTGGATGAACTTTTAGGTCATTTTCGTCCTCCCTAGTCTTATTCTTGTCCAATTTAGGGTTTTAAGCAATCTTGTGCATCCAATATGTGGGTTTGTGTCATTGGATGAACGTTTAGGTCATTTTCGTCCTCCCTATGCTTATTCTTGTCCAATTAGGGTTTTTAACCAATCTTGTGCATTCAATAAGTTCATTTGCGTCAATGGATGAACATTTAGGTCATTTTCGTCCTCCCTAGTCTTATTCTTGTCCAATTAGGGTTTTTATGCAATCTTGTGCATCCAATAGGTGTGTTTGTGTCATTGGAGGAACATTTAGGTCATTTTCGTCCTCCCTAGTCTTATTCTTGTCCAATTAGGGTTTTTATGCAATCTTGTGCATCCAATAGGTGTGTTTGTGTCATTGGACGAACATTTAGGTCATTTTCGTCCTCCCTAGGCTTATTTTTGTCCGATTAGGGTTTTTAACCAATCTTGTGCATTCAATAAGTTCATTTGTGTCATTGGATGAACATTTAGGTCATTTTCGTCCTCCCTAGTCTTATTCTTGTCCAATTAGGGTTTTTATGCAATCTTGTGCATCCAATAGGTGTGTTTTTGTCATTGGAGGAACATTTAGGTCATTTTCGTCCTCCCTAGTCTTATTCTTGTCGAATGAGGGTTTTTATGCAATCTTGTGCATCCAATAGGTGTGTTTGTGTCATTGGAGGAACATTTAGGTCATTTTCGTCCTCCCTAGTCTTATTCTTGTCCAATTAGGGTTTTTATGCAATCTTGTGCATCCAATAGGTGTGTTTGTGTCATTGGACGAACATTTAGGTCATTTTCGTCCTCCCTAGTCTTGTTCTTGTCCAATTAGGGTTTTTATGCAATCTTGTGCATCCAATAGGTGTGTTTGTGTCATTGGACGAACATTTAGGTCATTTTCGTCCTCCCTAGGCTTATTCTTGTCCAATTAGGGTTTTTATCCAACCTTGTGTATCCAATAAGTTCATTTGTGTCATTGGTGGAACATTTAGGTCATTTACGTCCTCCCTAGTCTTATTCTTGTCCAATTAGGGTTTTTATGCAATCTTGTGCATCCAATAGGTGTGTTTGTGTCATTGGAGGAACATTTAGGTCATTTTCATCCTCCCTAGTCTTATTCTTGTCCAATTAGGGTTTTTATGCAATCTTGTGCATCCAATAGGTGTGTTTGTGTCATTGGATGAACATTTAGGTCATTTTCGTCCTCCCTAGTCTTATTCTTGTCCAATTAGGGTTTTTATGCAATCTTGTGCATCCAAGAGGTGTGTTTGTGTCATTGGACGAACATTTAGGTCATTTTCGTCCTCCCTAGGCTTATTCTTGTCCGATTAGGGTTTTTAACCAACCTTGTGCATCCAATAAGTTCATTTGTGTCATTGGTGGAACATTTAGGTCATTTACGTCCTCCCTAGTCTTATTCTTGTTAAATTAGGGTTTTTATCCAATCTTGTGCATCCAATAGGTGTGTTTGTGTCATTGGAGGAACATTTAGGTCATTTTCGTCCTCCCTAGTCTTATTCTTGTCCAATTAGGGTTTTTATGCAATCTTGTGCATCCAATAGGTGTGTTTGTGTCATTGGACGAACATTTAGGTCATTTTCGTCCTCCCTAGGCTTATTCTTGTCCGATTAGGGTTTTTAAGCAATCTTGTGCATCCAATAGGTGTGTTTGTGTCATTGGACGAACATTTAGGTCATTTTCGTCCTCCCTAGGCTTATTCTTGTCCAATTAGGGTTTTTATGCAATCTTGTGCATCCAATAGGTGTGTTAACCAATCTTGTGCATCCAATAAGTTCATTTGTGTCATTGGATGAACATTTAGGTCATTTTCGTCCTCCCTAGTCTTATTCTTGTCCAAATAGGGTTTTTATGCAATCTTGTGCATGCAATAGGTTCATTTGTGTCATTGGATGAACATTTAGGTCATTTTCGTCCTCCCTAGTCTTATTCTTGTCCAATTAGGGTTTTTATGCAATCTTGTGCATCCGATAGGTGTGTTTGTGTCATTGGACGAACATTTAGGTCATTTTCGTCCTCCCTAGGCTTATTCTTGTCCAATTAAGGTTTTTAACCAATCTTGTGCATCCAATAAGTTCATTTGTGTCATTAGACGAACATTTAGGTCATTTTCGTCCTCTCTAGGCTTATTCTTGTCCATTTAGGGTTTTTAACCAATCGTGTGCGTCCAATAAGTTGATTTGTGTCATTGGATGAACATTTAAGTCATTTTCGTCTTCCCAAGGCTTATTCTTGTCCAATTAGGGTTTTTAACCAATCTTGTGCATCCAATAGGTGTGTTTGTGTCATTGGATAAACATTTAGGTCATTTTCGTCCTCCCTAGTCTTATTCTTGTCCAATTAGGGTTTTTATGCAATCTTGTGCATCCGATAGGTGTGTTTGTGTCATTGGACGAACATTTAGGGCATTTTCGTCCTCCCTAGGCTTATTCTTGTCCAATTAAGGTTTTTAACCAATCTTGTGCATCCAATAAGTTCATTTGTGTCATTAGACGAACATTTAGGTCATTTTCGTCCTCCCTAGGCTTATTCTTGTCCAATTAGGGTTTTTAACCAATCGTGTGCATCCAATAAGTTGATTTGTGTCATTGGATGAACATTTAGGTCATTTTCGTCCTCCCTAGTCTTATTTTTGTCCAATTAGGGTTTTTAACCAATCTTGTGCATCCAATAGGTTTGTTTGTGTCATTGGACGAACATTTAGGACATTTTCGTCCTCCCTAGGCTTATTCTTGTCCAATAAGGGTTTTTAACCAATCTAGTGCATCCAATAGGTGTGTTTGTGTTATTGGAGGAACATTTAGGTCATTTTCATCCTCCCTAGTCTTATTCTTGTCCAATTAGGGTTATTAACCAACCTTGTGCATCCAATAAGTTCATTTGTGTCATTGGAGGAATATTTAGGTCATTTTTGTCCTCCCTACTCTTATTCTTGTCCAATAATGGTTTTTATGCAATCTTGTTCATCCAATAGGTGTGTTTGTGTCATTGGACGAACATTTAGGTCATTTTCGTCCTCCCTAGGCTTATTCTTGTCCAATTAAGGTTTTTAACCAATCTTGTGCATTTAATAAGTTCATTTGTGTCATTAGACGAACATTTAGGTCATTTTCGTCCTCTCTAGGCTTATTCTTGTCCAATTAGGGTTTTTAACCAATCGTGTGCATCCAATAAGTTGATTTGTGTCATTGGATGAACATTTTAGTCATTTTCGTCTTCCCAAGGCTTATTCTTGTCCAATTAGGGTTTTTAACCAATCTTGTGCATCCAATAGGTGTGTTTGTGTCATTGGATAAACATTTAGGTCATTTTCGTCCTCCCTAGTCTTATTCTTGTCCAATTAGGGTTTTTATGCAATCTTGTGCATCCAATAGGTTTGTTTGTGTCATTGGACGAACATTTAGGACATTTTCGTCCTCCCTAGGCTTATTCTTGTCCAATTAGGGTTTTTAACAAATGATGTGCATCCAATAAGTTGATTTGTGTCATTGGATGAACATTTAGGTCATTGTCGTCCTCCCTAGGCTTATTCTTGTCCAATTAGGGTTATTAACCAACCTTGTGCATCATATAAGTTCATTTGTGTCATTGGAGGAACGTTTAGGTCATTTTCGTCCTCCCTAGTCTTATTCTTGTCCAATTAGGGTTTTTTTGCAATCTTGTGCATCAAATAGGTGTGTTTGTGTCATTGGACGAACATTTAGGTCATTTTCGTCCTCCCTAGGCTTATTCTTGTCCAATTAGGGTTTTTAACCAATCTTGTGCATCCAATAAGTTCATTTGTGTCATTGGATGAACATATAGGTCATTTTCGTCCTCCCTAGTCTTATTTTTGTCCAATTAGGGTTTTTATGCAATCTTGTGCATCCAATAGGTGTGTTTGTGTCATTGGACGAACATTTAGGTCATTTTCGTCCTCCCTAGGCTTATTCTTGTCCAATTAGGGTTTTTAACCAATCTTGTGCATCCAGTAAGTTTCATTTGTGTCATTGGATGAACATTTAGGTCATTTTCGTCCTCCCTAGTCTTATTCTTGTCCAATTAGGGTTTTAAGCAATCTTGTGCATCCAATATGTGTGTTTGTGTCATTGGACGAACATTTAGGTCATTTTCGTCCTCCCTATGCTTATTCTTGTCCAATTAGGGTTTTTAACCAATCTTGTGCATCCAATATGTTCATTTGTGTCATTCGATGAACATTTAGGTCATTTTCGTCCTCCCTAGTCTTATTCTTGTCCAATTAGGGTTTTTATGCAATCTTGTGCATCCAATAGGTGTGTTTGTGTCATTGGACGAACATTTAGGTCATTTTCGTCCTCCCTAGGCTTATTCTTGTCCAATTAGGGTTTTTAACCAATCTTGTGCATCCAGTAAGTTCATTTGTGTCATTGGAAGAACATTTAGGTCATTTTCGTCCTCCCTAGTCTTATTCTTGTCCAATTAGGGTTTTAAGCAATCTTGTGCATCCAATATGTGTGTTTGTGTCATTGGACGAACATTTAGGTCATTTTCGTCGTCCCTATGCTTATTCTTGTCCAATTAGGGTTTTTAACCAATCTTGTGCATCCAATAAGTTCATTTGTGTTATTGGATGAACATTTAAGTCATTTTCGTCCTCCCGAGGCTTATTCTTGTCCAATTAGGGTTTTTATGCAATCTTGTGCATCCAATAGGTGTGTTTGTGTCATTGGACGAACATTTAGGTCATTTTCGTCCTCCCTAGGCTTATTCTTGTCCAATTAGGGTTTTTAACCAATCTTGTGCATCCAATATGTTCATTTTTGTCATTGGATGAACATTTAGGTCATTTTCGTCCTCCCTAGTCTTATTCTTGTCCAATTAGGGTTTTTATGCAATCTTGTGCATCCAATAGGTGTGTTTGTGTCATTGGAGGAACATTTAGGTCATTTTCGTCCTCCCTAGTCTTATTCTTGTCCAATTAGGGTTTTTATGCAATCTTGTGCATCCAATAGGTGTGTTTGTGTCATTGGACGAACATTTAGGTCATTTTCGTCCTCCCTAGGCTTATTCTTGTCGGATTAGGGTTTTTAACCAATCTTGTGCATTCAATAAGTTCATTTGTGTCATTGGATGAACATTTAGGTCATTTTCGTCCTCCCTAGTCTTATTCTTGTCCAATTAGGGTTTTTATGCAAACTTGTGCATCCAATAGTTGTGTTTGTGTCATTGGAGGAACATTTAGGTCATTTTCGTCCTCCCTAGTCTTATTCTTGTCCAATTAGGGTTTTTATGCAATCTTGTGCATCCAATAGGTGTGTTTGTGTCATTGGACGAACATTTAGGTCATTTTCGTCCTCCCTAGGCTTATTCTTGTCCAATTAGGGTTTTTAACCAATCTTGTGCATCCAATAAGTTCATTTGTGTCATTGGATGAACTTATAGGTCATTTTCGTCCTCCCTAGTCTTATTCTTGTCGAATTAGGGTTTTTATGCAATCTTGTGCATCCAATAGGTGTGTTTGTGTCATTGGAGGAACATTTAGGTCATTTTCGTCCTCCCTAGTCTTATTCTTGTCCAATTAGGGTTTTAAGCAATCTTGTGCATCGAATATGTGTGTTTGTGTCGTTGGATGAACATTTAGGTAATTTTCGTCCTCCTTATGCTTATTCTTGTCCAATTAGGGTTTTTAACCAATCTTGTGCATACAATAAGTTCATTTGTGTCATTGGATGAACATTTAGGTCATTTTCGTCCTCCCTAGTCTTATTCTTGTCCAATTAGGGTTTTTATGCAATCTTGTGCATCCAATAGGTGTGTTTGTGTCATTGGAGGAACATTTAGGTCATTTTCGTCCTCCCTAGTCTTATTCTTGTCCAATGAGGGTTTTTATGCAATCTTGTGCATCCAATAGGTGTGTTTGTGTCATTGGAGGAACATTTAGGTCATTTTCGTCCTCCCTAGTCTTATTCTTGTCCAATTAGGGTTTTTATGCAATCTTGTGCATCCAATAGGTGTGTTTGTGTCATTGGACGAACATTTAGGTCATTTTCGTCCTCCCTAGGCTTATTCTTGTCCAATTAGGGTTTTTAACCAATCTTGTGCATCCAATAAGTTGATTTGTGTCATTAGACGAACAATTAGGTCATTTTCATCCTCCCGAGGCTTATTCTTGTCCAATTAGGGTTTTTAACCAATCATGTGCGTCCAATAAGTTTATTTGTGTCATTGGATGAACATTTAGGTCATGTTCGTCCTCCCTAGGCTTATTCTTGTCCAATTAGGGTTTTTAGCCAATCTTGTGCATCCAATAAGTTCATTTGTGTCATTGGAGGAACATTTAGGTCATTTTCGTCCTCCCTAGTCTTATTCTTGTCCAATTAGGGTTTTTATGCAATCTTGTGCATCCAATAGGTTCATTTGTGTCATTGGATGAACATTTAGGTCATTTTCGTCCTCCCTAGTCTTATTCTTGTCCAATTAGGGTTTTAAGCAATCTTGTGCATCCAATATGTGGGTTTGTGTCATTGGACGAACATTTAGGTCATTTTCGTACTCCCTATGCTTATTCTTGTCCAATTAGGGTTTTTAACCAATCTTGTGCATCCAATAAGTTCATTTGTGTCATTGGATGAACATTTAGGTCATTTTCGTCCTCCCTAGTCTTATTCTTGTCCAATTAGGGTTTTTATGCAATCTTGTGCATCCAATAGGTGTGTTTGTGTCATTGGAGGAACATTTAGGTCATTTTCGTCCTCCCTAGTCTTATTCTTGTCCAATTAGGGTTTTTATGCAATCTTGTGCATCCAATAGGTGTGTTTGTGTCATTGGACGAACATTTAGGTCATTTTCGTCCTCCCTAGGCTTATTTTTGTCCAATTAGAGTTTTTAACCAATCTTGTGCTTCCAATAAGTTCATTTGTGTCATTGGATGAACATTTAGGTCATTTTCGTCCTCCCTAGGCTTATTCTTGTCCAATTAGGGTTTTTATGCAATCTTGTGCATCCAATAGGTGTGTTTGTGTCATTGGACAAACATTTAGCTCATTTTCGTCCTCCCTAGGCTTATTCTTGTCCAATTAGGGTTTTTAACCAATCTTGTGCATCCAATAAGTTCATTTGTGTCATTGGATGAACATTTAGGTCATTTTCGTCCTCCCTAGTCTTATTCTTGTCCAATTAGGGTTTTTATGCAATCTTGTGCATCCAATAGGTGTGTTTGTGTCATTGGAGGAACATTTAGGTCATTTTCGTCCTCCCTAGTCTTATTCTTGTCGAATTAGGGTTTATATGCAATCTTGTGCATCCAATAGGTGTGTTTGTGTCATTGGAGGAACATTTAGGTTATTTTCGTCCTCCCTAGTCTTATTCTTGTCCAATTAGGGTTTTTATGCAATCTTGTGCATCCAATAGGTGTGTTTGTGTCATTGGAGGAACATTTTGGTCATTTTCGTCCTCCCTAGGCTTATTCTTGTCCAATTAGGGTTTTTAACAAATCTTGTGCATCCAATAAGTTCATTTGTGTCATTGGATAAACATTTAGGTCATTTTCGTCCTCCCTAGTCTTATTCTTGTCCAATTAGGGTTTTTATGCAATCTTGTGCATCCAATAGGTGCGTTTGTGTCATTGGACGAACATTTAGGTCATTTTCGTCCTCCCTAGGCTTATTCTTGTCCAATTAGGGTTTTTAACCAATCTTGTGCATCCAATAGGTGTGTTTGTGTCATTGGAGGAACATTTAGGTAATTTTCGTCCTCCCGAGTCTTATTCTTGTCCAATTAGGGTTTTTATGCAATCTTGTACATCCAATAGGTGTGATTTGGTCATTGGAGGAACATTTAGGTCATTTTCGTCCTCCCTAGGCTTATTCTTGTCCAATTAGGGTTTTTAACCAACCTTGTGCATCCAATAAGTTCATTTGTGTCATTAGAGGAACATTTAGGTCATTTTTGTCCTCCCTAGTCTTATTCTTGTCCAATTAGGGTTTTTAACCAATCTTGTGCATCCAATAAGTTCATTTGTGTCATTGGAGGAACATTTAGGTCATGTTCGTCCTCCCTAGGCTTATTCTTGTCCAATTAGGGTTTTTAACCAATCTTGTGCATCCAATAAGTTCATTTGTGTCATTGGATGAACATTTAGGTCATTTTCGTCTTCCCTAGGCTTATTCTTGTCCAATTAGGGTTTTTAACCAATCTTGTGCATCCAATAGGTGTGTTTGTGTCATTGGATAAACATTTAGGTCATTTTCGTCCTCCCTAGTCTTATTCTTGTTCAATTAGGGTTTTTATGCAATCTTGTGCATCCAATAGGTGTGTTTGTGTCATTGGACGAACATTTAGGTCATTTTCGTCCTCCCTAGGCTTATTCTTGTCCAATTAAGGTTTTTAACCAATCTTGTGCATCCAATAAGTTCTTTTGTGTCATTAGACAAACATTTAGGTCTTTTTCGTCCTCCCTAGGCTTATTCTTGTCCAATTAGGGTTTTTAACCAATCGTGTGCATCCAATAAGTTGATTTGTGTCATTGGATGAACATTTAAGTCATTTTCGTCTTCCCAAGGCTTATTCTTGTCCAATTAGGGTTATTAACCAACCTTGTGCATCCAATAGGTGTGTTTGTGTCATTGGATAAACATTTAGGTCATTTTCGTCCTCCCTAGTCTTATTCTTGTCCAATTAGGGTTTTTATGTCATCTTTTGCATTCGATAGGTGTGTTGTGTCATTGGACGAACATTTCGGTCATTTTCGTCCTCCCTAGTCTTATTCTTGTCCAATTAGGGTTATTAACCAACCTTGTGCATCGAATAAGTTCATTTGTGTCATTGGTTGAACATTTAGGTCATTTTCGTCCTCCCTATGCTTATTCTTGTCCAATTAGGGTTATTAACCAACCTTGTGCATCCAATAAGTTCATTTGTGTCATTGGATGAACATTTAGGTTATTTTCGTCCTCCCTAGTCTTATTCTTGTCCAATTAGGGTTTTTATGCAATCTTGTGCATCCAATAGGTGTGTTTGTGTCATTGGACGAACATTTAGGTCATTTTCATCCTCCCTAGGCTTATTCTTGTCCAATTAAGGTTTTTAACCAATCTTGTGCATCCAATAAGTTCTTTTGTGTCATTAGACGAACATTTAGGTCTTTTTCGTCCTCCCTAGGCTTATTCTTGTCCAATTAGGGTTTTTAACCAATCGTGTGCATCCAATAAGTTGATTTGTGTCATTGGATGAACATTTAAGTCATTTTCGTCTTCCCAAGGCTTATTCTTGTCCAATTAGGGTTATTAACCAACCTTGTGCATCCAATAGGTGTGTTTGTGTCATTGGATAAACATTTAGGTCATTTTCGTCCTCCCTAGTCTTATTCTTGTCCAATTAGGGTTTTTATGTCATCTTTTGCATTCGATAGGTGTGTTGTGTCATTGGACGAACATTTCGGTCATTTTCAACCTCCCTAGTCTTATTCTTGTCCAATTAGGGTTATTAACCAACCTTGTGCATCCAATAAGTTCATTTGTGTCATTGGTTGAACATTTAGGTCATTTTCGTCCTCCCTAGTCTTATTCTTGTCCAATTAGGGTTTTTATGTAATCTTTTGCATTCAATAGGTGTGTTGTGTCATTGGACGAACATTTCGGTCATTTTCGTCCTCCCTAGGCTTATTCTTGTCCAATTAGGGTTTTTAACCAATCTTGTGCATCCAAAAAGTTCATTTGTGTCATTGGATGACCATTTAGGTCATTTTCGTCCTCCCTAGGCTTATTCTTGTCCAATTAGGGTTTTTAACCAATCTTGTGCATCCAATAAGTTCGTTTGTGTCATTGGATGAACATTTAGGTTATTTTCGTCCTCCCTAGTCTTATTCTTGTCCAATTAGGGTTTTTATGTCATCTTTTGCATTCAATAGGTGTGTTGTGTCATTGGACGAACATTTAGGACATTTTCGTCCTCCCTAGGCTTATTCTTGTCCAATTAGGGTTATTAACCAACCTTGTGCATCCAATAAGTTCATTTGTGTCATTGGTTGAACATTTAGGTCATTTTCGTCCTCCCTATGCTTATTCTTGTCCAATTAGGGTTATTAACCAACCTTGTGCATCCAATAAGTTCATTTGTGTCATTGGATGAACATTTAAGTCATTTTCGTCTTCCCAAGGCTTATTCTTGTCCAATTAGGGTTATTAACCAACCTTGTGCATCCAATAGGTGTGTTTGTGTCATTGGATAAACATTTAGGTCATTTTCGTCCTCCCTAGTCTTATTCTTGTCCAATTAGGGTTTTTATGTCATCTTTTGCATTCGATAGGTGTGTTGTGTCATTGGACGAACATTTCGGTCATTTTCGTCCTCCCTAGTCTTATTCTTGTCCAATTAGGGTTATTAACCAACCTTGTGCATCCAATAAGTTCATTTGTGTCATTGGTTGAACATTTAGGTCATTTTCGTCCTCCCTATGCTTATTCTTGTCCAATTAGGGTTATTAACCAACCTTGTGCATCCAATAAGTTCATTTGTGTCATTGGATGAACATTTAGGTTATTTTCGTCCTCCCTAGTCTTATTCTTGTCCAATTAGGGTTTTTATGCAATCTTGTGCATCCAATAGGTGTGTTTGTGTCATTGGATGAACATTTAGGTCATTTTCGTCCTCCCTAGTCTTATTCTTGTCCGATTAGGGTTTTTATGCAATCTTGTGCATCCAATAGGTGTGTTTGTGTCATTGGAGGAACATTTAGGTCATTTTCGTCCTCCCTAGTCTTATTCTTGTCCAATTAGGGTTTTTATGCAATCTTGTGCATCCAATAGGTTCATTTGTGTCATTGGATGACCATTTAGGTCATTTTCGTCCTCCCTAGGCTTATTCTTGTCCAATTAGGGTTTTTAACCAATCTTGTGCATCCAATAAGTTCGTTTGTGTCATTGGATGAACATTTAGGTTATTTTCGTCCTCCCTAGTCTTATTCTTGTCCAATTAGGGTTTTTATGTCATCTTTTGCATTCAATAGGTGTGTTGTGTCATTGGACGAACATTTAGGACATTTTCGTCCTCCCTAGGCTTATTCTTGTCCAATTAGGGTTTTTATGCAATCTTGTGCATCCAATAGGTGTGTTTGTGTCATTGGAGGAACATTTAGGTCATTTTCGTCCTCCCTAGTCTTATTCTTGTCCAATTAGGGTTTTTATGCAATCTTGTGCATCCAATAGGTTCATTTGTGTCATTGGATGAACATTTAGGTCATTTTCGTTCTCCCTAGGATTATTCTTGTCCAATTAGGGTTTGTAACCAATCTTGTGCATCCAATAAGTTCATTTGTGTCATTGGATGAACATCTAGATCATTTTCGTCCTCCCTAGTCTTATTCTTGTCCAATTAGGGTTTTTATGCAATCTAGTGCATCCAATAGGTGTGTTTGTGTCATTGGACGAACATTTAGGTCATTTTCGCCCTCCCTAGGCTTATTCTTGTCCAATTAGGGTTTTTAACCAACCTTGTGCATCCAATAAGTTCATTTGTGTCCTTGGATGAACATTTAGGTCATTTTCGTCGTCCCTAGGCTTATTCTTGTCCATTTAGGGTTTTTAACCAATCGTGTGCATCCAATAAGTTGATTTGTGTCATTGGATGAACATTTAAGTCATTTTCGTCTTCCCTAGGCTTATTCTTGTCCAATTAGGGTTTTTAACCAATCTTGTGCATCCAATAGGTGTGTTTGTGTCATTGGATAAACATTTAGGTCATTTTCGTCCTCCCTAGTCTTATTCTTGTCCAATTAGGGTTTTTATGTAATCTTGTGCATTCAATAGGTGTGTTTGTGTCATTGGACGAACATTTCGGCCATTTTCGTCCTCCCTATGCTTATTCTTGTCCAATTAGGGTTTTTAACCAATCTTGTGCATCCAATAAGTTCATTTGTGTCATTGGATGAACATTTAGGTCATTTTCGTCCTCCCTAGGCTTATTCTTGTCCAATTAGGATTTTTAACCAATCTTGTGCATCCAATAAGTTCATTTGTGTCATTGGATGAACATTTAGGTTATTTTCATCCTCCCTAGTATTATTCTTGTCCAATTAGGGTTTTAAGCAATCTTGTGCATCCAATATGTGTGTTTGTGTCATTGGATGAACATTTAGGTCATTTTCGTCCTCCCTATGCTTATTCTTGTCCAATTAGGGTTTTTAACCAATCTTGTGCATCCAATAAGTTCATTTGTGTCATTGGATGAACATTTAGGTCATTTTCGTCCTCCCTAGTCTTATTCTTGTCCAATTAGGGTTTTTATGCAATCTTGTGCATCCAATAGGTGTGTTTGTGTCATTGGACGAACATTTAGGTCATTTACGTCCTCCCTAGTCTTATTCTTGTCCAATTAGGGTTTTTATGCAATCTTGTGCATCCAATAGGTGTGTTTGTGTCATTGGAGGCACATTTAGGTCATTTTCGTCCTCCCTAGTCTTATTCTTGTCGAATTAGGGTTTTTATTCAATCTTGTGCATCCAATAGGTGTGTTTGTGTCATTGGAAGAACATTTAGGTCATTTTCGTCCTCCCTAGGCTTATTCTTGTCCGATTAGGGTTTTTAACCAATCTTGTGCATTCAATAAGTTCATTTGTGTCATTGGATGAACATTTAGGTCATTTTCGTCCTCCCTAGTCTTTTTCTTGTCCAATTAGGGTTTTTATGCAATCTTGTGCATCCAAGAGGTGTGTTTGTGTCATTGGAGGAACATTTAGGTCATTTTCGTCCTCCCTAGTCTTATTCTTGTCCAATTAGGGTTTTTATGCAATCTTGTGCATCCAATAGGTGTGTTTGTGTCATTGGAAGAACATTTAGGTCATTTTCGTCCTCCCTAGGCTTATTCTTGTCCGATTAGGGTTTTTAACCAATCTTGTGCATTCAATAAGTTCATTTGTGTCATTGGACGAACATTTAGGTCATTTAAGTCCTCCTTAGTCTTATTCTTGTCCAATTAGGGTTTTAAGCAATCTTGTGCATCCAATATGTGGGTTTGTGTCATTGGATGAACGTTTAGCTCATTTTCTTCCTCCCTATGCTTATTCTTGTCCAATTAGGGTTTTTAACCAATCTTGTGCATCCAATAAGTTCATTTGTGTCATTGGATGAACATTTAGGTCATTTTCGTCCTCACTAGTCTTATTCTTGTCCAATTAGGGTTTTTATGCAATCTTGTGCATCCAATAGGTGTGTTTGTGTCATTGGACGAACATTTAGGTCATTTTCGTCCTCCCTAGTCTTATTCTTGTCCAATTAGGGTTTTTATTCACTCTTGTGCGTCCAATAGGTGTGTTTGTGTCATTGGAGGAACATTTAGGTCATTTTCGTCCTCCCTAGTCTTATTCTTGTCCAATTAGGGTTTTTATGCAATCTTGTGCATCCAATAGGTGTGGTGGTGTCATTGGACGAACATTTAGGTCATTTTCGTCCACCCTAGGGTTATTCTTGTCCAATTAGGGTTTTTAACCAATCATGTGAATCCAATAAGTTGATTTGTGTCATTGGATGAACATTTAGGTCATTTTCGTCCTCCCTAGGCTTATTCTTGTCCAATTAGGGTTTTTAACCAATCTTGTG
>JBBPBR010000126.1:7266-92551 GCA_037974775.1 Cicer pinnatifidum | reverse complement strand
AGGGTTTTTAACCAATCTTGTGCATCCAATAAGTTCGTTTGTGTCATTGGATGAACATTTAGGTTATTTTCGTCCTCCCTAGTCTTATTCTTGTCCAATTAGGGTTTTTATGCAATCTTGTGCATCCAATAGGTTTGTTTGTGTCATTGGACGAACATTTAGGACATTTTCGCCCTCCCTAGGCTTATTCTTGTCCAATAAGGGTTTTTAACCAATCTTGTGCATCCAATAGGTGTGTTTGTTTCATTGGAGGAACATTTAGGTCATTTTCATCCTCCCTAGTCTTATTCTTGTCCAATTAGGGTTTTTATGCAATCTTGTGCATCCAATATGTGTGTATGTGTGTTTGTGTCATTGGACGAACATTTAGGTCATTTTCGTCCTCCCTAGTCTTATTCTTGTCCAATTAGGGTTTTTATTCACTCTTAAGCATCCAATAAGTTCATTTGTGTCATTGGAGGAACATTTAGGTCATTTTTGTCCTCCCTAGTCTTATTCTTGTCCAATTAGGGTTTTTATGCAATCTTGTGCATCCGATAGGTGTGTTTGTGTCATTGGACGAACATTTAGGGCATTTTCGTCCTCCCTAGGCTTATTCTTGTCCAATTAAGGTTTTTAACCAATCTTGTGCATCCAATAAGTTCATTTGTGTCATTAGACGAACATTTAGGTCATTTTCGTCCTCTCTAGGCTTATTCTTGTCCATTTAGGGTTTTTAACCAATCGTGTGCGTCCAATAAGTTGATTTGTGTCATTGGATGAACATTTAAGTCATTTTCGTCTTCCCAAGGCTTATTCTTGTCCAATTAGGGTTTTTAACCAATCTTGTGCATCCAATAGGTGTGTTTGTGTCATTGGATAAACATTTAGGTCATTTTCGTCCTCCCTAGTCTTATTCTTGTCCAATTAGGGTTTTTATGTAATCTTTTGCATTCAATAGGTGTGTTGTTTCATTGGACGAACATTTCGGTCATTTTCGTCCTCCCTAGGCTTATTCTTGTCCAATTAGGGTTTTTAACCAATCTTGTGCGTCCAATAAGTTCATTTGTGTCATTGGATGAACATTTAGGTCATTTTCGTCCTCCCTAGGCTTATTCTTGTCCGATTAGGGTTTTTAACCAATCTTGTGCATCCAATAAGTTCGTTTGTGTCATTGGACGAACATTTCGGCCATTTTCGTCCTCCCTATGCTTATTCTTGTCCAATTAGGGTTTTTAACCAATCTTGTGCATCCAATAAGTTCATTTGTGTCATTGGATGAACATTTAGGTCATTTTCGTCCTCCCTAGGCTTATTCTTGTCCAATTAGGATTTTTAACCAATCTTGTGCATCCAATAAGTTCATTTGTGTCATTGGATGAACATTTAGGTTATTTTCATCCTCCCTAGTATTATTCTTGTCCAATTAGGGTTTTAAGCAATCTTGTGCATCCAATATGTGTGTTTGTGTCATTGGATGAACATTTAGGTCATTTTCGTCCTCCCTATGCTTATTCTTGTCCAATTAGGGTTTTTAACCAATCTTGTGCATCCAATATGTTCATTTGTGTCATTGGATGAACATTTAGGTCATTTTTGTCCTCCCTAGTCTTATTTTTGTCCAATTAGGGTTTTTATGCAATCTTGTGCATCCAATAGGTTTGTTTGTGTCATGGGACGAACATTTAGGACATTTTCGTCCTCCCTAGGCTTATTCTTGTCCAATTAGGGTTTTTAACCAATCTTGTACATCCAATAGGTGTGTTTGTGTCATTGGAGGAACATTTAGGTCATTTTCGTCCTCACTAGTCTTATTCTTGTCCAATTAGGGTTTTTATGCAATCTTGTGCATCCAATAGGTGTGTTTGTGTCATTGGACGAACAGTTAGGTCATTTTCGTCCTCCATAGGGTTATTCTTGTCCAATTAGGGTTTTTAACCAATCATGTGAAACCAATAAGTTGATTTGTGTCATTGGACGAACATTTCGGTCATTTTCGTCCTACCTAGGCTTATTCTTGTCCAATTAGGGTTTTTAACCAATCTTGTGCATCCAATAAGTTCAGTTGTGTCATTGGATGAACAATTAGGTCATTTTCGTCCTCCCTAGGCTTATTCTTGTCCAATTAGGGTTTTTAGCCAATCTTGTGCATCCAATAAGTTCATTTGTGTCATTGGATGAACAATTAGGTCATTTTCGTCCTCCCTAGGCTTATTCTTGTCCAATTAGGGTTTTTAGCCAATCTTGTGCATCCAATAAGTTCATTTGAGTCATTGGAGGAACATTTAGGTCATTTTCGTCCTCCCTAGTCTTATTCTTGTCCAATTAGGGTTTTTATGCAATCTTGTGCATCCAATAGGTGTGTTTGTGTCATTGGAAGAACATTTAGGTCATTTTCGTCCTCCCTAGGCTTATTCTTGTCCAATTAGGGTTTTTAACCAATCTTGTGCATCCAATAGGTGTGTTTGTGTCATTGGAGGAACATTTAGGTCATTTTCGTCCTCCCTAGTCTTATTCTTGTCCAATTAGGGTTTTTATGCAATCTTGTTCATCCAGTAGGTGTGTTTGTGCCATTGGAGGAACATTTAGGCCATTTTCGTCCTCCCTAGTCTTATTCTTGTCCAATTAGGGTTTTTATGCAATCTTGTGCATCCAATAGGTGCGTTTGTGTCATTGGACGAACATTTAGGTCATTTTCGTCCTCCCTAGGCTTATTCTTGTCCAATTAGGGTTTTTAACAAATCTTGTGCATCCAATAAGTTCATTTGTGTCATTGGATGAACATTTAGGTCATTTTCGTCCTCCCTAGGCTTATTCTTGTCCAATTAGGGTTTTTAGCCAATCTGGTGCATCCAATAAGTTCATTTGTGTCATTGGAGGAACATTTAGGTCATTTTCGTCCTCCCTAGTCTTATTCTTGACCAATTAGGGTTTTTATGCAATCTTGTGCATCCAATAGGTTTGTTTGTGTCATTGGACGAACATTTAGGTCATTTTCGTCCTCCCTAGGCTTATTCTTGTCCAATTAGGGTTTTTAACCAATCTTGTGCATCCAATAAGTTCATTTGTGTCATTGGATGAATATTTAGGTCATTTTCGTCCTCCCTAGGCTTATTCTTGTCCAATTAGGGTTTTCAACCAATCTTGTGCATCCAATAAGTTCATTTGTGTCATTGGATGAACATTTAGGTCATTTTCGTCCTCCCTAGGCTTATTCTTGTCCAATTAGGGTTTTTAACCAATCTTGTGCATCCAATAAGTTCATTTGTGTCATTGGATGAACATTTAGGTCATTTTCGTCCTCCCTAGTCTTATTCTTGTCCAATTAGGGTTTTTATTCAATCTTGTGCATCCAATAGGCGTGTTTGTGTCATTGGAGGAAAATTTAGGTCATTTTCGTCCTCCCTAGTCTTATTCTTGTCCAATTAGGGTTTTTATGCAATCTTGTGCATCCAATAGGTGTGTTTGTGTCATTGGACGAACATTTAGGTCATTTTCGCCCTCCCTAGGCTTATTCTTGTCCAATTATCGTTTTTAACCAACCTTGTGCATCCAATAAGTTCATTTGTGTCATTGGATGAACATTTAGGTCATTTTCGTCCTCCCTAGGCTTATTCTTGTCCAATTAGGGTTTTTAACCAATCTTGTGCATCCAATAAGTTCATTTGTGTCATTGGATGAACATTTAGGTCATTTTCGTCCTCCCTATCTTATACTTGTCCAATTAGAGTTTTTATGCAATCTAGTGCATCCAATAGGTGTGTTTGTGTCATTGGAGGAACATTTAGGTCATTTTCGTCCTCCCTAGTCTTATTCTTGTCCAATTAGGGTTTTTATGCAATCTTGTGCATCCAATTGGTGTGTTTGTGTCATTGGACGAACATTTAGGTCATTTTCGTCCTCCCTAGGCTTATTCTTGTTCAATTAGGGTTTTTAACTAACCTTGTGCATCCAATAAGTTCATTTGTGTCATTGGTTGACCATTTAGGTCATTTTCGTCCTCCCTAGGCTTATTCTTGTCCAATTAGAGTTTTTAACCAACCTTGTGCATCCAATAAGTTCATTTGTGTCATTGGTGGATAATTTAGGTCATTTACGTCCTCCCTAGGCTTATTCTTGTCCAATTAGGGTTTTTAATCAATGTTGTGCGTCCAATAAGTTCATTTGTGTCATTGGATGAACATTTAGGTCATTTTCGTCCTCCCTAGGCTTATTCTTGTCCAATTAGGGTTTTTAACCAATCTTGTGCATCCAATAAGTTCATTTGTGTCATTGGATGAACATTTAGGTCATTTTCGTCCTCCCTAGGCTTATTCTTGTCCAATTTGGGTTTTTAACCAATCTTGTCCATCCAATAAGTTCATTTGTGTCATTGGATGAACATTTAGGTCATTTTCGTCCTCCCTAGGCTTATTCTTGTACAATTAAGGTTTTTAACCAATCTTTTGCATCCAATAAGGTCATTTGTGTCAATGGATGAACATTTAGGTCATTTTCGTCCTCCCTAGGCTTATTCTTGTCCAATTAGGGTTTTTAACCAATCTTGTGCATCCAATAAGTTCATTTGTGTCATTGGACGAACATTTAGGTCATTTTCGTCCTCCCTAGGCTTATTCTTGTCCAATTAGGGTTTTTAACCAATCTTGTGCATCCAATAAGTTCATTTGTGTTATTGGAGGAACATTTAGGTCATTTTCGTCCTCCCTAGTCTTATTCTTGTCCAATTAGAGTTTTTATGCAATCTTGTGCATCCAATAGGTGTGTTTGTGTCATTGGACGAACATTTAGGTCATTTTCGTCCTCCCTAGGCTTATTCTTGTCCAATTAGGGTTTTTAACCAATCTAGTGCATACAATAAGTTCATTTGTGTCATTGGATGAACATTTAGGTCATTTTCGTCCTCCCTAGGCTTATTCTTGTCCAATTAGGGTTTTTAACCAATCTTGTGCATCCAATAAGTTCATTTGTGTCATTGGATGAACATTTAGGTCATTTTCGTCCTCCCTAGGCTTATTCTTGTCCAATTAGGGTTTTTAACCAATCTTGTGCATCCAATAAGTTCATTTGTGTCATTGGATGAACATTTAGGTCATTTTCGTCCTCCCTATGCTTATTCTTGTCCAATTAGGGTTTTTAACCAACCTTGTGCATCCAATTAGTTCATTTGTGTCATTAGAGGAACATTTAGGTTATTTTCGTCCTCCCTAGTCTTATTCTTGTCCAATTAGGGTTTTTATGCAATCTTGTGCATCCAATAGGTGTGTTTGTGTCATTGGAGGAACATTTAGGTCATTTTCGTCCTCCCTAGGCTTATTCTTGTCCAATTAGGTTTTTAAACCAATCTTGTGCATCCAATAAGTTCATTTGTGTCAATGGATGAACATTTAGGTCATTTTCGTCCTCCCTAGGCTTATTCTTGTCCAATTAGGGTTTTTAACCAATCTTGTGCATCCAATAAGTTCATTTGTGTCATTGGATGAACATTTAGGTCATTTTCGTCCTCCCTAGTCTTATTCTTGTCCAATTAGGGTATTTAGGCAATCTTGTGCATCCAATAGGTGTGTTTGTGTCATTGGAGGAACATTTAGGTCATTTTCGTCCTCCCTAGTCTTATTCTTGTCCAATTAGGGTTTTTATGCAATCTTGTGCATCCAATAGGTGTGTTTGTGTCATTGGACGAACATATAGGTCATTTTCGTCCTCCCTAGGCTTATTCTTGTCCAATTACGGTTTTTAACCAATCTTGTGCATCCAATAAGTTCATTTGTGTCATTGGATGAACATTTAGGTCATTTTCGTCCTCCCTAGGCTTATTCTTGTCCAATTAGGGTTTTTAACCAATCTTGTGCATCCAATAAGTTCATTTGTGTCATTGGATGAACATTTAGGTCATTTTCGTCCTCCCTAGTCTTATTCTTGTCCAATTAGGGTTTTTATGCAATCTTAGGCATCCAATAGGTGTGTTTGTGTCATTGTAGGAACATTTAGGTCATTTTCGTCCTCCCTAGTTTTATTCTTGTCCAATTAGGGTTTTTATGCAATCTTGTGCATCCAATAGGTGTGTTTGTGTCATTGGAGGAACATTTAGGTCATTTTCGTCCTCCCTAGTCTTATTCTTGTCCAATTAGGGTTTTTATGCAATCTTGTGCATCCAATAGGTTCATTTGTGTCATTGGATGAACATTTAGGTCATTTTCGTTCTCCCTAGGATTATTCTTGTCCAATTAGGGTTTGTAACCAATCTTGTGCATCCAATAAGTTCATTTGTGTCATTGGATGAACATCTAGATCATTTTCGTCCTCCCTAGTCTTATTCTTGTCCAATTAGGGTTTTTATGCAATCTTGTGCATCCAATAGGTGTGTTTGTGTCATTGGACGAACATTTAGGTCATTTTCGTCCTCCCTAGGCTTATTCTTGTCCAATTAGGGTTTTTAACCAACCTTGTGCATCCAATAAGTTCATTTGTCTCATTGATTTAACATTTAGGTCATTTTCGTCCTCCCTAGGCTTATTCTTGTCCAATTAGGGTTTTTAACCAATCTTGTGCATCCAATAAGTTCATTTGTGTCATTGGATGAACATTTAGGTCATTTTCGTCCTCCCTAGTCTTATTGTTGTCGAATTAGGGTTTTTATGCAATCTTGTGCATCCAATAGGTGTGTTTGTGTCATTGGAGGAACATTTAGGTCATTTTCGTCCTCCCTAGTCTTATTCTTGTCCAATTAGGGTTTTTATGCAATCTTGTGCATCCAATAGGTGTGTTTGTGTCATTGAAGGAACATTTAGGTCATTTTCGTTCTCCCTAGTCTTATTCTTGTCCAATTAGGGTTTTTATGCAATCTTGTGCATCCAATAGGTGTGTTTGTGTCATTGGACGAACATTTAGGTCATTTTCGTCCTCCCTAGGCTTATTCTTGTCCGATTGGGGTTTTTAACCAATCTTGTGCATTCAATAAGTTCATTTGTGTCATTGGATGAACATTTAGGTCATTTTCGTCCTCCCTAGTCTTATTCTTGTCAAATTAGGGTTTTAAGCAATCTTGTGCATCCAATATGTGGGTTTGTGTCATTGGATGAACATTTAGGTCATTTTCGTCCTCCCTATGCTTATTCTTGTCCAATTAGGGTTTTTAACCAATCTTGTGCATCCAATATGTTCATTTGTGTCATTGGATGAACATTTAGGTCATTTTCGTCCTCCCTAGTCTTATTTTTGTCCAATTAGGGTTTTTATGCAATCTTGTGCATCCAATAGGTTTGTTTGTGTCATGGGACGAACATTTAGGACATTTTCGTCCTCCCTAGGCTTATTCTTGTCCAATTAGGGTTTTTAACCAATCTTGTACATCCAATAGGTGTGTTTGTGTCATTGGAGGAACATTTAGGTCATTTTCGTCCTCACTAGTCTTATTCTTGTCCAATTAGGGTTTTTATGCAATCTTGTGCATCCAATAGGTGTGTTTGTGTCATTGGACGAACATTTAGGTCATTTTCGTCCTCCCTAGTCTTATTCTTGTCCAATTAGGGTTTTTATTCACTCTTGTGCATCCAATAGGTGTGTTTGTGTCATTGGACGAACATTTAGGTCATTTTCGTCCTCCATAGGGTTATTCTTGTCCAATTAGGGTTTTTAACCAATCATGTGAAACCAATAAGTTGATTTGTGTCATTGGACGAACATTTCGGTCATTTTCGTCCTACCTTGGCTTATTCTTGTCCAATTAGGGTTTTTAACCAATCTTGTGCATCCAATAAGTTCAGTTGTGTCATTGGATGAACAGTTAGGTCATTTTCGTCCTCCCAAGGCTTATTCTTGTCCATTTAGGGTTTTTAGCCAATCTTATGCATCCAATAAGTTCATTTGTGTCATTGGAGGAACATTTAGGTCATTTTCGTCCTCCCTAGGCTTATTCTTGTCCAATTAGGGTTTTTAACTAATCATGTGCATCCAATAAGTTGATTTGAGTCATTGGATGAACATTTAGGTCATTTTCGTCCTCCCTAGGCTTATTCTTGTTCATTTAGGGTTTTTAACCAATCTTGTGCATCAAATAAGTTCATTTGTGTCATTGGATGAACAATTAGGTCATTTTCGTCCTCCCTAGGCTTATTCTTGTCCAATTAGGGTTTTTAGCCAATCTTGTGCATCCAATAAGTTCATTTGAGTCATTGGAGGAACATTTAGGTCATTTTCGTCCTCCCTAGTCTTATTCTTGTCCAATTAGGGTTTTTATGCAATCTTGTGCATCCAATAGGTGTGTTTGTGTCATTGGAAGAACATTTAGGTCATTTTCGTCCTCCCTAGGCTTATTCTTGTCCAATTAGGGTTTTTAACCAATCTTGTGCATCCAATAGGTGTGTTTGTGTCATTGGAGGAACATTTAGGTCATTTTCGTCCTCCCTAGTCTTATTCTTGTCCAATTAGGGTTTTTATGCAATCTTGTGCATCCAATAGGTGTGTTTGTGTCATTGGACGAACATTTAGGTCATTTTTGTCGTCCCTAGGCTTATTCTTGTCCGATTATCGTTTTTAACCAACCTTGTGCATCCAATAAGTTCATTTGTGTCATTGGATGAACATTTATGTCATTTTCGTCCTCCCATGGCTTATTCTTGTCCAATTAGGGTTTTTAGCCAATTTTGTGCATCCAATAAGTTCATTTGTGTCATTGGAGGAACATTTAGGTTATTTTCGTCCTCCCTAGGCTTATTCTTGTCCAATTAGGGTTTTTAACCAATCTTGTGCATCCAATAAGTTCATTTGTGTCATTGGATGAACATTTAGGTCATTTTCGTCCTCCCTAGTCTTATTCTTGTCCAATTAGGGTTTTTATTCAATCTTGTGCATCCAATAGGCGTGTTTGTGTCATTGGAGGAACATTTAGGTCATTTTCGTCCTCCCTAGTCTTATTCTTGTCCAATTAGGGTTTTTATGCAATCTTGTGCATCCAATAGGTGTCTTTGTCTCATTGGACGAACATTTAGGTCATTTTCGCCCTCCCTAGGCTTATTCTTGTCCAATTATCGTTTTTAACCAACCTTGTGCATCCAATAAGTTCATTTGTGTCATTGGATGAACATTTAGGTCATTTTCGTCCTCCCTAGGCTTATTCTTGTCCAATTAGGGTTTTTAACCAATCTTGTGCATCCAATAAGTTCATTTGTGTCATTGGATGAACATTTAGGTCATTTTCGTCCTCCCTAGTCTTATTCTAGTCGAATTAGGGTTTTTATGCAATCTTGTGCATCCAATAGGTGTGTTTGTGTCATTGGAGGAACATTTAGGTCATTTTCGTCCTCCCTAGTCTTATTCTTGTCCAATTAGGGTTTTTATGCAATCTTGTGCATCCAATAGGTTCATTTGTGTCATTGGATGAACATTTAGGTCATTTTCGTTCTCCCTAGGCTTATTCTTGTCCAATTAGGGTTTGTAAACAATCTTGTGCATCCAATAAGTTCATTTGTGTCATTGGATGAACATCTAGATCATTTTCGTCCTCCCTAGTCTTATTCTTGTCCAATTAGGGTTTTTATGCAATCTTGTGCATCCAATAGGTGTGTTTGTGTCATTGGACGAACATTTAGGTCATTTTCGCCCTCCCTAGGCTTATTCTTGTCCAATTAGGGTTTTTAACCAACCTTGTGCATCCAATAAGTTCATTTGTGTCCTTGGATGAACATTTAGGTCATTTTCGTCGTCCCTAGGCTTATTCTTGTCCAATTAGGGTTTTTAACCAATCGTGTGCATCCAATAAGTTGATTTGTGTCATTGGATGAACATTTAAGTCATTTTCGTCTTCCCTAGGCTTATTCTTGTCCAATTAGGGTTTTTAACCAATCTTGTGCATCCAATAGGTGTGTTTGTGTCATTGGATAAACATTTAGGTCATTTTCGTCCTCCCTAGTCTTATTCTTGTCCAATTAGGGTTTTTATGTAATCTTGTGCATTCAATAGGTGTGTTTGTGTCATTGGACGAACATTTCGGTCATTTTCGTCCTCCCTAGGCTTATTCTTGTCCAATTAGGGTTTTTAACCAATCTTGTGCATCCAATAAGTTCATTTGTGTCATTGGATGAACATTTAAGTCATTTTCGTCCTCCTTAGGCATATTCTTGTCCAATTAGGGTTTTTAACCAATCTTGTGCATCCAATAAGTTCGTTTGTGTCATTGGATGAACATTTAGGTTATTTTCATCCTCCCTAGTCTTATTCTTGTCCAATTTGGGTTTTAAGCAATCTTGTGCATCCAATATGTGTGTTTGTGTCATTGGATGAACATTTAGCTCATTTTCGTCCTCCCTATGCTTATTCTTGTCCAATTAGGGTTTTTAACCAATCTTGTGCATCCAATATGTTCATTTGTGTCATTGGATGAACATTTAGGTCATTTTCGTCCTCCCTAGTCTTATTTTTGTCCAATTAGGGTTTTTATGCAATCTTGTGCATCCAATAGGTTTGTTTGTGTCATTGGACGAACATTTAGGACATTTTCGTCCTCCCTAGGCTTATTCTTGTCCAATTAGGGTTTTTAACCAATCTTGTGCATCCAATAGGTGTGTTTGTGTCATTGGAGGAACATTTAGGTCATTTTCGTCCTCCCTAGTCTTATTCTTGTCCAATTAGGGTTCTTATGCAATCTTGTGCATCCAATAGGTGTGTTTGTGTCATTGGACGAACATTTAGGTCATTTTCGTCCTCCCTAGTCTTATTCTTGTCCAATTAGGGTTTTTATTCACTCTTGTGCGTCCAATAGGTGTGTTTGTGTCATTGGAGGAACATTTAGGTCATTTTCGTCCTCCCTAGTCTTATTCTTGTCCAATTAGGGTTTTTATGCAATCTTGTGCATCCAATAGGTGTGGTGGTGTCATTGGACGAACATTTAGGTCATTTTCGTCCTCCCTAGGGTTATTCTTGTCCAATTAGGGTTTTTAACCAATCATGTGAATCCAATAAGTTGATTTGTGTCATTGGATGAACATTTAGGTCATTTTCGTCCTCCCTAGGCTTATTCTTGTCCAATTAGGGTTTTTAACCAATCTTGTGCATCCAATAAGTTCATTTGTGTCATTGGATGAACATTTAGGTCATTTTCGTACTCCCTAGACTTATTCTTGTCCAATTAGGGTTTTTATGCAATCTTGTGCATCCAATAGGTGTGTTTGTGTCATTGGACGAACATTTAGGTCATTTTTGTCGTCCCTAGGCTTATTCTTGTCCAATTAGGGTTTTTAACCAACCTTGTGCATCCAATAAGTTCATTTGTGTCATTGGATGAACATTTATGTGATTTTCGTCCTCCCATGGCTTATTCTTGTCGAATTCGGGTTTTTAGCCAATTTTGTGCATTTAATAAGTTCATTTGTGTCATTGGAGGAACATTTAAGTCATTTTCGTCTTCCCTAGGCTTATTCTTGTCCAATTAGGGTTTTTGACCAATCTTGTGCATCCAATAGGTGTGTTTGTGTCATTGGATAAACATTTAGGTCATTTTCGTCCTCCCTAGTCTTATTCTTGTCCAATTAGGGTTTTTATGTAATCTTGTGCATTCAATAGGTGTGTTTGTGTGATTGGACGAACATTTCGGTCATTTTCGTCCTCCCTAGGCTTATTCTTGTTCAATTAGGGTTTTTAACCAATCTTGTGCATCCAATAAGTTCATTTGTGTCATTGGATGAACATTTAGGTCATTTTCGTCCTCCCTAGGCTTATTCTTGTCCAATTAGGGTTTTTAACCAATCTTGTGCTTCCAATAAGTTCGTTTGTGTCATTGGATGAACATTTAGGTTATTTTCATCCTCCCTAGTCTTATTCTTGTCCAATTAGGGTTTTAAGCAATCTTGTGCATCCAATATGTGTGTTTGTGTCATTGGATGAACATTTAGGTCATTTTCGTCCTCCCTATGCTTATTCTTGTCCAATTAGGGTTTTTAACCAATCTTGTGCATTCAATAAGTTCATTTGTGTCATTGGATGAACATTTAGGTCATTTACGTCCTCCCTAGGCTTATTCTTGTCCAATTAGGGTTTTAAGCAATCTTGTGCATCCAATATGTGTGTTTGTGTCATTGGATGAACATTTAGGTAATTTTCGACCTCCCTATGCTTATTCTTGTCCAATTAGGGTTTTTAACCAATCTTGTGCATACAATAAGTTCATTTGTGTCATTGGATGAACATTTAGGTCATTTTCGTCCTCCCTAGTCTTATTCTTGTCCAATTAGGGTTTTTATGCAATCTTGTGCATCCAATAGGTGTGTTTGTGTCATTGGAGGAACATTTAGGTCATTTTCGTCCTCCCTAGTCTTATTCTTGTCGAATGAAGGTTTTTATGCAATCTTGTGCGTCCAATAGGTGTGTTTGTGTCAATGGAGGAACATTTAGGTCATTTTCGTCCTCCCTAGTCTTATTCTTGTCCAATTAGGGTTTTTATGCAATCTTGTGCATCCAATAGGTGTGTTTGTGTCATTGGACGAACATTTAGGTCATTTTCGTCCTCCCAAGGCTTATTCTTGTCCAATTAGGGTTTTTAACCAATCTTGTCCATCCAATAAGTTCATTTGTGTCATTGGATGAACATTTAGGTCATTTTCGTCCTCCCTAGTCTTATTCTTGTCCAATTAGGGTTTTTATGCAATCTTGTGCATCCAATAGGTGTGTTTGTGTCATTGGAGGAACATTTAGGTCATTTTCATCCTCCCTAGTCTTATTCTTGTCCAATTAGGGTTTTTATGCAATCTTGTGCATCCAATAGGTGTGTTTGTGTCATTGGACGAACATTTAGGTCATTTTCGTCCTCCTTAGGCTTATTCTTGTCCAATTACGGTTTTTAACCAATCTTGTGCATCCAATAAGTTCATTTGTGTCATTGGATGAACATTTAGGTCATTTTCGTCCTCCCTAGTCTTATTCTTGTCCAATTAGGGTTTTAAGCAATCTTGTGCATCCAATATGTGTGTTTGTGTCATTGGACGAACATTTAGGTCATTTTCGTCCTCCCTATGCTTATTCTTGTCTAATTAGGGTTTTTAACAAATCTTGTGCATCCAATAAGTTCATTTGTGTCTTTCGATGATAATTTAGTTCATTTTCGTCCTCCCTAGTCTTATTCTTGTCCAATTAGGGTTTTTATGCAATCTTGTGCATCCAATAGGTGTGTTTGTGTCATTGGACGAACATTTAGGTCATTTTCGTCCTCCCTAGGCTTATTCTTGTCCAATTAGGGTTTTTAACCAACCTTGTACATCCAATAAGTTAATTTGTGTCATTGGTTGAACATTTAGGTCATTTTCGTCCTCCCTAGGCTTATTCTTGTCCAATTAGGGGTTTTAACCAACCTTGTGCATCCAATAAGTTCATTTGTGTCATTTGAGGACCAATTAGGTCATTTTCGTCCTACGTGGTCTTATTCTTGTCCAATTAGGGTTTTTATGCAATCTTGTGCATCCAATAGGTGTGTTTGTGTCATTGGACGAACTTCAGGTCATTTTCGTCCTCCCTAGGCTTATTCTTGTCCAATTAGGGTTTTTAACCAATCTTGTGCATCCAATAAGTTCATTTGTGTCATTGGATGAACATTTAGGTCATTTTCGTCCTCCCTAGGCTTATTCTTGTCCAATTAGGGTTTTTAACCAATCTTGTGCATCCAATAAGTTCATTTGTGTCATTGGATGAACATTTAGGTCATTTTCGTCCTCCCTAGGCTTATTCTTGTTCAATTAGGGTTTTTAACCAATCTTGTGCATCCAATAGGTGTGTTTGTGTCATTGGATGAACATTTAGGTCATTTTCGTCCTCCCTAGTCTTATTCTTGTCCAATTAGGGTTTAAAGCTATCTTGTGCATCCAATAAGTTCATTTGTGTCATTGGATGAACATTTAGGTTATTTTCGTCCTCCCTAGGCTTAGTTTTGTGCAATTAGGGTTTTTAACCAATCTTGTGCATCCAATAGGTGTGTTTGTGTCATTAGATGAACATTTAGGTCATTTTCATCCTCCCTAGGCTTATTGTTGTCCAATTAGGGTTTTTAAGCAATCTTGTGCATCAAATAAGTTCATTTGTGTCATTGGATGAACATTTAGGTCATTTTCGTCCACCCTAGGATTATTCTTGTCCAATTAGGGTTTTTAACCAATCTTGTGCATCCAATGAGTTCATTTGTGTCATTGGATGAACATTTAGGTCATTTTCGTCCTCCCTAGGCTTATTCTTGTCCAATTAGGGTTTTTAACCAATCTTGTGCATCCAATAAGTTCATTTGTGTCATTGGATGAACATTTAGGTCATTTTCGTCCTCCCTAGGCTTATTCTTGACCAATTAGGGTTTTCAACCAATCTTGTCCATCCAATAAGTTCATTTGTGTCATTGGATGAACATTTAGGTCATTTTCGTCCTCCCTAGGCTTATTCTTGTCCAATTAGGGTTTTTAACCAATCTTGTGCATCCAATAAGTTCATTTGTGTCATTGGATGAACATTTAGGTCATTTTCGTCCTCCCTAGGCTTATTCTTGTCAAATTAGGGTTTTCAACCAATGTTGTGCATCCAATAAGTTCATTTGTGTCATTGGATGAACATTTAGGTCATTTTCGTCCTCCCTAGGCTTATTCTTGTCCAATTAGGGTTTTTAACCAATCTTGTGCATCCAATAAGTTCATTTGTGTCATTGGATGAACATTTAGGTCGTTTTCGTCCTCCCAAGGCTTATTCTTGTCCAATTAGGGTTTTTAACCAATCTTGTGCATCCAATAAGTTCATTTGTGTCATTGGATGAACATTTAGGTCATTTTCGTCCTCCCTAGGCTTATTCTTGTCGAATTAGGGTTTTTAGCCAATCTTGTGCATCCAATAAGTTCATTTGTGTCATTGGATGAACATTTAGGTCATTTTCGTCCTCCCTAGTCTTATTCTTGTCCAATTAGGGTTTTTATGCAATCTTGTGCATCCAATAGGTGTGTTTGTGTCATTGGAGGAACATTTAGGTCATTTTCGTCCTCCCTGGTCTTATTCTTGTCCAATTAGGGTTTTTAACCAATCTTGTGCATCCAATAGGTGTGTTTGTGTCATTGGACGAACATTTAGGTCATTTTCGTCCTCCCAAGTCTTATTCTTGTCCGATTATGGTTTTTATGCAATCTTGTGCATCCAATAAGTTCATTTGTGTCATTGGATGAACATTCAGGTCATTTTCGTCCTCCCTAGTCTTATTCTTGTCCAATTAGGGTTTTATGCAATCTTGTGCATCCAATATGTGGGTTTGTGTCATTGGACGAACATTTAGGTCATTTTCGTTCTCCCTATGCTTATTCTTGTCCAATTAGGGTTTTTAACCAATCTTGTGCATCCAATAAGTTCATTTGTGTCATTGGATGAACATTTAGGTCATTTTCGTCCTCCCTAGTCTTATTCTTGTCCAATTAGGGTTTTTATGCAATCTTGTGCATCCAATAGGTGTGTTTGTGTCATTGGACGAACATTTAGGTCATTTTCGTCCTCCCTGGGCTTATTCTTGTCCAATTAGGGTTTTTATCCAATCTTGTGCATCCAATAAGTTCATTTGTGTCATTGGATGAACATTTAGGTCATTTTCGTCCTCCCTAGGCTTGTTCTTGTCCAATTAGGGTTTTTATGCAATCTTGTGCATCCTATAGGTGTGTTTGTGTCATTGGACGAACATTTATGTCATTTTCGTCCTGCCTAGGCTTATTCTTGTCCAATTAGGGTTTTAAACAATCTTGTGCATCCAATATGTGTGTTTGTGTCATTGGATGAACATTTAGGTAATTTTCGTCCTCCCTATGCTTATTCTTGTCCAATTAGGGTTTTTAACCAATCTTGTGCATCCAATAAGTTCATTTGTGTCATTGGATGAACATTTAGGTCATTTTCGTCCTCCCTAGTCTTATTCTTGTCCAATTAGGGTTTTTATGCAATCTTGTGCATCCAATAGGTGTGTTTGTGTCATTGGAGGAACATTTAGGTCATTTTCGTCCTCCCTAGTCTTATTCTTGTCCAATTAGGGTTTTTATGCAATCTTGTGCATCCAATAGGTGTGTTTGTGTCATTGGACGAACATTTAGGTCCTTTTCATCCTCCCTAGGCTTATTCTTGGCCAATTAGGGTTTTTAACCAATCTTGTGCATCCAATAAGTTCATTTGTGTCATTGGATGAACATTTAGGTCATTTTCGTCCTCCCTAGTCTTATTCTTGTCCTATTAGGGTTTTTATGCAATCTTGTGCATCCAATAGGTGTGTTTGTGTCATTGGAGGAACATTTATGTCATTTTCGTCCTCCCTAGTCTTATTCTTGTCCAATTAGGGTTTTTATGCAATCTTGTGCATCCAATAGGTGTGTTTGTGTCATTGGACGAACATTTAGGTCATTTTCGTCCTCCCTAGGGTTATTCTTGTCCAATTAGGGTTTTTAACCAATCTTGTGCATCCAATAAGTTCATTTGTGTCATTGGATGAACATTTAGGTCATTTTCGTCCTCCCTAGTCTTATTCTTGTCCAATTAGGGTTTTTATGCAATCTTATGCATCCAATAGGTGTGTTTGTGTCATTGGAAGAACATTTTGGTCATTTTCATCCTCCCTAGGCTTATTCTTGTCCGATTAGGGTGTTTAACCAATCTTGTGCATTCAATAAGTTCATTTGTGTCATTGGATGAACATTTAGGTCATTTTCGTCCTCCCTAGTCTTATTCTTGTCAAATTAGGGTTTTAAGCAATCTTGTGCATCCAATATGTGGGTTTGTGTCATTGGATGAACATTTAGGTCATTTTCGTCCTCCCTATGCTTATTCTTGTCCAATTAGGGTTTTTAACCAATCTTGTGCATCCAATATGTTCATTTGTGTCATTGGATGAACATTTAGGTCATTTTCGTCCTCCCTAGTCTTATTTTTGTCCAATTAGGGTTTTTATGCAATCTTGTGCATCCAATAGGTTTGTTTGTGTCATGGGACGAACATTTAGGACATTTTCGTCCTCCCTAGGCTTATTCTTGTCCAATTAGGGTTTTTAACCAATCTTGTACATCCAATAGGTGTGTTTGTGTCATTGGAGGAACATTTAGGTCATTTTCGTCCTCACTAGTCTTATTCTTGTCCAATTAGGGTTTTTATGCAATCTTGTGCATCCAATAGGTGTGTTTGTGTCATTGGACGAACATTTAGGTCATTTTCGTCCTCCCTAGTCTTATTCTTGTCCAATTAGGGTTTTTATTCACTCTTGTGCATCCAATAGGTGTGTTTGTGTCATTGGACGAACATTTAGGTCATTTTCGTCCTCCATAGGGTTATTCTTGTCCAATTAGGGTTTTTAACCAATCATGTGAAACCAATAAGTTGATTTGTGTCATTGGACGAACATTTCGGTCATTTTCGTCCTACCTTGGCTTATTCTTGTCCAATTAGGGTTTTTAACCAATCTTGTGCATCCAATAAGTTCAGTTGTGTCATTGGATGAACAGTTAGGTCATTTTCGTCCTCCCAAGGCTTATTCTTGTCCATTTAGGGTTTTTAGCCAATCTTATGCATCCAATAAGTTCATTTGTGTCATTGGAGGAACATTTAGGTCATTTTCGTCCTCCCTAGGCTTATTCTTGTCCAATTAGGGTTTTTAACTAATCATGTGCATCCAATAAGTTGATTTGAGTCATTGGATGAACATTTAGGTCATTTTCGTCCTCCCTAGGCTTATTCTTGTTCATTTAGGGTTTTTAACCAATCTTGTGCATCAAATAAGTTCATTTGTGTCATTGGATGAACAATTAGGTCATTTTCGTCCTCCCTAGGCTTATTCTTGTCCAATTAGGGTTTTTAGCCAATCTTGTGCATCCAATAAGTTCATTTGAGTCATAGGAGGAACATTTAGGTCATTTTCGTCCTCCCTAGTCTTATTCTTGTCCAATTAGGGTTTTTATGCAATCTTGTGCATCCAATAGGTGTGTTTGTGTCATTGGAAGAACATTTAGGTCATTTTCGTCCTCCCTAGGCTTATTCTTGTCCAATTAGGGTTTTTAACCAATCTTGTGCATCCAATAGGTGTGTTTGTGTCATTGGAGGAACATTTAGGTCATTTTTGTCCTCCCTAGTCTTATTCTTGTCCAATTAGGGTTTTTATGCAATCTTGTGCATCCAATAGGTGTGTTTGTGTCATTGGACGAACATTTAGGTCATTTTTGTCGTCCCTAGGCTTATTCTTGTCCGATTATCGTTTTTAACCAACCTTGTGCATCCAATAAGTTCATTTGTGTCATTGGATGAACATTTATGTCATTTTCGTCCTCCCATGGCTTATTCTTGTCCAATTAGGGTTTTTAGCCAATTTTGTGCATCCAATAAGTTCATTTGTGTCATTGGAGGAACATTTAGGTTATTTTCGTCCTCCCTAGGCTTATTCTTGTCCAATTAGGGTTTTTAACCAATCTTGTGCATCCAATAAGTTCATTTGTGTCATTGGATGAACATTTAGGTCATTTTCGTCCTCCCTAGTCTTATTCTTGTCCAATTAGGGTTTTTATTCAATCTTGTGCATCCAATAGGCGTGTTTGTGTCATTGGAGGAACATTTAGGTCATTTTCGTCCTCCCTAGTCTTATTCTTGTCCAATTAGGGTTTTTATGCAATCTTGTGCATCCAATAGGTGTCTTTGTCTCATTGGACGAACATTTAGGTCATTTTCGCCCTCCCTAGGCTTATTCTTGTCCAATTATCGTTTTTAACCAACCTTGTGCATCCAATAAGTTCATTTGTGTCATTGGATGAACATTTAGGTCATTTTCGTCCTCCCTAGGCTTATTCTTGTCCAATTAGGGTTTTTAACCAATCTTGTGCATCCAATAAGTTCATTTGTGTCATTGGATGAACATTTAGGTCATTTTCGTCCTCCCTAGTCTTATACTCGTCCAATTAGGGTTTTTATGCAATCTAGTGCATCCAATAGGTGTGTTTGTGTCATTGGAGGAACATTTAGGTCATTTTCGTCTTCCCTAGTCTTATTCTTGTCCAATTAGGGTTTTTATGCAATCTTGTGCATCCAATAGTTGTGTTTGTGTCATTGGACGAACATTTAGGTCATTTTCGCCCTCCCTAGGCTTATTCTTGTCCAATTAGGGTTTTTAACCAACCTTGTGCATCCAATAAGTTAATTTGTGTCATTGGATGAACATTGAGGTCATTTTCGTCCTCCCTAGGCTTATTCTTGTTCAATTAGGGTTTTTAACCAATCTTGTGCATCCAATAAGTTCATTTGTGTCATTGGATGAACATTTAGGTTATTTTCGTCCTCCCTAGTCTTATTCTTGTCCAATTAGGGTTTTAAGCAATCTTGTGCATCCAATATGTGTGTTTGTGTAATTGGATGAACATTTAGGTCATTTTCGTCCTCCCTATGCTTATTCTTGCCCAATTAGGGTTTTTAACCAATCTTGTGCATCCAATAAGTTCATTTGTGTCATTGGATGAACATTTAGGTCATTTTCCTCCTCCCTAGGCTTATTCTTGTTCAATTAGGGTTTTTAACCAATCTTGTGCATCAAATAAGTTCATTTGTGTCATTGGACGAACATTTAGGTCATTTTCGTCCTCCCTAGGCTTATTCTTGTCCAATTAGGGTTTTTAACCAATCTTGTGCATCCAATAAGTTCATTTGTGTCATTGGATGAACATTTAGGTCATTTTCGTCCTCCCTAGGCTTATTCTTGTCCAATTAGGGTTTTTAACCAATCTTGTGCGTCCAATAAGTTCAGTTGTGTCATTGGATGAACAGTTAGGTCATTTTCGTCCTCCCAAGGCTTATTCTTGTCCATTTAGGGTTTTTAGCCAATCTTGTGCATCCAATAAGTTCATTTGTGTCATTGGAGGAACATTTAGGTCATTTTCGTCCTCCCTAGGCTTATTCTGGTCCCATTAGGGTTTTTAACTAATCATGTGCATCCAATAAGTTGATTTGTGTCATTGGATGAACATTTAGGTCATTTTCGTCCTCCCTAGGCTTATTCTTGTTCAATTAGGGTTTTTAACCAATCTTGTGCATCCAATAAGTTCATTTGTGTCATTGGATGAACATTTAGGTCATTTTCGTCCTCCCTAGGCTTATTCTTGTCCAATAAGGGTTTTTAGCCAATCTTGTGCATCCAATAAGTTCATTTGTGTCATTGGAGGAACATTTAGGTCATTTTCGTCCTCCCTAGTCTTATTCTTGTCCAATTAGGGTTTTTATGCAATCTTGTGCATCCAATAGGTATGTTTGTGTCATTGGACGAACATTTAGGTCATTTTCGTCCTCCCTAGGCTTATTCTTGGCCAATTAGGGTTTTTAACCAATCTTGTGCATCCAATAAGTTCATTTGTGTCATTGGATGAACATTTAGGTCATTTTCGTCCTCCCTAGGCTTATTCTTGTCCAATTAGGGTTTTTAGCCAATCTTGTGCATCCAATAAGTTCATTTGTGTCATTGGATGAACATTTAGGTCATTTTCGTCCTCCCTAGTCTTATTCTTGTCCAATTAGGGTTTTTACGCAATCTTGTGCATCCAATAGGTGTGTTTGTGTCATTGGATGAACATTTAGGTCATTTTCGTCCTCCCTAGGCTTATTCTTGTCCAATTAGGGTTTTTAACCAATCTTGTGCATCCAATAAGTTCATTTGTGTCATTGGATGAACATTTAGGTCATTTTCGTCCTCCAAAGGCTTATTCTTGTCCAATTAGGGTTTTTAACCAATCTTGTGCATCCAATAGGTGTGTTTGTGTCATTGGATGAACATTTAGGTCATTTTCGTCCTCCCTAGTCTTATTCTTGTCCAATTAGGGTTTTAAGCAATCTTGTGCATCCAATAAGTTCATTTGTGTCATTGGATTAAGATTTAAGTCATTTTCGTCCTCCATAGGCTTATTCTTGTCCAGTTAGGGTTTTTAACCAGTCTTGTGCATCCAATAGGTGTGTTTGTGTCATTGGATGAACATTTAGGTCATTTTCGTCCTCCCTAGTCTTATTCTTGTGCAATTAGGGTTTTAAGCAATCTTGTGCATCCAATAAGTTCATTTGTGTCATTGGATGAACATTTAGGTTATTTTCGTCCTCACTAGGCTTAGTTTTGTGCAATTAGGGTTTTTAACCAATCTTGTGCATCCAATAGGTGTGTTTGTGTCATTAGATGAACATTTAGGTCATTTTCATCCTCCCTAGGCTTATTGTTGTCCAATTAGGGTTTTTAAGCAATCTTGTGCATCAAATAAGTTCATTTGTGTCATTGGATGAACATTTAGGTCATTTTCGTCCACCCTAGGATTATTCTTGTCCAATTAGGGTTTTTAACCAATCTTGTGCATCCAATGAGTTCATTTGTGTCATTGGATGAACATTTAGGTCATTTTCGTCCTCCCTAGGCTTATTCTTGTCCAATTAGGGTTTTTAACCAATCTTGTGCATCCAATAAGTTCATTTGTGTCATTGGATGAACATTTAGGTCATTTTCGTCCTCCCTAGGCTTATTCTTGTCCAATTAGGGTTTTCAACCCATCTTGTGCATCCAATAAGTTCATTTGTGTCATTGGATGAACATTTAGGTCATTTTCGTCCTCCCTAGGCTTATTCTTGTCCAATTAGGGTTTTTAACCAATCTTGTGCATCCAATAAGTTCATTTGTGTCATTGGATGAACATTTAGGTCATTTTCGTCCTCCCTATCTTATACTTGTCCAATTAGAGTTTTTATGCAATCTAGTGCATCCAATAGGTGTGTTTGTGTCATTGGAGGAACATTTAGGTCATTTTCGTCTACCCTAGTCTTATTCTTGTCCAATTAGGGTTTTTATGCAATCTTGTGCATCCAATAGGTGTGTTTGTGTCATTGGACGAACATTTAGGTCATTTTCGCCCTCCCTAGGCTTATTCTTGTCCAATTAGGGTTTTTAACCAACCTTGTGCATCCAATAGGTGTGTTTGTGTCATTGGACGAACATTTAGGTCATTTTCGCCCTCCCTAGGCTTATTCTTGTCCAATTATCGTTTTTAACCAACCTTGTGCATCCAATAAGTTCATTTGTGTCATTGGATGAACATTTAGGTCATTTTCGTCCTCCCTAGGCTTATTCTTGTCCAATTAGGGTTTTTAACCAATCTTGTGCATCCAATAAGTTCATTTGTGTCATTGGATGAACATTTAGGTCATTTTCGTCCTCCCTATTCTTATTCTTGTCCAATTAGGGTTTTTATGCAATCTTGTGCATCCAATAGGTGTGTTTGTTTCATTGGACGAACATTTAAGTCATTTTCGTCCTCCCTAGGCTTATTCTTGTCCAGTTAGGGTTTTTAACCAATCTTGTGCATCCAATAAGTTCATTTGTGTCATTCGATGAACATTTAGGTCATTTTCGTCCTCCATAGGCTTATTCTTGTCTAATTAGGGTTTTTAACCAATCTTGTGCATCCAATAAGTTCATTTGTGTCATTGGATGAACATTTAGGTCATTTTCGTCCTCCCTAGGCTTATTCTTGTCCAATTAGGGTTTTTAACCAATCTTGTGCATCCAATAAGTTCATTTGTGTCATTGGATGAACATTTAGGTCATTTTCGTCCTCCCTAGGCTTATTCTTGTCCAATTAGGGTTTTTAACCAATCTTGTGCATCCAATAAGTTCATTTGTGTCATTGGATGAACATTTAGGTCATTTTCGTCCTCCCTAGGCTTATTCTTGTCCAATTAAGGTTTTCAACCAATCTTGTGCATCCAATAAGTTCATTTGTGTCATTGGATGAACATTAAGGTCATTTTCGTCCTCGCTAGGCTTATTCTTGTCCAATTAGGGTTTTTAAACAATCTTGTGCATCCAATAAGTTCATTTGTGTCATTGGATGAACATTTAGGTCATTTTCGTCCTCCCTAGGCTTATTCTTGTCCAATTAGGGTTTTTAACCAATCTTGTGCATCCAATAAGTTCATTTGTGTCATTGGATGAACATTTAGGTCATTTTCGTCCTCCCTAGGCTTATTCTTGTCCAATTAGGGTTTTCAACAAATCTTGTGCATCAAATAAGTTCATTTGTGTCATTGGATGAACATTTAGGTCATTTTCGTCCTCCCTAGGCTTATTCTTGTCCAATTAGGGTTTTTAACCAATCTTGTGCATCCAATAAGTTCATTTGTGTCATTGGATGAACATTTAGGTCATTTTCGTCATCCCTAGTTTTATTCTTGTCCAATTAGGTTTTTAAGCAATCTTGTGCATCCAATATGTGTGTTTGTGTCATTGGATGAACATTTAGGTCATTTTCGTCCTCCATATGCTTATTCTTGTCCAATTAGGGTTTTTAACCAATCTTGTGCATCCAATAAGTTCATTTGTGTCATTGGATGAACATTTAGGTCATTTACGTCCTCCCTAGGCTTATTCTTGTCCAATTAGGGTTTTTAACCATTCTTGTGCATCCAATAAGTTCATTTGTGTCATTGGATGAACATTTAGGTCATTTTCGTCCTCCCTAGGCTTATTCTTGTCCAATTAGGGTTTTTAACCAATCTTGTGCATCCAATAAGTTCATTTGTGTCATTGGATGAACATTTAGGTCATTTTCGTCTACCCTATGCTTATTCTTGTCCAATTAGGGTTTTTAACCAATCTTGTGCATCCAATAGGTGTGTTTGTGTCATTGGATAAACATTTAGGTCATTTTCGTCCTCCCTAGTCTTATTCTTGTCCAATTAGGGTTTTTAACCAATCTTGTGCATCCAATAGGTGTGTTTGTGTTATTGGATGATCATTTAGGTCATTTTCGTCCTCCCTAGGCTTATTCTTGTCCAATTAGGGTTTTTAACCAATCTTGTGCATCCAATAGGTGTGTTTGTGTCATTGGATGATCAATTAGGTCATTCTCGTCCTCCCTAGGAATATTCTTGTCCAATTAGTGTTTTTAACCAATCTTGTGCATCCAATAGGTGTGTTTGTGTCATTGGATGATCAATTAGGTCATTTTCGTCCTCCCTAGGCTTATTCTTGTCCAATTAGGGTTTTTAACCAATCTTGTGCATCCCATAAGTTTGTTTGTTTCATTGAATTAATATTTAGGTCATTTTCGTCCTCCCTAGGCATATTCTTGTCCAATTAGGGTTTTTAACCAATCTTGTGCATCCAATAGGTGTGTTTGTGTCATTGGATGATCAATTAGGTCATTTTCGTCCTCCCTAGGCAAATTCTTGTCCAATTAGGGTTTTTAACGAATCTTGTGCATCCAATAGGTGTGTTTGTGTCATTGGATGATCAATTAGGTCATTTTCGTCCTCCCTAGGCTTATTCTTGTCCAATTAGGGTTTTTAACCAATCTTGTGCATCCAATAGGTGAGTTTGTGTCATTGGATGAACATTTAGGTCATTTTCGTCCTCCCTAGGCTTATTCTTGTCCAATTAGGGTTTTTAACCAATCTTGTGCATCCAATAAGTTCATTTGTGTCATTGGATGAACATTTAGGTCATTTTCGTTCTCCCTAGTCTTATTCTTGTCCAATTAGGGTTTTAAGCATTCTTGTGCATCCAATATGTGTGTTTGTGTCATTGGATGAACATTTAGGTCATTTTCGTCCTCCCTATGCTTATTCTTGTCCAATTAGGGTTTTTAACCAATCTTGTGCATACAATAAGTTCATTTGTGTCATTGGATGAACATTTAGGTCATTTTCGTCCTCCCTAGTCTTATTCATGTCCAATTAGGGTTTATATGCAATCTTGTGCATCCAATAGGTGTGTTTGTGTCATTGGAGGATCATTTAGGTCATTTTCGTCCTACCTAGTCTTTTTTTTGTCCAAATAGGGTTTTCATGCAATCTTGTGCATCCACTAGGTGTGTTTGTGCCATTGGACGAACATTTAGGTCATTTTCGTCCTCCCTAGGCTTATTCTTGTCCAATTATGGTTTTTAACCAATCTTGTGCATCCAATAAGTTCATTTGTGTCATTGGATGAACATTTAGGTCATTTTCGTCCTCCCTAGTCTTATTCTTGTCCAATTAGGGTTTTAAGCAATCTTGTGCATCCAATATGTGTGTTTGTGTCATTGGATGAACATTTAGGTAATTTTCGTCCTCCCTATGCTTATTCTTGTCCAATTAGGGTTTTTAACCAATATTGTGCTTACAATAAGTTCATTTGTGTCATTGGATGAACATTTAGGTCATTTTCGTCCTCCCTAGGCTTATTCTTGTCCAATTAGGGTTTTTAACCAATCTTGTGCATCCAATAAGTTCATTTGTGTCATTGGATGAACATTTAGGTCATTTTCGTCCTCCCTAGGCTTATTCTTGTCCAATTAGGGTTTTTAGCCAATCTTGTGCATCCAATAAGTTGATTTGTGTCATTGGATGAACATTTAGGTCATTTTCGTCCTCCCTAGGCTTATTCTTGTCCAATTAGGGTTTTTAACCAATCTTGTGCATCCAATAAGTTCATTTGTGTCATTGGATGATCATTTAGGTCATTTTCGTCCTCCCTAGTCTTATTCTTGTCCAATTAGGGTTTTATGCAATCTTGTGCATCCAATATGTCTGTTTGTGTCGTTGGATGAACATTTAGGTCATTTTCTGCCTCCCTATGCTTATTCTTGTCCAATTAGGGTTTTTAACGAATCTTGTGCATCCAATAAGTTCATTTGTGTCATTGGATGAACATTTAGGTCATTTTCGTCCTCCCTAGGCTTATTCTTGTCCAATTAGGGTTTTTAGCCAATCTTGTGCATCCAATAAGTTCATTTGTGTCATTGGATGAACATTTAGGTCATTTTCGTCCTCCCTAGGCTTATTCTTGTCCAATTAGGGTTTTTAATCAACCTAGTACATCCAATAAGTTCATTTGTGTTATTGGAGGAACATTTAGGGCATTTTCGTCCTCCGTAGTCTTATTCTTGTCCAATTAGAGTTTTTATGCAATCTTGTGCATCCAATAGGTGTGTTTGTGTCATTGGACGAACATTTAGGTCATTTTCGCCCTCCCTAGGCTTATTCTTGTCCAATTAGGGTTTTTAAGCAATCTTGTGCATCCAATAGGTGTGTTTGTGTCATTGGACGAACATTTAGGTCATTTTCGCCCTCCCTAGGCTTATTCTTGTCCAATTAGGGTTTTTAACCAATCTTGTGCATCCAATACGTTCATTTGTGTCATTGGATGAACATTTAGGTCATTGTCGTCCTCCCTAGGCTTATTCTTGTCCAATTAGGGTTTTTAACCAATCTTGTGCATCCAATAAGTTCATTTGTGTCATTCGATGAACATTTAGGTCATTTTCGTCCTCCCTAGGCTTATTCTAGTCCAATTAGGGTTTTTAGCCAATCTTGTGCTTCCAATAAGTTCATTTGTGTCATTGGATGAACATTTAGGTCATTTTCGTCCTCCCTAGGCTTATTCTTGTCCAATTAGGGTTTTTAATCAACCTAGTACATCCAATAAGTTCATTTGTGTTATTGGAGGAACATTTAGGTCATTTTCGTCCTCCCTAGTCTTATTCTTGTCCAATTAGAGTTTTTATGCAATCTTGTGCATCCAATAGGTGTGTTTGTGTCATTGGACGAACATTTAGGTCATTTTCGCCCTCTCTAGGCTTATTCTTGTCCAATTAGGGTTTTTAACCAATCTTGTGCATCCAATAAGTTCATTTGTGTCATTGGATGAACATTTTGGTCATTTTCATCCTCCCTAGGATTATTGTTGTCCAATTAGGGTTTTTAACCAATCTTGTGCATCCAATAAGTTCATTTGTGTCATTGGATGAACATTTAGGTCATTTTCGTCCTCCCTAGTCTTATTCTTGTCTAATTAGGGTTTTAAGCAATCTTGTGCATCCAATATGTGTGTTTGTGTCATTGGATGAACATTTAGGTCATTTTCGTCCTCCCAAGGCTTATTCTTGTCCAATTAGGGTTTTTAACCAATCTTGTGCATCCAATAAGTTCATTTGTGTCATTGGATGAACATTTAGGTCATCTTCGTCCTCCCTAGGCTTATTCTTGTCCAATTAGGGTTTTTAACCAATCTTGTGCATCCAATAAGTTCATTTGTGTCATTGGATAAACATTTAGGTCATTTTCGTCCACCCTAGGCTTATTCTTGTCCAATTAGGGATTTTAACCAATCTTGTGCATCCAATAAGTTCATTTGTGTCATTGGATGAACATTTAGGTCATTTTCGTCCTCCCTAGGCTTATTCTTGTCCAATTAGGGTTTTTAACCAATCTTGTGCATCCAATAAGTTCATTTGTGTCATTGGATGAACATTTAGGTCATTTTCGTCCTCCCTATCTTATACTTGTCCAATTAGAGTTTTTATGCAATCTAGTGCATCCAATAGGTGTGTTTGTGTCATTGGAGGAACATTTAGGTCATTTTCGTCTACCCTAGTCTTATTCTTGTCCAATTAGGGTTTTTATGCAATCTTGTGCATCCAATAGGTGTGTTTGTGTCATTGGACGAACATTTAGGTCATTTTCGCCCTCCCTAGGCTTATTCTTGTCCAATTAGGGTTTTTAACCAACCTTGTGCATCCAATAGGTGTGTTTGTGTCATTGGAGGAACATTTAGGTCATTTTCGTCCTCCCTAGGCTTATTCTTGTCCAATTAGGGTTTTTAACCAATCTTGTGCATCCAATAAGTTCATTTGTGTCATTGGATGAACATTTAGGTCATTTTCGTCCTCCCTATCTTATACTTGTCCAATTAGAGTTTTTATGCAATCTAGTGCATCCAATAGGTGTGTTTGTGTCATTGGAGGAACATTTAGGTCATTTTCGTCTTCCCTAGTCTTATTCTTGTCCAATTAGGGTTTTTATGCAATCTTGTGCATCCAATTGGTGTGTTTGTGTCATTAGACGAACATTTAGGTCATTTTCGCCCTCCCTAGGCTTATTCTTGTCCAATTATCGTTTTTAACCAACCTTGTGCATCCAATAAGTTCATTTGTGTCATTGGATGAACATTTAGGTCATTTTCGTCCTCCCTAGGCTTATTCTTGTCCAATTAGGGTTTTTAACCAATCTTGTGCATCCAATAAGTTCATTTGTGTCATTGTATGAACATTTAGGTCATTTTTGTCCACCCAAGGCTTATTCTTGTCCAATTAGGGTTTTTAACCAATCTTGTGCATCCAATAAGTTCATTTGTGTCATTGGATGAACATTTAGGTCATTTTCGTCCTCCCTAGGCTTATTCTTGTCCAATTAGGGTTTTTAACCAATCTTGTGCATCCAATAAGTTCATTTGTGTCATTGGATGAACATTTAGGTCATTTTCGTCCTCCCTAGGCTTATTCTTGTCCAATTAGGGTTTTTAACCAATCTAGTGCATCCAATGAAGTTCATTTGTGTCATTGGATGAACATTTAGGTCATTTTCGTCCTCCCTAGGCTTATTCTTGTCCAATTAGGGTTTTTAACCAATCTTGTGCATCCAATAAGTTCATTTGTGTCATTCGATGAACATTTAGGTCATTTTCGTCCTCCCTAGGCTTATTCTTGTCCAATTAGGGTTTTTAGCCAATCTTGTGCTTCCAATAAGTTCATTTGTGTCATTGGATGAACATTTAGGTCATTTTCGTCCTCCCTAGGCTTATTCTTGTCCAATTAGGGTTTTTAATCAACCTAGTACATCCAATAAGTTCATTTGTGTTATTGGAGGAACATTTAGGTCATTTTCGTCCTCCCTAGTCTTATTCTTGTCCAATTAGAGTTTGTATGCAATCTTGTGCATCCAATAGGTGTGTTTGTGTCATTGGACGAACATTTAGGTCATTTTCGCCCTCCCTAGGCTTATTCTTGTCCAATTAGGGTTTTTAACCAATCTTGTGCATCCAATAAGTTCATTTGTGTCATTGGATGAACATTTAGGTCATTTTCGTCCTCCGTAGGCTTATTCTTGTCCAATTAGGGTATTTAACCAATCTTGTGCATCCAATAAGTTCATTTGTGTCATTGGATGAACATTTAGATCATTTTCGTCCTCCCTAGTCTTATTCTTGTCCAATTAGGGTCTTAAGCAATCTTGTGCATCCAATATGTGTGTTTGTGTCATTGGACGAACATTTAGGTCATTTTCGCCCTCCCTAGGCTTATTCTTGTCCAATTAGGGTTTTTAACCAATCTTGTGCATCAAATAAGTTCATTTGTGTCATTGGATGAACATTTAGGTCATTTTCGTCCTCCCTAGTCTTATTCTTATCTAATAAGGGTTTTAAGCAATCTTGTGCATCCAATATGTGTGTTTGTGTCATTGGATGAACATTTAGGTCATTTTCGTCCTCCATAGTCTTATTCTTGTCCAATTAGGGTTTTTATGCAATCTTGTGCATCCAATAGGTGTGTTTGTGTCATTGGACAAACATTTAGGTCATTTTCGTCCTCCCTAGGCTTATTCTTGTCCAATTAGGGTTTTTAACCAATCTTGTGCATCCAATAAGTTCATTTGTGTCATTAGACGAACATTTAGGTAATTTTCGTCCTCCCTAGGCTTTTTCTTGTCCAATTAGGGTTTTTAACCAATCATGTGCATCCAATAAGTTGATTTGTGTCATTGGATGAACATTTAGGTCATTTTCGTCCTCCCTAGGCTTATTCTTGTCCAATTAGGGTTTTTAACCAATCTTGTGCATCCAATAAGTTCATTTGTGTCATTGGATGAACATTTAGGTCATTTTCTGGTTCCCTATGCTTATTCTTGTCCAATTAGGGTTTTTAACCAATCTTGTGCATCCAATAGGTGTGTTTGTGTCATTGGATAAACATTTAGGTCATTTTCGTCCTCCCTAGTCTTATTCTTGTCCAATTAGGGTTTTTATGTAATCTTGTGCATTCAATAGGTGTGTTTGTGTCATTGGACGAACATTTCGGTCATTTTCGTCCTCCCTAGGCTTATTCTTGTTCAATTAGGGTTTTTAACGAATCTTATGCATCCAATAAGTTCATTTGTGTCATTGGATGAACATTTAGGTCATTTTCGTCCTCCCTAGGCTTATTCTTGTTCAATTAGGGTTTTTAACCAATCTTGTGCATCCAATAAGTTCATTTGTGTCATTGGATGAACATTTAGGTCATTTTCATCCTCCCTAGGCTTATTCTTGTCCAATTAGGGTTTTTAACCAATCTTGTGCATCCAATAAGTTCGTTTGTGTCATTGGATGAACATTTAGGTTATTTTCATCCTCCCTAGTCTTATTCTTGTCCAATTAGGGTTTTACGCAATCTTGTGCATCCAATATGTGTGTTTGTGTCATTGGATGAACATTTAGGTCATTTTCGTCCTCCCTATGCTTATTCTTGTCCAATTAGGGTTTTTAACCAATCTTGTGCGTCCAATATGTTCATTTGTGTCATTGGATGAACATTTAGGTCATTTTCGTCCTCCCTAGTCTTATTTTTGTCCAATTAGGGTTTTTATGCAATCTTGTGCATCCAATAGGTGTGTTTGTGTCATTGGACGAACATTTAGGTCATTTTTGTCGTCCCTAGGCTTATTATTGTCCAATTAGGGTTTTTAACCAACCTTGTGCATCCAATAAGTTCATTTGTGTCATTGGATGAACATTTATGTGATTTTCGTCCTCCCTTTGCTTATTCTTGTCCAATTAGGGTTTTTAGCCTATTTTGTGCATCCAATAAGTTCATTTGTGTCATTGGAGGAACATTTAGGTCATTTTCGTCCTCCCTAGGCTTATTCTTGTCCAATTAGGGTTTTTAACCAATCTTGTGCATCCAATAAGTTCATTTGTGTCATTGGATGAACATTTAGGTCATTTTCGTCCTCCCTAGTCTTATTCTTGTCCAATTAGGGTTTTTATGCAATCTTGTGCATCCAATAGGCGTGTTTGTGTCATTGGAGGAACATTTAGGTCATTTTCGTCCTCCCTAGTCTTATTCTTGTCCAATTAGGGTTTTTATGCAATCTTGTGCATCCAATTGGTGTGTTTGTGTCATTGGACGAACATTTAGGTCATTTTCGCCCTCCCTAGGCTTATTCTTGTCCAATTATCGTTTTTAACCAACCTTGTGCATCCAATAAGTTCATTTGTGTCATTGGATGAACATTTAGGTCATTTTCGTCCTCCCTAGGCTTATTCTTGTCCAATTAGGGTTTTTAACCAATCTTGTGCATCCAATAAGTTCATTTGTGTCATTGGATGAACATTTAGGTCATTTTCGTACTCCCTAGACTTATTCTTGTCCAATTAGGGTTTTTATGCAATCTTGTGCATCCAATAGGTGTGGTGGTGTCATTGGACGAACATTTAGGTCATTTTCGTCCTCCCTAGGGTTATTCTTGTCCAATTAGGGTTTTTAACCAATCATGTGAATCCAATAAGTTGATTTGTGTCATTGGATGAACATTTAGGTAATTTTCGTCCTCCCTAGGCTTATTCTTGTCCAATTAGGGTTTTTAACCAATCTTGTGAATCCAATAAGTTGATTTGTGTCATTGGATGAACATTTAGGTCATTTTCGTCCTCCCTAGGCTTATTCTTGTCCAATTAGGGTTTTTAACCAATCTTGTGCATCCAATAAGTTCATTTGTGTCATTGGATGAACATTTAGGTCATTTTCGTACTCCCTAGACTTATTCTTGTCCAATTAGGGTTTTTATGCAATCTTGTGCATCCAATAGGTGTGTTTGTGTCATTGGACGAACATTTAGGTCATTTTTGTCGTCCCTAGGCTTATTCTTGTCCAATTAGGGTTTTTAACCAACCTTGTGCATCCAATAAGTTCATTTGTGTCATTGGATGAACATTTATGTGATTTTCGTCCTCCCTTTGCTTATTCTTGTCCAATTAGGGTTTTTAGCCTATTTTGTGCATCCAATAAGTTCATTTGTGTCATTGGAGGAACATTTAGGTCATTTTCGTCCTCCCTAGGCTTATTCTTGTCCAATTAGGGTTTTTAACCAATCTTGTGCATCCAATAAGTTCATTTGTGTCATTGGATGAACATTTTGGTCATTTTCGTCCTCCCTAGGCTTATTCTTGTCCAATTAGGGTTTTTAGCCAATCTGGTACATCCAATAAGTTCATTTGTGACATTGGAGGAACATTTAGGTCATTTTCGCCCTCCCTAGGCTTATTCTTGTCCAATTAGGGTTTTTAACCAATCATGAGCATCCAATAAGTTGATTTGTGTAATTTGGTTGAACATTTAGGTCAGTTTCGTCCTCCGTAGTCTTATTCTTGTCTAATTAGGGTTTTTATGCAATCTTGTGCATCCAATAAGTTCATTTGTGTCATTGGATGAACATTTAGGTCATTTTTGTCCTCCCTAGGCTTATTCCTGTCCAATTAGGGTTTTTAACCAATCTTGTGCATCCAATAAGTTCATTTGTGTCATTGGATGAACATTTAGGTCTTTTTTCAACCTCCCTAGGCTTTTTGTTGCCCAATTAGGGTTTTTATGCAATCTTGTGCATCCAATAAGTGTGTTTGTGTCATTGGACGAACATTTAGGTCATTTTCGTCCTCCCTAGGCTTATTCTTGTCCAATTAGGGTTTTTAACCAATCTTGTGCATCCAATAGGTGTGTTTGTGTCATTGGAGGAACATTTAGGTCATTTTCGTCCTCCCTAGTCTTATTCTTGTCCAATTAGGGTTTTTATGCAATCTTGTGCATCCAATAGGTGTGGTGGTGTCATTGGACGAACATTTAGGTCATTTTCGTCCTCCCTAGGGTTATTCTTGTCCAATTAGGGTTTTTAACCAATCATGTGAATCCAATAAGTTGATTGGTGTCATTGGATGAACATTTAGGTCATTTTCGTCCTCCCTAGGCTTATTCTTGTCCAATTAGGGTTTTTAACCAATCTTGTGCATCCAATAAGTTCATTTGTGTCATTGGATGAACATTTAGGTCTTTTTCGTACTCCCTAGACTTATTCTTGTCCAATTAGGGTTTTTATGCAATCTTGTGCATCCAATAGGTGTGTTTGTGTCATTGGACGAACATTTAGGTCATTTTTGTCGTCCCTAGGCTTATTCTTGTCCAATTAGGGTTTTTAACCAACCTTGTGCATCCAATAAGTTCATTTGTGTCATTGGATGAACATTTATGTGATTTTCGTCCTCCCATGGCTTATTCTTGTCGAATTAGGGTTTTTAGCCAATTTTGTGCATTTAATAAGTTCATTTGTGTCATTGGAGGAACATTTAAGTCATTTTCGTCTTCCCTAGGCTTATTCTTGTCCAATTAGGGTTTTTGACCAATCTTGTGCATCCAATAGGTGTGTTTGTGTCATTGGATAAACTTATTAGGGTTTTTAACCAATCTTGTGCATCCAATAAGGGTTTTTAACCAATCTTGTGCATCCAATAAGTTCATTTGTGTCATTGGATGAACATTTAGGTCATTTTCGTCCTCCCTAGGCTTATTCTTGTCCAATTAGGGTTTTTAACCAATCTTGTGCTTCCAATAAGTTCGTTTGTGTCATTGGATGAACATTTAGGTTATTTTCATCCTCCCTAGTCTTATTCTTGTCCAATTAGGGTTTTAAGCAATCTTGTGCATCCAATATGTGTGTTTGTGTCATTGGATGAACATTTAGGTCATTTTCGTCCTCCCTATGCTTATTCTTGTCCAATTAGGGTTTTTAACCAATCTTGTGCGTCCAATATGTTCATTTGTGTCATTGGATGAACATTTAGGTCATTTTCGTCCTCCCTAGTCTTATTTTTGTCCAATTAGGGTTTTTATGCAATCTTGTGCATCCAATAGGTGTGTTTGTGTCATTGGACGAACATTTAGGTCATTTTTGTCGTCCCTAGGCTTATTCTTGTCCATCTAGGGTTTTTAACCAACCTTGTGCATCCAATAAGTTCATTTGTGTCATTGGATGAACATTTATGTGATTTTCGTCCTCCCTTTGCTTATTCTTGTCCAATTAGGGTTTTTAGCCTATTTTGTGCATCCAATAAGTTCATTTGTGTCATTGGAGGAACATTTAGGTCATTTTCGTCCTCCCTAGGCTTATTCTTGTCCAATTAGGGTTTTTAACAAATCTTGTGCATCCAATAAGTTCATTTGTGTCATTGGATGAACATTTAGGTCATTTTCGTCCTCCCTAGTCTTATTCTTGTCCAATTAGGGTTTTTATGCAATCTTGTGCATCCAATAGGCGTGTTTGTGTCATTGGAGGAACATTTAGGTCATTTTCGTCCTCCCTAGTCTTATTCTTGTCCAATTAGGGTTTTTATGCAATCTTGTGCATCCAATTGGTGTGTTTGTGTCATTGGACGAACATTTAGGTCATTTTCGTCCTCCCTAGGCTTATTCTTGTTCAATTAGGGTTTTTAACTAACCTTGTGCATCCAATAAGTTCATTTGTGTCATTGGTTGACCATTTAGGTCATTTTCGTCCTCCCTAGGCTTATTCTTGTCCAATTAGAGTTTTTAACCAACCTTGTGCATCCAATAAGTTCATTTGTGTCATTGGTGGATAATTTAGGTCATTTACGTCCTCCCTAGGCTTATTCTTGTCCAATTAGGGTTTTTAATCAATGTTGTGCGTCCAATAAGTTCATTTGTGTCATTGGATGAACATTTAGGTCATTTTCGTCCTCCCTAGGCTTATTCTTGTCCAATTAGGGTTTTTAACCAATCTTGTGCATCCAATAAGTTCATTTGTGTCATTGGATGAACATTTAGGTCATTTTCGTCCTCCCTAGGCTTATTCTTGTCCAATTTGGGTTTTTAACCAATCTTGTCCATCCAATAAGTTCATTTGTGTCATTGGATGAACATTTAGGTCATTTTCGTCCTCCCTAGGCTTATTCTTGTACAATTAAGGTTTTTAACCAATCTTTTGCATCCAATAAGGTCATTTGTGTCAATGGATGAACATTTAGGTCATTTTCGTCCTCCCTAGGCTTATTCTTGTCCAATTAGGGTTTTTAACCAATCTTGTGCATCCAATAAGTTCATTTGTGTCATTGGACGAACATTTAGGTCATTTTCGTCCTCCCTAGGCTTAATCTTGTCCAATTAGGGTTTTTAACCAATCTTGTGCATCCAATAAGTTCATTTGTGTCATTGGATGAACATTTAGGTCATTTTCGTCATCCCTAGTCTTATTCTTGTCCAATTAGGGTTTTAAGCAATCTCGTGCATCCAATATGTGTGTTTGTGTCATTGGATGAACATTTAGGTCATTTTCGTCCTCCCTAGGCTTATTCTTGTCCAATTAGGGTTTTTAACCAATCTTGTGCATCCAATAAGTTCATTTGTGTCATTGGATGAACATTTAGGTCATTTTCGTCCTCCCTATCTTATACTTGTCCAATTAGAGTTTTTATGCAATCTAGTGCATCCAATAGGTGTGTTTGTGTCATTGGACGAACATTTAGGTCATTTTCGCCCTCCCTAGGCTTATTCTTGTTCAATTAGGGTTTTTAACCAATCTTGTGCATCAAATAAGTTCATTTGTGTCATTGGACGAACATTTAGGTCATTTTCGTCCTCCCTAGGCTTATTCTTGTCCAATTAGGGTTTTTAACCAATCTTGTGCATCCAATAAGTTCATTTGTGTCATTGGATGAACATTTAGGTCATTTTCGTCCTCCCTAGGCTTATTCTTGTCCAATTAGGGTTTTTAACCAATCTTGTGCATCCAATAAGTTCATTTGTGTCATTGGATGAACATTTAGGTCATTTTCGTCCTCCCTAGGCTTATTCTTGTCCAATTAGGGTTTTTATGCAATCTTGTGCATCCAATAGGTGTGTTTGTGTCATTGGACGAACATTTAGGTCATTTTCGTCATCCCAAAGCTTATTCTTGTCCAATTAGGGTTTTTATGCAATCTTGTGCATCCAATTGGTGTGTTTGTGTCATTGGACGAACATTTAGGTCATTTTCGTCCTCCCTAGGCTTATTCTTGTTCAATTAGGGTTTTTAACTAACCTTGTGCATCCAATAAGTTTATTTGTGTCATTGGTTGAACATTTAGGTCATTTTCGTCCTCCCTAGGCTTATTCTTGTCCAATTAGGGTTTTTAACCAACCTTGTGCATCCAATAAGTTCATTTGTGTCATTGGAGGAACATTTAGGTCATTTTCGTCCTCCCTAGTCTTATTCTTGTCCAATTAGGGTTTTTAAGCAATCTTGTGCATCCAATAGGTGTGTTGGTGTCATTGGACGAACATTTAGGTCATTTTCTTCCTCCCTAGGCTTATTCTTGTAAAATTAGGGTTTTTAACCAACTTGTGCATCCAATAAGTTCATTTGTGTCATTGGAGGAACATTTAGGTCATTTTCGTCCTCCCTAGGCTTATTCTTGTCCAATTAGGGTTTTTAACCAATCTTGTGCATCCAATAAGTTCATTTGTGTCATTGGATGAACATTTAGGTCATTTTCGTCTTCCCTAGGCTTATTCTTGTCCAATTAGGGTTTTTAACCAATCTTGTGCATCCAATAGGTGTGTTTGTGTCATTAGAAAAACATTTAGGTCATTTTCGTCCTCCCTAGGCTTATTCTTGTCCAAATAGGGTTTTTAACCAACCTTGTGCATCCAATAAGTTCATTTGTGTCATTAGAGGAACATTTAGGTCATTTTTATCCTCCCTAGTCTTATTCTTGTCCAATTAGGGTTTTTAACCAATCTTGTGCATCCAATAAGTTCATTTGTGTCATTGGATGAACATTTAGGTCATTTTCGTCCTCCCTAGGCTTATTCTTGTCCAATTAGGGTTTTTAACCAATCTTGTGCATCCAATAAGTTCATTTGTGTCATTGGATGAACATTTAGGTCATTTTCGTCTTCCCTAGGCTTATTCTTGTCCAATTGGGGTTTTTAACCAATCTTGTGCATCCAATAGGTGTGTTTGTGTCATTGGAAAAACATTTTGGTCATTTTCTTCCTCCCTAGTCTTATTCCTATCCAATTAGGGTTTTTATGTAATCTTGTGCATCCAATAGATGTGTTTGTGTCATTGGACGGACATTTTGGTCATTTTCGTCCTCCCTAGGCTTATTCTTGTCCAATTAGGGTTTTTAACCAATCTTGTGCATCCAATAAGTTCATTTGTGTCATTGGATGAACATTTAGGTCATTTTCGTCCTCCCTAGGCTTATTCTTGTCCAATTAGGGTTTTTAACCAATCTTGTGCATCCAATAAGTTCATTTGTGTCATTGGATGAACATTTAGGTCATTTTCGTCCTCCCTATCTTATACTTGTCCAATTAGAGTTTTTATGCAATCTAGTGCATCCAATAGGTGTGTTTGTGTCATTGGAGGAACATTTAGGTCATTTTCGTCTACCCTAGTCTTATTCTTGTCCAATTAGGGTTTTTATGCAATCTTGTGCATCCAATAGGTGTGTTTGTGTCATTGGACGAACATTTAGGTCATTTTCGCCCTCCCTAGGCTTATTCTTGTCCAATTAGGGTTTTTAACCAACCTTGTGCATCCAATAGGTGTGTTTGTGTCATTGGACGAACATTTAGGTCATTTTCGCCCTCCCTAGGCTTATTCTTGTCCAATTATCGTTTTTAACCAACCTTGTGCATCCAATAAGTTCATTTGTGTCATTGGATGAACATTTAGGTCATTTTCGTCCTCCCTAGGCTTATTCTTGTCCAATTAGGGTTTTTAACCAATCTTGTGCATCCAATAAGTTCATTTGTGTCATTGGATGAACATTTAGGTCATTTTCGTCCTCCCTATCTTATACTTGTCCAATTAGAGTTTTTATGCAATCTAGTGCATCCAATAGGTGTGTTTGTGTCATTGGAGGAACATTTAGGTCATTTTCGTCCTCCCTAGTCTTATTCTTGTCCAATTAGGGTTTTTATGCAATCTTGTGCATCCAATTGGTGTGTTTGTGTCATTAGACGAACATTTAGGTCATTTTCGCCCTCCCTAGGCTTATTCTTGTCCAATTATCGTTTTTAACCAACCTTGTGCATCCAATAAGTTCATTTGTGTCATTGGATGAACATTTAGGTCATTTTCGTCCTCCCTAGGCTTATTCTTGTCCAATTAGGGTTTTTAACCAATCTTGTGCATCCAATAGGTGTGTTTGTGTGATTGGAGGAACATTTAGGTCATTTTCGTCCTCCCTAGTCTTATTCTTGTCCAATTAGGGTTTTTATGCAATCTTGTGCATCCAATAGGTGTGTTTGTGTCATTGGACGAACATTTAGGTCATTTTCGTCCTCCCTTAGCTTATTCTTGTCCAATTAGGGTTTTTAACCAATCTTGTGCATCCAATAGGTGTGTTTGTGTCATTGGAGGAACATTTAGGTCATTTTCGTCCTCCCTAGTCTTATTCTTGTCCAATTAGGGTTTTTATGCAATCTTGTGCATCCAATAGGTGTGTTTGTGTCATTGGACGAACATTTAGGTCATTTTCGTCCTCCCTAGGCTTATTCTTGTCCGATTAGGGTTTTTATATAATCTTGTGCATCCAATAGGTGTGTTTGTGTCATTGGAGGAACATTTAGGTCATTTTCGTCCTCCCTAGTCTTATTCTTGTCCAATTAGGGTTTTTATGCAATCTTGTGCATCCAATAGGTGTGTTTGTGTCATTGGACGGACATTTAGGTAATTTTCGTCCTCCCTAGACTTATTCTTGTCCAATTAGGGTTTTTAACCAACGTTGTGCATCCAATAAGTTCATTTGTGTCATTGGATGAACATTTAGGTCATTTTCGTCTTCCCTAGGCTTATTCTTGTCCAATTAGGGTTTTTAATTAATCTTGTGCATCCAATAGGTGTGTTTGTGTCATTGGATAAACATTTAGGTCATTTTCGTCCTCCCTAGTCTTATCCTTGTCCAATTAGGGTTTTTATGCAATCTTGTGCATCCAATAGGTGTGTTTGTGTCATTGGACGAATATTTAGGTCATTTTCGTCCTCCCTAGACTTATTCTTGTCCAATTAGGGTTTTTAACCAACGTTGTGCATCCAATAAGTTCATTTGTGTCATTGGATGAACATTTAGGTCATTTTCGTCTTCCCTAGGATTATTCTTGTCCAATTAGGGTTTTTAACCAATCTTGTGCATCCAATAGGTGTGTTTGTGTCATTGGATAAACATTTAGGTCATTTTCGTCCTCCCTAGTCTTATTCTTGTCCAATTAGGGTTTTTATGTAATCTTGTGCATTCAATAGGTGTGTTTGTGTCATTGGACGAACATTTCGGTCATTTTCGTCCTCCCTAGGCTTATTCTTGTTCAATTAGGGTTTTTAACGAATCTTATGCATCCAATAAGTTCATTTGTGTCATTGGATGAACATTTAGGTCATTTTCGTCCTCCCTAGGCTTATTCTTGTTCAATTAGGGTTTTTAACCAATCTTGTGCATCCAATAAGTTCATTTGTGTCATTGGATGAACATTTAGGTCATTTTCGTCCTCCCTAGTCTTATTCTTGTCCAATTAGGGTTTTAAGCAATCTTTTGCATCCAATAGGTGTGTTTGTGTCATTGGAGGAACATTTAGGTCATTTTCGTCCTCCCTAGTCTTATTCTTGTCCAATTAGGGTTTTTATGCAATCTTGTGCATCCAATAGGTGTGTTTGTGTCATTGGACGAACATTTAGATCATTTTCGTCCTCCCTAGACTTATTCTTGTCCAATTAGGGTTTTTAGGCAATCTTGTGCATCCAATAGGTGTGTTTGTGTCATTGGATGAACATTTAGGTCATTTTCGTCCTCCCTAGGCTTATTCTTGTCCAATTAGGGTTTTTAACCAATCTTGTGCATCCAATAAGTTCATTTGTGTCATTGGATGAACATTTAGGTCATTTTCGTCATCCCTAGGCTTATTCTTGTCCAATTAGGGTTTCTAACCAATCTTGTGCATCCAATAGGTGTGTTTAGTCATTTGATGAACATTTAGGTCATTTTCGTCCTCCCTAGGATTATTCTTGTCCAATTAGTGTTTTTAACCAATCTTGTGCATCCAATAAGTTCATTTGTGTCATTGGATTAACATTTAGGTCATTTTCGTCCTCCCTAGGCTTATTCTTGTCCAATTAGGGTTTCTAACCAATCTAGTGCATCTAATAGGTGTGTTTGTGTCATTGGATGAACATTTAGGTCATTTTCGTCCTCCCTAGGCTTATTCTTGTCCAATTAGGGTTTTTAACCAATCTTGTGCATCCAATAAGTTCATTTGTGTCATTGGATGAACATTTAGGTAATTTTCGTCCTCCCTAGTCTTATTCTTGTCCAATTAGGGTTTTAAGCAATCTTGTGCATCCAATAGGTGTGTTTGTGTCATTGGAGGAACATTTAGGTCATTTTCGTCCTCCCTAGTCTTATTCTTGTCCAATTAGGGTTTTTATGCAATCTTGTGCATCCAATAGGTGTGTTTGTGTCATTGGACGAACATTTAGGTCATTTTCGTCCTCGCTAGGCTTATTCTTGTCCAATTAGGGTTTTTAACCAATCTTGTGCATCCAATAAGTTCATTTGTGTCATTGGATGAACATTTAGGTCATTTTCGTCCTATCTAGTCTTATTCTTGTCCAATTAGGGTTTTTATGCAATCTTGTGCATCCAATAGGTGTGTTTGTGTCATTGGATGAATATTTAGGTCATTTTCATCCTTCCTAGGCTTATTCTTGTCCAATTAGGGTTTTTAACCAATCTTGTGCATACAATAAGTTCATTTGTGTCATTGGATGAACATTTAGGTCATTTTCGTCCTCCCTAGTCTTATTCTTGTCCAATTAGGGTTTTTATGCAATCTTGTGCATCCAATAGGTGTGATTGTGTCATTGGACAAACATTTAGGTCATTTTCGTCCTCCCTAGTCTTATTCTTGTCGAATTAGGGTTTTTATGCAATCTTTTGCATCCAATAGGTGTGTTTGTGTCATTGGAGGAACATTTAGGTCATTTTCGTCCTCCCTAGTCTTATTCTTGTCCAATTAGGGTTTTTATGCAATCTTGTGCATCCAATAGGTGTGTTTGTGTCATTGGACGAACATTTAGGTCATTTTCGTCCTCCCTAGGCTTATTCATGTCCAATTAGGGTATTTATCCAATCTTGTGCATCCAATAAGTTCATTTGTGTCATTGGATGAACATTTAGGTCATTTTCGTCCTCCCTAGGCTTATTCTTGTCCAATTAGGGTTTTTAACCAATCTTGTGCATCCAATGAAGTTCATTTGTGTCATTGGATGAACATTTAGGTCATTTTCGTCCTCTCTAGGCTTATTCTTGTCCAATTAGGGTTTTTTACCAATCTTGTGCATCCAATAAGTTCATTTGTGTTATTGGATGAACATTTAGGTCATTTTCGTCCTCCCTAGGCTTATTCTTGTCCAATTAGGGTTTTTAACCAATCTTGTGCATCCAATAAGTTCATTTGTGTCATTGGATGAACATTTAGGTCATTTTCGTCCTCCATAGTCTTATTCTTGTCTAATTAGGGTTTTAAGCAATCTTGTGCATCCAATATGTGTGTTTGTATCATTGGACGAACATTTAGGTCATTTTCGTCCTCCCTAGGCTTATTCTTGTCCAATTAGGGTTTTTAACCAATCTTGTGCATCCAATAAGTTCATTTGTGTCATTGGATGAACATTTAGGTCATTTTCATCCTCCCTAGGCTTATTCTTGTCCAATTAGGGTTTTTAACCAATCTTGTGCATCAAATAAGTTCATTTGTGTCATTGGATGAACATTTAGGTCATTTTTGTCCTCCCTAGGCTTATTCTTGTCCAATTAGGGATTTTATGCAATCTTGTGCATCCAATAGGTGTGTTTGTGTCATTGGACGAACATTTAGGTCATTTTCGTCCTCGCTAGGCTTAATCTTGTCCAATTAGGGTTTTTATGCAATCTTGTGCATCCAATAGGTGTGTTTGTGTCATTGGAGGAACATTTAGGTCATTTTCGTCCTCCCTAGTCTTATTCTTGTCCAATTAGGGTTTTTATGCAATCTTGTGCATCCAATAGGTGTGTTTGTGTCATTGGACGAACATTTAGGTCATTTTCGTCCTCCCTAGGCTTATTCGTGTCCAATTAGGGTTTTTAACCAATCTTGTGCTTCCAATAAGTTCATTTGTGTCATTGGATGAACATTTAGGTCATTTTCGTCCTCCCTAGGCTTATTCTTGTCCAATTAGGGTTTTTAACCAATCTTGTGCATCAAATAAGTTCATTTGTGTCATTGGATGAACATTTAGGTCATTTTCGTCCTCCCTAGGCTTATTCTTGTCCAATTAGGGATTTTATGCAATCTTGTGCATCCAACAGGTGTGTTTGTGTCATTGGACAAACATTTAGGTCATTTTCGTCCTCCGTAGGCTTATTCTTGTCCAATTATGGTTTTTAACCAATCTTGTGCATCCAATAAGTTCATTTGTGTCATTGGATGAACATTTAGGTCATTTTCGTCCTCCCTAGGCTTATTCTTGTCCAATTAGGGTTTTTAACGAATCTTGTGCATCCAATAAGTTCATTTGTATCATTGGATGAACATTTAGGTCATTTTCGTCCTCCCTAGTCTTATTCTTATCCAATTAGGGTTTTTATGCAATCTTGTGCATCCAATAGGTGTGTTTGTGTCATTGGAGGAACATTTAGGTCATTTTCGTCCTCCCTAGTCTTATTCTTGTCCAATTAGGGTTTTTATGCAATCTTGTGCATCCAATAGGTGTGTTTGTGTCATTGGACGAACATTTAGGTCATTTTCGTCCTCCCTAGGCTTATTCTTGTCCAATTAGGGTTTTTAACCAATCTTGTGTATCCAATAAGTTCATTTGTGTCATTGGATGAACATTTAGGTCATTTTCGTCATCCCTAGTTTTATTCTTGTCCAATTAGGGTTTTAAGCAATCTTGTGCATCCAATATGTGTGTTTGTGTCATTGGATGAACATTTAGGTCATTTTCGTCCTCCCTATGCTTATTCTTGTCCAATTAGGGTTTTTAACCAATCTTGTGCATCCAATAAGTTCATTTGTGTCATTGGTGAACATTTAGGTCATTTACGTCCTCCCTAGGCTTATTCTTGTCCAATTAGGGTTTTTAACCAATCTTGTGCATCCAATAAGTTCATTTGTGTCATTGGATGAACATTTAGTTCATTTTCGTCCTCCCTAGTCTTATTCTTGTCGAATTAGGGTTTTTATGCAATCTTGTGCATCCAATAGGTGTGTTTGTGTCATTGGATGAACATTTAGGTCATTTACGTCCTCCTTAGGCTTATTCTTGTCCAATTAGGGTTTTTAGGCAATCCTGTGCATCCAATAGGTGTGTTTGTGTCATTGGACGAACATTTAGGTCATTTTCGTCCTCCCTAGGCTTATTCTTGTCCAATTATGGTTTTTAACCAACCTTGTGCATCCAATAAGTTCATTTGTGTCATTGGTTGAACATTTAGGTCATTTTCGTCCTCCCTAGGCTTATTCTTGTCCAATTAGGGTTTTTAACCAACCTTGTGCATCCAATAAGTTCATTTGTGTCATTGGATGAACATTTAGGTCATTTACGTCCTCCCTAGTCTGGTTCTTGTCCAATTCGGGTTTTTATTCAATCTTGTGCATCCAATAGGTGTGTTTGTGTCATTGGAGGAACATTTAGGTCATTTTCGTCCTCCCTAGTCTTATTCTTGTCGAATTAGGGTCTTTATGCAATCTTGTGCATCCAATAGGTGTGTTTGTGTCATTGGAGGAACATTTAGGTCATTTTCGTCCTCCCTAGTCTTATTCTTGTCGAATTAGGGTTTTTATGCAATCTTGTGCATCCAATAGGTGTGTTTGTGTCATTGGAGGAACATTTAGGTCATTTTCGTCCTCCCTAGTCTTATTCTTGTCCAATTAGGGTTTTTATGCAATCTTGTGCATCCAATAGGTGTGTTTGTGTCATTGGACGAACATTTAGGTCATTCTCGTCCTCCCTAGGCTTATTCTTGTCCAATTAGGGTTTTTAACCAATCTTGTGCATCCAATAAGTTCATTTGTGTCATTGGATGAACATTAAGGTCATTTTCGTCCTCCTAAGTCTTATTCCTGTCCAATTAAGGATTTTATGCAATCTTGTGCATCCAATAGGTGTGTTTGTGTCATTGGAGGAACATTTAGGTCATTTTCGTCCTCCCTAGTCTTATTCTTGTCCAATTAGGGTTTTTATGCAATCTTGTGCATCCAATAGGTGTGTTTGTGTCATTGGACGAACATTTAGGTCATTTTCGTCCTCCCTAGGCTTATTCTTGTCCGATTAGGATTTTTAACCAATCTTGTGCATCCAATAAGTTCATTTGTGTCATTGGATGAACATTTAGGTCATTTTCGTCCTCCCTAGTCTTATTCTTGTCCAATTAGGGTTTTAAGCAATCTTGTGCATCCAATATGTGGGTTTGTGTCATTGGATGAACATTTAGGTCATTTTCGTCCTCCCTAGGCTTATTCTTGTCCAATTAGGGTTTTTATGCAATCTTGTGCATCCAATAGGTGTGTTTGTGTCATTGGAGGAACATTTAGGTCATTTTCGTCCTCCCTAGTCTTATTCTTGTCCAATTAGGGTTTTTATGCAATCTTGTGCATCCAATAGGTGTGTTTGTGTCATTGGAAGAACATTTAGGTCATTTTCGTCCTCCCTAGGCTTATTCTTGTCCAATTAGGGTTTTTAACCAATCTTGTGCATCCAATAGGTGTGTTTGTGTCATTGGAGGAACATTTAGGTCATTTTCGTCCTCCCTATGCTTATTCTTGTCCAATTAGGGTTTTTAACCAATCTTGTGCATCCAATAAGTTCATTTGTGTCAGTGGATGAACATTTAGGTCATTTTCGTCCTCCCTAGTCTTATTTTTGTCCAATTGGGGTTTTTATGCAATCTTGTGCATCCAATAGGTTTGTTTGTGTCATTGGACGAACATTTAGGTCATTTTTGTCCTCCCTAGGCTTATTCTTGTCCAATTAGGGTTTTTAACCAATCTTGTGCATCCAATAGGTGTGTTTGTGTCATTGGAGGAACATTTAGGTCATTTTCGTCCTCCCTAGTCTTATTCTTGTCCAATTAGGGTTTTTATGCAATCTTGTGCATCCAATAGGTGTGTTTGTGTCATTGGACGAACATTTAGGTCATTTTCGTTCTCCCTAGGCTTATTCTTGTCCAGTTAGGATTTTTAACCAATCTTGTGTATCCAATAATTGTTCATTTGTGTCATTGGATGAACTTTTAGGTCATTTTCGTCCTCCCTAAGCTTATTCTTGTCCAATTAGGGTTTTTAACCAATCTTGTGCATCCAATAGGCGTGTTTGTGTCATTGGAGGAACATTTAGGTCATTTTCGTCCTCCCTAGTCTTATTCTTGTCCAATTAGGTATTTTATGCAATCTTGTGCATCCAATAGGTGTGTTTGTGTCATTGGAGGAACGTTTAGGTCATTTTCGTCCTCCCTAGTCTTATTCTTGTCCAATTAGGGTTTTTATGCAATCTTGTGCATCCAATAGGTGTGTTTGTGTCATTGGACGAACATTTAGGTCATTTTCGTCCTCCCTAGGCTAATTCTTGTCCAATTAGGGTTTTTAACCAATCGTGTGCATCCAATAAGTTGATTTGTGTCATTGGATGAACAGTTAGGTCATTTTCGTCCTCCCTAGGCTTATTCTTGTCCAATTAGGGTTTTTAACCTATCTTGTGCATCCAATAAGTTCATTTGTGTCATTGGATGAACATTTAGGTCATTTTCGTCTTCCCTAGGCTTATTCTTGTCCAATTAGGGTTTTTAACCAATCTTGTGCATCCAATAGGTGTGTTTGTGTCATTGGATAAACATTTAGGTCATTTTCGTCCTCCCTAGTCTTATTCTTGTCCAATTAGGGTTTTCATGTAATCTTGTGCATTCAGTAGGTGTGTTTGTGTCATTGGACGAACATTTAGGTCATTTGCGCCCTCCCTAGGCTTATTCTTGTCAAATTCGGGTTTTTAACCAATCTTGTGCATCCAATAAGTTCATTTGTGTCATTAGACGAACATTTATGTCATTTTCGTCCTCCCTAGGCTTATTCTTGTCCAATTAGGGTTTTTAACCAATCATGCGAATCCAATAAGTTGATTTGTGTCATTGGATGAACATTTAGGTCATTTTCGTCCTGCCTAGTCTTATTCTTGTCCAATTAGGGTTTTTAACCAATCTTGTGCATCCAATAAGTTCAGTTGTGTCATTGGATGAACAGTTAGGTCATTTTCGTCCTCCCAAGGCTTATTCTTGTCCATTTAGGGGTTTTAGCCAATCTTGTGCATCTAATAAGTTCAGTTGTGTCATTGGATGAACAGTTAGGTCATTTTCGTCCTCCCAAGGCTTATTCTTGTCCATTTAGGGTTTTTAGCCAATCTTGTGCATCCAATAAGTTCATTTGTGTCATTGGATGAACATTTAGGTCATTTTCGTCCTCCCTAGTCTTATTTTTGTCCAATAGGTTTGTTTGTGTCATTGGACGAACATTTAGGTCATTTTCGCCCTCCCTAGGCTTATTCTTGTCCAATTAGGGTTTTTAACCAACCTTGTGCATCCATTAAGTTCATTTGTGTCATTGGATGAACATTTAGGTCATTTTCGTCATCCCTAGGCTTATTCTTGTCCAATTAGGGTTTTTAACCAATTTTGTGCATCCAATAAGTTCATTTGTGTCATTGGATGAACATTTAGATCATTTTCGTCGTCCCTAGTCTTATACTTGTCCAATTAGGATTTTTAACCAATCTTGTGCATAGAATAAGTTCATTTGTGTCATTAGACAAACATTTAGGTCATTTTCGTCCTCCCTAGGCTTATTCTTGTCCAATTAGGGTTTTTAACCAATCTTGTGCATCCAATAAGTTCATTTGTGTCATTAGCCGAACATTTATGTCATTTTCGTCCTCCCTAGGCTTATTCTTGTCCAATTAGGGTTTTTAACCAATCATGTGAATCCAATAAGTTGATTTTTGTCATTGGATAAACATTTAGGTCATTTTCGTCCTCCCTAGGCTTATTCTTGTCCAATTAGGATTTTTAACCAATCTTGTGCATCCAATAAGTTCAGTTGTGTCATTGGATGAACAGTTAGGTCATTTTCGTCCTCCCAAGGCTTATTCTTGTCAATTTAGGGTTTTTAGCCAATATTGTGTATCCAATAAGTTCATTTGTGTCATTGGAGGAACATTTAGGTCATTTTCGTCCTCCCTAGGCTTATTCTTGTCCAATTAGGGTTTTTAACCAATCATGTTCATCCAATAAGTAGATTTGTATCATTGGATGAACATTTAGGTCATTTTCGTCCTGCCTAGCCTTATTCTTGTTCAATTAGGGTTTTTAACCAATCTTGTGCATCCAATAAGTTCATTTGTGTCATTGGATGAACATTTAGGTCATTTTCGTCTTCGCTAGGCTTATTCTTATCCAATTAGGGTTTTTAACCAATCTTGTGCATCCAATAGGTGTGTTTGTGTCATTGGATAAACATTTAGGTCATTTTCGTCCTCCCTAGGCTTATTCTTTTCCAATTAGGGTTTTTAACCAATCTTGTGCATCCAATAAGTTCATTTGTGTCATTGGATGAACATTTAGGTCATTTTCGTCGTCCCTAGTCTTATACTTGTCCAATTAGGATTTTTAACCAATCTTGTGCATCCAATAAGTTCATTTGTGTCATTAGTCAAACATTTAGGTCATTTTCGTCCTCCCTAGGCTTATTCTTGTCCAATTAGGGTTTTTATGTAATCTTGTGCATTCAATAGGTGTGTTTGTGTCATTGGACGAACATTTAGGTCATTTTCGTCCTCCCTAGGCTTATTCTTGTCCAATTAGGGTTTTTAACCAATCTTGTGCATCCAATAAGTTCATTTGTGTCATTGGATGATTATTTAGGTCATTTTCGTCCTCCCTAGGCTTATTTTTGTCCAATTAGTGTTTTTAACCAATCTTGTGCTTCCAATAAGTTCATTTGTGTCATTGGATGAACATTTAGGTCATTTTCGTCCTCCCTAGGCTTATTCTTGTCCAATTAGGGTTTTTAACCAATCTTGTGCATCCAATAAGTTCATTTGTGTCATTGGATGAACATTTAGGTCATTTTCGTCCTCCCTAGGCTTATTCTTGTCCAATTAGGGTTTTTAACCAATCTTGTGCATCCAATAAGTTCATTTGTGTCATTGGATGAACATTTAGGCTATTTTCGTCCTCCCTAATCTTATTCTTGTCCAATTAGGATTTTAAGCAATCTTGTGCATCGAATATGTGTGTTTGTTTCATTGGATAAACATTTAGGTCATTTTCGTCCTCCCAATGCTTATTCTTGTCCAATTAGGGTTTTTAACCAATCTTGTGCATACAATAAGTTCATTTGTGTCATTGGATGAACATTTAGGTCATTTTCGTCCTCCCTAGTCTTATTCTTGTCCATTTAGGGTTTTTATGCAATCTTATGCATCCAATAGGTGTGTTTGTGTCATTGGAGGAACATTTAGGTCATTTTCGTCCTCCCTAGTCTTATTCTTGTCCAATTAGGGTTTTTATGCAATCTTGTGCATCCAATAGGTGTGTTTGTGTCATTGGACGAACATTTAGGTCATATTTGTCCTCCCTAGGCTTATTCTTGTCCAATTAGGGTTTTTAACCAATCTTGTGCATCCAATAGGTGTGTTTGTGTCATTGGAGGAACATTTAGGTCATTTTCGTCCTCCCTAGTCTTATTCTTGTCCAATTAGGGTTTTTATGCAATCTTGTGCATCCAATAGGTGTGTTTGTGTCATTGGACGAACATTTAGGTCATTTTCGTCCTCCCTAGGCTTATTCTTGTCCAATTAGGGTCTTTAACCAACCTTGTGCATCCAATAAGTTCATTTGTGTCATTGGTTGAACATTTAGGTCATTTTCATCATCCCTAGGCTTATTCTTGTCCAATTAGGGTTTTTAACCAATCTTGTGCATCCAATAAGTTCATTTGTGTCATTGGATGAACATTTAGGTCATTTTCGTCCTCCCTAGTCTTATTCTTGTCCAATTAGGGTTTTAAGCAATCTTGTGCATCCAATATGTGTGTTTGTGTCATTGGATGAACATTTAGGTCATTTTCGTCCTCCCTATGCTTATTCTTGTCCAATTAGGGTTTTTATCCAATCTTGTGCATACAATAAGTTCATTTGTGTCATTGGATGAACATTTAGGTCATTTTCGTCCTCCCTAGTCGTATTCTTGTCCAATTAGGGTTTTTATGAAATCTTGTGCATCCAATAGGTGTGTTTGTGTCATTGGAGGAACATTTAGGTCATTTTCGTCCTCCCTAGTCTTATTCTTGTCCAATTAGGGTTTTTATGCAATCTTGTGCATCCAATAGGTGTGTTTGTGTCATTGGACGAAATTTTAGGTCATTTTCGTCCTCCCTAGGCTTGTTCTTGTCCAATTAAGGTTTTTAACCAATCTTGTGCATCCAATAAGTTCATTTGTGTCATTGGATGAACATTTAGGTCATTTTCGTCCTCCCTAGGCTTATTCTTGTCCAATTAGGGTTTTTAACCAATATTGTGCATCCAATAAGTTCATTTGTGTCATTGGATGAACATTTAGGTCATTTTCGTCCTCCCTAGGCTTATTCTTGTCCAGTTAGGGTTTTTAACCAACCTTGTGCATCCAATAAGTTCATTTGTGTCATTGGTTGAACATATAGGTCATTTCCGTCCTCCCTAGTCTTATTCTTGTCCAATTAGGGTTTTAAGCAATCTTGTGCATCCAATATGTGTGTTTGTGTCATTGGATGAACATTTAGGTCATTTTCGTCCTCCCTAGTCTTATTCTTTTCCAATTAGGGTTTTTATGCAATCTTGTGCATCCAATAGGTGTGTTTGTGTCATTGGAGGAACATTTAGGTCATTTTCGTCCTCCCTAGTCTTATTCTTGTCCAATTAGGGTTTTTATGCAATCTTGTGCATCCAATAGGTGTGTTTGTGTCATTGGACGAACATTTAGGTAATTTTCGTCCTCCCTAGTCTTATTCTTGTCCAATTAGGATTTTTATGCAATCTTGTGCGTCCAATAGGTGTGTTTGTGTCATTGGACGAACATTTAGGTCATTTTCATCCTCCCTAGGCTTATTCTTGTCCAATTAGGGTTTTCAACCAATCTTGTGCATCCAATAAGTTCATTTGTGTCATTGGATGAACATTTAGGTCATTTTCGTCCTCCCTAGGCTTATTCTTGTCCAATTATGGTTTTTAACTAATCTTGTGCATCCAATAAGTTCATTTGTGTCATTGGATGAACATTTAGGTCATTTTCGTCCTCCCTAGTCTTATTCTTGTCCAATTAGGGTTTTAAGCAATCTTGTGCATCCAATATGTGTGTTTGTGTCATTGGATGAACATTTAGGTCATTTTCGTCCTCCCTATGCTTATTCTTGTCCAATTAGGGTTTTTAACCAATCTTGTGCATCCAATAAGTTCATTTGTGTCATTGGATGAACATTTAGGTCATTTACGTCCTCCCTAGGCTTATTCTTGTCCAATTAGGGTTTTTAAACCAATCTTGTGCATCCAATAAGTTCATTTGTGTCATTGGATGAACATTTAGGTCATTTTCGTCCTCCCTAGTCTTATTCTTGTCCAATTAGGGTTTTTAACCAACCTTGTGCATCCAATAAGTTCATTTGTGTCATTGGTGGAACATTTAGGTCATTTACGTCCTCCCTAGTCTTATTCTTGTCCAATTAGGGTTTTTATGCAATCTTGTGCATCAAATAGGTGTGTTTGTGTCATTGGAGGAACATTTAAGTCGTTTTCGTCCTCCCTAGTCTTATTCTTGTCAAATTAGGGTTTTTATGCAGTCTTGTGCATCCAATAGGTGTGTTTGTGTCATTGGAGGAACATTTAGGTCATTTTCGTCCTCCCTAGTCTTATTCTTGTCCAATTAGGGTTTTTATGCAATCTTGTGCATCCAATAGGTGTGTTTGTGTCATTGGACGAACATTTATGTCATTTTCGTCCTCCCTAGTCTTATTCTTGTCCAATTAGGGTTTTTATGCAATCTTGTGCATCCAATAGGTGTGTTTGTGTCATTGGAGGAACATTTAGGTCATTTTCATCCTCCCTAGTCTTATTCTTATCCAATTAGGGTTTTTATGCAATCTTGTGCATCCAATAGGTGTGTTTGTGTCATTGGACGAACATTTAGGTCATTTTCGTCCTCCCTAGGCTTATTCTTGTCCAATTAGGGTTTTTAACCAATCTTGTGCATCCAATAGGTGTGTTTGTGTCATTGGAGGAACATTTAGGTCATTTCCGTCCTCCCTAGTCTTATTCTTGTCCAATTAGGGTTTTTATGCAATCTTGTGCATCCAATAGGTGTGTTTGTGTCATTGGACGAACATTTAGGTCATTTTCGTCCTCCCTAGGCTTATTCTTGTCCAATTAGGGTTTTTAACCAATCTTGTGCATCCAATAGGTGTATTTGTGTCATTGGACGAACATTTAGGTCATTTTCGTCCTCCCTAGGCTTATTCTTGTCCAAGTAGGGTTTTTAACCAATCTTGTGCATCCAATAAGTTCATTTGTGTCATTGGATGAACATTTAGGTCATTTTCATCCTCCCTAGTCTTATTCTTGCCGCATTAGGGTTTTTATGCAATCTTGTGCATCCAATAGGTGTGTTTGTGTCATTAAAGGAACATTTAGGTCATTTTCGTCCTCCCTAGTCTTATACTTGTCCAATTAAGGTTTTTATGCAATCTTGTGCATCCAATAGGTGTGTTTGTATCATTGGACGAACATTTAGGTCATTTTCGTCCTCCCTAGGCTTATTCTTGTCCGATTAGGGTTTTTAACCAATCTTGTGCATTCAATAAGTTCATTTGTGTCATTGGATGAGCATTTAGGTCATTTTCGTCCTCCCTAGTCTTATTCTTGTCCAATTAGGGTTTTTATGCAATCTTGTGCATCCAATAGGTGTGTTTGTGTCATTGGACGAACATTTAGGTCATTTTCGTCCTCCCTAGGCTTATTCTTGTCCAATTAGGGTTTTTAACCAATCTTGTGCATCCAATAAGTTCATTTGTGTCATTGGATGGACATTTAGGTCATTTTCGTCATCCCTAGTCTTATTCTTGTCCAATTAGGGTTTTTATGCAATCTTGTGCATCCAATAGGTGTGTTTGTGTCATTGGACGAACATTTAGGTCATTTTCGTCCTCCCTAGGCTTATTCTTGTCCAATTAGGGTTTTTAACCAATCTTGTGCATCCAATAAGTTCATTTGTGTCATTGGATGAACATTTAGGTCATTTTCGTCCTCCCTAGTCTTATTCTTGTCCAATTAGGGTTTTTATGCAATCTTGTGCATCCAATAGGTGTGTTTGTGTCATTGGAGGAACATTTAGGCCATTGTCGTCCTCCCTAGTCTTATTCTTGTCGAATTAGGGTTTTTATGCAATGTTGGGTATCCAATAGGTGTGTTTGTGTCATTGGAGGAACATTTAGGTCATTTTCGTCCTCCCTAGTCTTATTCTTTTCCTATTAGGGTTTTTATGCAATCTTGTGCATCCAATAGGTGTGTTTGTGTCATTGGACGAACATTTAGGTCATTTTCGTCCTCCCTAGGCTTATTCTTGTCCAATTAGGGTTTTTAACCAATCTTGTGCATCCAATAAGTTCATTTGTGTCATTGGATGAACATTTTGGTCATTTTCGTCCTCCCTAGGCTTATTCTTGTCCAATTAGGGTTTTGATGCAATCTTGTGCATCCAATAGGTGTGTTTGTGTTATTGGACGAACATTTAGGTCATTTTCGTCCTCCCTAGGCTTATTCTTGTCCAATTAGGGTTTTTATGCAATCTTCTGCATTCAATAGGTGTGTTTGTGTCAATGGACGAACATTTAGGTCATTTTCGTCCTCCCTAGGCTTATTCTTGTCCAATTAGGGTTTTTAACCAACCTTGTGCATCCAATAAGTTCATTTGTGTCATTGGTTGAACGTTTAGGTCATTTCCGTCCTCCCTAGTCTTATTCTTGTCCAATTAGGGTTTTAAGCAATCTTGTGCATCCAATATGTGTGTTTGTGTCATTGGATGAACATTTAGGTTATTTTCGTCCTCCCTAGTGTTATTCTTGTCCAACTAGGGTTTTTAAGCAATCTTGTGCATCCAATAGGTGTGTTTGTGTCATTGGAGGAACATTTAGGTCATTTTCGTCCTCCCTAGTCTTATTCTTGTCCAATTAGGGTTTTTATGCAATCTTGTGCATCCAATAGGTGTGTTTGTGTCATTGGACGAACATTTAGGTCATTTTCGTCCTCCCTAGGCTTATTCTTGTCCAATTAGGGTTTTTAACCAATCTTGTGCATCCAATAAGTTCATTTGTGTCATTGGATGAACATTTAGGTCATTTTCGTCCTCCCTAGTCTTATTCTTGTAGAATTAGGGTTTTTATGCAATCTTGTGCATCCAATAGGTGTGTTTGTGTCATTGGAGGAACATTTAGGTCATTTTCGTCCTCCCTAGTCTTATTCTTGTCCAATTAGGGTTTTTATGCAATCTTGTGCATCCAATAGGTGTGTTTGTGTCATTGGACGAACATTTAGGTCATTTTCGTCCTCCCTAGGCTTATTCTTGTCCAATTAGGGTTTTTAACCAATCTTGTGCATCCAATAAGTTCATTTGTGTCATTGGATGAACATTTAGGTAATTTTCGTCGTCCTTAGTCTTATTCTTGTCGAATTAGGTTTTTATGCAATCTTGTGCATCCAATAGGTGTGTTTGTGTCATTGGAGGAACATTTAGGTCATTTTCGTCCTCCCTAGTCTTATTCTTGTCCAATTAGGGTTTTTATGCAATCTTGTGCATCCAATAGGTGTGTTTGTGTCATTGGACGAATATTTAGGTCATTTTCGTCCTCCCTAGGCTTATTCTTGTCCGATTAGGGTTTTTAACCAACCTTGTGTATCCAATAAGTTCATTTGTGTCATTGGTGGAACATTTAGGTCATTTACGTCCTCCCTAGTCTTATTCTTGTCCAATTAGGGTTTTTATGCAATCTTGTGCATCCAATAGGTGTGTTTGTGTCATTGGAGGAACATTAAGGTCATTTTCGTCCTCCCTAGTCTTATTCTTGTCGAATTAGGGTTTTTATGCAATCTTGTGCATCCAATAGGTGTGTTTGTGTCATTGGCGTAACATTTAGGTCATTTTCGTCCTCCCTTGTCTTATTCTTGTCCAATTAGGGTTTTTATGCAATCTTGTGCATCCAATAGGTGTGTTTGTGTCATTGGACGAACATTTAGGTCATTTTCGTCCTCCCTAGGCTTATTCTTGTCCAATTAGGGTTTTTAACCAATCTTGTGCATCCAATAAGTTCATTTGTGTCATTGGATGAACATTTAGGTCATTTTCGTCCTCCCTAGTCTTAGTCTTGTCCAATTAGGGTTTTAAGCAATCTTGTGCATCCAATATGTGTGTTTGTGTCATTGGATGAACATTTAGGTCATTTTCGTCCTCCCTAGGCTTATTCTTGTCCAATTTGGGTTTTTAACCAATCTTGTGCATACAATAAGTTCATTTGTGTCATTGGATGAACATTTAGGTCAATTTCGTCCTCCCTAGTCTTATTCTTGTCCAATTAGGGTTTTTATGCAATCTTGTGCATCGAATAAGTTCATTTGTGTCATTGGATGAACATTTAGGTCATTTTCGTCCTCCCTAGGCTTATTCTTGTCCAATTAGGGTTTTTAACCAATCTTGTGCATCCAATAAGTTCATTTGTGTCATTGGATGAACATTTAGGTCATTTTCGTCCTCCCTAGGCTTATTCTTGTCCAATTAGGGTTTTTAACCAATCTTGTGCATCCAATAAGTTCATTTGTGTCATTGGATGAACATTTAGGTCATTTTCGTCCTCCCTAGTCTTATTCTTGTCGAATTAGGGTTTTATGCAATCTAGTGCATCCAATAGGTGTGTTTGTGTCATTGGAGGAACATTTAGGTCATTTTGGTCCTCCCTAGTTTTATTCTTATCCAATTAGGGTTTTTATGCAATCTTGTGCATCCAATAGGTGTGTTTGTGTCATTGGACGAACATTTAGGTCATTTTCGTCCTCCCTAGGCTTATTCTTGTCCAATTAGGGTTTTTAACCAATCTTGTGCATCCAATAAGTTCATTTGTGTCATTGGATGAACATTTAGGTCATTTTCGTCCTCCCTAGGCTTATTCTTGTCCAATTAGGGTTTTTAACCAATCTTGTGCATCCAATAAGTTCATTTGTGTCATTGGATGAACATTTAGGTCATTTTCGTCCTCCCTAGTCTTATTCTTGTCGAATTAGGGTTTTTATGCAATCTTGTGCATCCAATAGGTGTGTTTGTGTCATTGGAGGAACATTTAGGTCATTTTCGTCCTCTCTAGTTTTATTCTTATCCAATTAGGGTTTTTATGCAATCTTGTGCATCCAATAGGTGTGTTTGTGTCATTGGACGAACATTTAGGTCATTTTCGTCCTCCCTAGGCTTATTCTTGTCCAATTAGGGTTTTTAACCAATCTTGTGCATCCAATAAGTTCATTTGTGTCATTGGATGAACATTTAGGTCATTTTCGTCCTCCCTAGGCTTATTCTTGTCCAATTAGGGTTTTTACCCAACCTTGTGCATCCAATAAGTTCATTTGTGTCATTGGACGAACATTTAGGTCATTTTCGTCCTCCCTAGGCTTATTCTTGTCCAATTAGGGTTTTTAACCAACCTTGTGCATCCAATAAGTTCATTTGTGTAATTGGATGAACATTTAGGTCATTTTCGTCCTCCCTATGCTTATTCTTGTCCAATTAGGGTTTTTAACCAATCTTGTGCATCCAATAAGTTCATTTGTGTCAATGGATGAACATTTAGGTCATTTTCGTCCTCCCTAGTCTTATTCTTGTACAATTAGGGTTTTTATGCAATCTTGTGCATCCAATAGGTGTGTTTGTGTCATTGGACGAACATTTAGGTCATTTTCGTCCTCCCTAGGCTTATTCTTGTCCAATTAGGGTTTTTAACCAATCTTGTGCATCCAATAGGTGTGTTTGTGTCATTGGAGGAACATTTAGGTCATTTTCGTCCTCCCTAGACTTATTATTGTCCAATTAGGGTTTTTATGCAATCTTGTGCATCCAATAGGTGTGTTTGTGTCATTGGATGAACAGTTAGGTCTTTTTCGTCCTCCCAAGGCTTATTCTTGTCCATTTAGGGTTTTTAGCCAATATTGTGTATCCAATAAGTTCATTTGTGTCATTGGAGGAACATTTAGGTCATTTTCGTCCTCCCTAGGCTTATTCTTGTCCAATTAGGGTTTTTAACCAATCATGTGCATCCAATAAGTTGATTTGGGTCATTGGATGAACATTTAGGTCATTTTCGTCCTGCCTAGGCTTATTCTTGTTCAATTAGGGTTTTTAACCAATCTTGTGCATCCAATAAGTTCATTTGTGTCATTGGATGAACATTTAGGTCATTTTCGTCTTCGCTAGGCTTATTCTTATCCAATTAGGGTTTTTAACCAATCTTGTGCATCCAATAGGTGTGTTTGTGTCATTGGATAAACATTTAGGTCATTTTCCTCCTCCCTAGTCTTATTCTTGTCCAATTAGGGTTATTAGGTAATCTTGTGCATTCAATAGGTGTGTTTGTGTCATTGGACGAACATTTAGGTCATTTTCGTCCTCCCTAGCCTTATTCTTGTCCGATTAGGGTTTTTAACCAATCTTGTGCATCCAATAAGTTCAGTTGTGTCATTGGATGAACAGTTAGGTCATTTTTGTCCTCCCAAGGCTTATTCTTGTCCATTTAGGGTTTTTAACCAATCTTGTGCATCCAATAAGTTCATTTGTGTCGATGGATGAACATTTAGGTCATTTTCGTCCTCCCTAGGCTTATTCTTGTCCATTTAGGGTTTTTCGCCAATTTTGTGCATCCAATAAGTTCATTTGTGTTATTGGAGGAACATTTATGTCATTTTCGTCCTCCCTAGTCTTATTCTTGTCCAATTAGGGTTTTTATGCAATCTTGTGCATCCAATAGGTGTGTTTGTGTCATTGGACGAACATTTAGGTCATTTTCGTCCTCCCTTGGCTTATTCTTGTCCGATTAGGGTTTTTAACCAATCTTGTTCATTCAATAAGTTCATTTGTGTCATTGGATGAACATTTAGGTCATTTTCGTCCTCCCTAGTCTTATTCTTTTCCAATTAGGGTTTTTATGCAATCTTGTGCATCCAATAGGTGTGTTTGTGTCATTGGATGAACATTTAGGTCATTTTCGTCCTCCCTAGTCTTATTCTTGTCCAATTTGGGTTTTTATGCAATCTTGTGCATCAAATAGGTGTGTTTGTGTCATTGGAGGAACATTTAGGTCATTTTCGTCCTCCCTAGTCTTATTCTTGTCCAATTAGGGTTTTTATGCAATCTTGTGCATCCAATAGGTGTGTTTGTGTCATTGGAAGAACATTTAGGTCATTTTCGTCCTCCCTAGGCTTATTCTTGTCCGATTAGGGTTTTTAACCAATCTTATGCATTCAATAAGTTCATTTGTGTCATTGGATGAACATTTAGGTCATTTTCGTCCTCCCTAGTCTTATTCTTGTCCAATTAGGGTTTTAAGCAATCTTGTGCATCCAATATGTGGGTTTGTGTCATTGGATGAACGTTTAGGTCATTTTTGTCCTCCCTATGCTTATTCTTGTCCAATTAGGGTTTTTAACCAATCTTGTGCATCCAATAAGTTCATTTGTGTCCTTGGTTGAACATTTAGGTCATTTTCGTCCCCCTAGTCTTATTCTTGTCCAATTAGGGTTTTTATGCAATCTTGTGCATCCAATAGGTGTGTTTGTGTCATTGGACGAACATTTAGGTCATTTTCGTCCTCCCTAGGCTTATTCTTGTCCAATTAGGGTTTTTAACCAATCTTGTGCATCCAATAAGTTCATTTGTGTCATTGGATGAACATTTAGGTCATTTTCGTCCTCCCTAGTCTTATTCTTGTCCAATTAGGGTTTTTATGCAATCTTGTGCACCCAATAGGTGTGTTTGTGTCATTGGAGGAACATTTAGGTCATTTTCGTCCTCCCTAGTCTTATTCTTGTCCAATTAGGGTTTTTATGCAATCTTGTGCATCCAATAGGTGTGTTTGTGTCATTGGACGAACAATTAGGTCATTTTCGTCGTCCCTAGGCTTATTCTTGTCCAATTAGGGTTTTTAACCAACCTCGTGCATCCAATAAGTTCATTTGTGTCATTGGATGAACATTTATGTCATTTTCGTCCTCCCTTGGCTTATTCTTGTCCAATTAGGGTTTTTAGCCAATTTTGTGCATCCAATAAATTCATTTGTGTCATTGGACGAACATTTAGGTCATTTTCGTCCTCCCTAGGCTTATTATTGTTCAATTAGGGTTTTTAACGAAACTTGTGCATCCAATAAGTTCATTTGTGTCATTGGATGAACATTTAGGTCATTTTCGTCCTCCCTAGGCTTATTCTTGTCCAATTAGGGTTTTTAGTCAATCTTGTGCATCCAATAAGTTCATTTGTGTCATTGGAGGAACATTTAGGTCATTTTCGTCCTCCCTAGTCTTATTCTTGTCCAATTAGGGTTTTTATGCAATCTTGTGCATCCAATAGGTGTGTTTGTGTCATTGGACGAACATTTAAGTCATTTTCGCCCTCCCTAGGTTTATTCTTGTCCAATTAGGGTTTTTAACCAATCGTGTGCATCCAATAAGTTGATTTGTGTCATTGGATGAACATTTAGGTCATTTTCGTCCTTCCTAGGCTTATTCTTGTTCAATTAGGGTTTTTAACCAATCTTGTGCATCCAATAAGTTCATTTGTGTCATTGGATGAACATTTAGGTCATTTTCGTCTTCCCTAGGCTTATTCTTGTCCAATTAGGGTTTTTAACCAATCTTGTGCATCCAATAGATGTGTTTGTGTCATTGGATAAACATTTAGGTCATTTTCGTCCCCCCTAGTCTTATTCTTGTCCAATTAGGATTTTTAGGTAATCTTGTGCAATCAATAGGTGTGTTTGTGTCATTGGACGAACATTTAGATCATTTTTGTCCTCCCTAGGCTTATTCTTTTCCATTTAGGGTTTTTAACCAATCTTGTGCATCCAATAAGTTCAGTTGTGTCATTGGATGAACAGTTAGGTCATTTTCGTCCTCCCAAGGCTTATTCTTGTCCATTTAGGGTTTTTAGCCAATCTTGTGCATCCAATAAGTTCATTTGTGTCATTGGAGGAACATTTAGGTCATTTTCGTCCTCCCTAGGCTTATTCTTGTCCCATTAGGGTTTTTAACTAATCATGTGCATCCAATAAGTTGATTTGTGTCATTGGATGAACATTTAGGTCATTTTCGTCCTCCCTAGGCTTATTCTTGTTCAATTAGGGTGTTTAACCAATCTTGTGCATCCAATAAGTTCATTTGTGTCATTGGATGAACATTTAGGTCATTTTCATCCTCCCTAGGCTTATTTTTGTCCAATTAGGGTTTTTAGCCAATCTTGTGCATCCAATAAGTTCATTTGTGTCATTGGAGGAACATTTAGGTCATTTTTGTCCTCCCTAGTCCTATTCTTGTCCAATTAGGGTTTTTATGCAATCTTGTGCATCCAATAGGTGTGTTTGTGTCATTGGACGAACATTTAGGTCATTTTCGTCCTCCCTAGTCTTATTCTTGTCCAATTAGGGTTTTTAACCAATCTTGTGCATCCAATAGGTGTATTTGTGTCATTGGAGGAACATTTAGGTCATTTTCGTCCTCCCTAGTCTTATTCTTGTCCAATTAGGGTTTTTATGCAATCTTGTGCATCCAATAGGTGTGTTTGTGTCATTGGACGAACATTTAGGTCATTTTCGTCGTCCCTAGGCTTATTCTTGTCCAATTAGGGTTTTTAACCAACCTCGTGCATCCAATAAGTTCATTTGTGTCATTGGATGAACATTTATGTCATTTTCGTCCTCCCTTGGCTTATTATTGTCTAATTAGGGTTTTTAGCCAATTTTGTGAATCCAAAAAGTTCATTTGTGTCATTGGACGAACATTTAGGTCATTTTCGTCCTCCCTAGGCTTATTCTTGTTCAATTAGGGTTTTTAACGAAACTTGTGCATCCAATAAGTTCATTTGTGTCATTGGATGAACATTTAGGTCATTTTCGTCCTCCCTAGGCTTATTCTGGTCCAATTAGGGTTTTTAGTCAATCTTGTGCATCCAATAAGTTCATTTGTGTCATTGGAGGAACATTTAGGTCATTTTCGTCCTCCCTAGTCTTATTCTTGTCCAATTAGGGTTTTTAACCAACCTCGTGCATCCAATAAGTTCATTTGTGTCATTGGATGAACATTTATGTCATTTTCGTCCTCCCTTGGCTTATTCTTGTCTAATTAGGGTTTTTAGCCAATTTTGTGCATCCAAAAAGTTCATTTGAGTCATTGGACGAACATTTAGGTCATTTTCGTCCTCCCTAGGCTTATTCTTGTTCAATTAGGGTTTTTAACGAAACTTGTGCATCCAATAAGTTCATTTGTGTCATTGGATGAACATTTAGGTCATTTTCGTCCTCCCTAGTCTTATTCTTGTCCAATTAGGGTTTTAAGCAATCTTGTGCATCCAATAAGTTCATTTGTGTCATTGGATGAACATTTAGGTTATTTACGTCCTCACTAGGCTTAGTTTTGTGCAATTAGGGTTTTTAACCAATCTTGTGCATCCAATAGGTGTGTTTGTGTCATTAGATGAACATTTAGGTCATTTTCATCCTCCCTAGGCTTATTGTTGTCCAATTAGGGTTTTTAAGCAATCTTGTGCATCAAATAAGTTCATTTGTGTCATTGGATGAACATTTAGGTCATTTTCGTCCACCCTAGGATTATTCTTGTCCAATTAGGGTTTTTAACCAATCTTGTGCATCCAATGAGTTCATTTGTGTCATTGGATGAACATTTAGGTCATTTTCGTCCTCCCTAGGCTTATTCTTGTCCAATTAGGGTTTTTAACCAATCTTGTGCATCCAATAAGTTCATTTGTGTCATTGGATGAACATTTAGGTCATTTTCGTCCTCCCTAGGCTTATTCTGGTCCAATTAGGGTTTTTAGTCAATCTTGTGCATCCAATAAGTTCATTTGTGTCATTGGAGGAACATTTAGGTCATTTTCGTCCTCCCTAGTCTTATTCTTGTCCAATTAGGGTTTTTATGCAATCTTGTGCATTCAATAGGTGTGTTTGTGTCATTGGACGAACATTTAGGTCATTTTCGTCTTCCCTAGGCTTATTCTTGTCCAATTATGGTTTTTAACCAATCTTGTGCATCCAATAAGTTCATTTGTGTCATTAGACGAACATTTATGTCATTTTCGTCCTCCCTAGGCTTATTCTTGTCCAATTAGGGTTTTTAACCAATCATGTGAATCCAATAAGTTGATTTGTGTCATTGGATGAACATTTAGGTTATTTTCGTCCTCCCTAGGCTTATTCTTGTCCAATTAGGGTTTTTAACCAATCTTGTGCATCCAATAAGTTCATTTGTGTCATTGGATGAACATTTAGGTCATTTTCGTCCTCCCGAGGCTTATTCTTGTCCAATTAGGGTTTTTATGCAATCTTGTGCATCCAATAGGTGTGTTTGTGTCATTGGACGAACATTTAGGTCATTTTCGTCCTCCCTAGGCTTATTCTTGTCCAATTAGGGTTTTTAACCAATCTTGTGCATCCAATAAGTTCATTTGTGTCATTGGAGAAACATTTAGGTCATTTTCGTCCTCCCTAGTCTTATTCTTGTCCAATTAGGGTTTTTATGCAATCTTGTGCATCCAATAGGTGTGTTTGTGTCATTGGACGAACATTTAGGTCATTTTCGTCGTCCCTAGGCTTATTCTTGTCCAATTAGGGTTTTTAACCAACCTCGTGCATCCAATAAGTTCATTTGTGTCATTGGATGAACATTTGTCATTTTCGTCCTCCCTTGGCTTATTCTTGTCTAATTAGGGTTTTTAGCCAATTTTGTGCATCCAAAAAGTTCATTTGAGTCATTGGACGAACATTTAGGTCATTTTCGTCCTCCCTAGGCTTATTCTTGTTCAATTAGGGTTTTTAACGAAACTTGTGCATCCAATAAGTTCATTTGTGTCATTGGATGAACATTTAGGTCATTTTCGTCCTCCCTAGGCTTATTCTGGTCCAATTAGGGTTTTTAGTCAATCTTGTGCATCCAATAAGTTCATTTGTGTCATTGGAGGAACATTTACGTCATTTTCGTCCTCCCTAGTCTTATTCTTGTCCAATTAGGGTTTTTATGCAATCTTGTGCATCCAATAGGTGTGTTTGTGTCATTGGACGAACATTTAAGTCATTTTCGCCCTCCCTAGGTTTATTCTTGTCCAATTAGGGTTTTTAACCAATCGTGTGCATCCAATAAGTTGATTTGTGTCATTGGATGAACATTTAGGTCATTTTCGTCCTCCCTAGGCTTATTCTAGTCCAATTAGGGTTTTTAACCAATCTTGTGCATCCAATAAGTTCATTTGTGTCATTGGATGATTATTAAGGTCATTTTCGTCTTCCCTAGGCTTATTCTTGTCCAATTAGGGTTTTTAACCAATCTTATGCATCCAATAGGTGTGTTTGTGTCATTGGATAAACATTTAGGTCATGTTCGTCCTCCCTAGTCTTATTCTTGTCCAATTAGGGTTTTTATGTAATCTTGTGCATTCAATAGGTGTGTTTGTGTCATTGGACGAACATTTAGGTCATTTTCGTCTTCCCTAGGCTTATTCTTGTCCCATTATGGTTTTTAACCAATCTTGTGCATCCAATAAGTTCATTTGTGTCATTAGACGAACATTTATGTCATTTTCGTCCTCCCTAGGCTTATTCTTGTCCAATTAGGGTTTTTAACCAATCATGTGAATCCAATAAGTTGATTTGTGTCATTGGATGAACATTTAGGTTATTTTCGTCCTCCCTAGGCTTATTCTTGTCCAATTAGGGTTTTTAACCAATCTTGTGCATCCAATAAGTTCAGTTGTGTCATTGGATGAATAGTTAGGTCATTTTCGTCCTCCCAAGGCATATTCTTGTCCATTTAGGGTTTTTAGCCAATCTTGTGCATCCAATAAGTTCATTTGTGTCATTGGAGGAACATTTAGGTCATTTTCGTCCTCCCTAGGCTTATTCTTGTCCAATTAGGGTTTTTAACTAATCATGTGCATCCAATAAGTTGATTTGTGTCATTGGATGAACATTTAGGTCATTTTCGTCCTTCCTAGGCTTATTCTTGTTCAATTAGGGTTTTTAACCAATCTTGTGCATCCAATAAGTTCATTTGTGTCATTGGATGAACATTTAGGTCATTTTCGTCTTCCCTAGGCTTATTCTTGTCCAATTAGGGTTTTTAACCAATCTTGTGCATCCAATAGGTGTGTTTGTGTCATTGGATAAACATTTAGGTCATTTTCGTCCTCCCTAGTCTTATTCTTGTCCAATTAGGGTTTTTAGGTAATCTTGTGCAATCAATAGGTGTGTTTGTGTCATTGGACGAACATTTAGATCATTTTCGTCCTCCCAAGGCTTATTCTTGTCCATTTAGGGTTTTTAGCCAATCTTGTGCATCCAATAAGTTCATTTGTGTCATTGGAGGAACATTTAGGTCATTTTCGTCCTCCCTAGGCTTATTCTTGTCCCATTAGGGTTTTTAACTAATCATGTGCATCCTATAAGTTGATTTGTGTCATTGGATGAACATTTAGGTCATTTTCGTCCTCCCTAGGCTTATTCTTGTTCAATTAGGGTTTTTAACCAATCTTGTGCATCCAATAAGTTCATTTGTGTCATTGGATGAACATTTAGGTCATTTTCATCCTCCCTAGGCTTATTTTTGTCCAATTAGGGTTTTTAGCCAATCTTGTGCATCCAATAAGTTCATTTGTGTCATTGGAGGAACATTTAGGTCATTTTCGTCCTCCCTAGTCCTATTCTTGTCCAATTAGGGTTTTTATGCAATCTTGTGCATCCAATAGGTATGTTTGTGTCATTGGACGAACATTTAGGTCATTTTCGTCCTCCCTAGGCTTATTCTTGTCCAATTAGGGTTTTTAACCAATCTTGTGCATCCAACAGGTGTGTTTGTGTCATTGGAGGAACATTTAGGTCATTTTCGTCCTCCCTAGCCTTATTCTTGTCCAATTAGGGTTTTTAACCAATCTTGTGCATCAAATAGGTGTGTTTGTGTCATTGGAGGAACATTTAGGTCATTTTCGTCCTCCCTAGTCTTATTCTTGTCCAATTAGGGTTTTTATGCAATCTTGTGCTTCCAATAGGTGTGTTTGTGTCATTGGACGAACAATTAGGTCATTTTCGTCGTCCCTAGGCTTATTCTTGTCCAATTAGGGTTTTTAACCAACCTCGTGCATCCAATAAGTTCATTTGTGTCATTGGATGAACATTTATGTCATTTTCGTCCTCCCTTGGCTTATTCTTGTCCAATTAGGGTTTTTAGCCAATTTTGTGCATCCAATAAATTCATTTGTGTCATTGGACGAACATTTAGGTCATTTTCGTCCTCCCTAGGCTTATTATTGTTCAATTAGGGTTTTTAACGAAACTTGTGCATCCAATAAGTTCATTTGTGTCATTGGATGAACATTTAGGTCATTTTCGTCCTCCCTAGGCTTATTCTTGTCCAATTAGGGTTTTTAGTCAATCTTGTGCATCCAATAAGTTCATTTGTGTCATTGGAGGAACATTTAGGTCATTTTCGTCCTCCCTAGTCTTATTCTTGTCCAATTAGGGTTTTTATGCAATCTTGTGCATCCAATAGGTGTGTTTGTGTCATTGGACGAACATTTAAGTCATTTTCGCCCTCCCTAGGTTTATTCTTGTCCAATTAGGGTTTTTAACCAATCGTGTGCATCCAATAAGTTGATTTGTGTCATTGGATGAACATTTAGGTCATTTTCGTCCTTCCTAGGCTTATTCTTGTTCAATTAGGGTTTTTAACCAATCTTGTGCATCCAATAAGTTCATTTGTGTCATTGGATGAACATTTAGGTCATTTTCGTCTTCCCTAGGCTTATTCTTGTCCAATTAGGGTTTTTAACCAATCTTGTGCATCCAATAGGTGTGTTTGTGTCATTGGATAAACATTTAGGTCATTTTCGTCCTCCCTAGTCTTATTCTTGTCCAATTAGGGTTTTTAGGTAATCTTGTGCAATCAATAGGTGTGTTTGTGTCATTGGACGAACATTTAGATCATTTTCGTCCTCCCAAGGCTTATTCTTGTCCATTTAGGGTTTTTAGCCAATCTTGTGCATCCAATAAGTTCATTTGTGTCATTGGAGGAACATTTAGGTCATTTTCGTCCTCCCTAGGCTTATTCTTGTCCCATTAGGGTTTTTAACTAATCATGTGCATCCAATAAGTTGATTTGTGTCATTGGATGAACAATTAGGTCATTTTCGTCCTCCCTAGGCTTATTCTTGTTCAATTAGGGTTTTTAACCAATCTTGTGCATCCAATAAGTTCATTTGTGTCATTGGATGAACATTTAGGTCATTTTCATCCTCCCTACGCTTATTTTTGTCCAATTAGGGTTTTTAGCCAATCTTGTGCATCCAATAAGTTCATTTGTGTCATTGGAGGAACATTTAGGTCATTTTCGTCCTCCCTAGTCCTATTCTTGTCCAATTAGGGTTTTTATGCAATCTTGTGCATCCAATAGGTGTGTTTGTGTCATTGGACGAACATTTAGGTCATTTTCGTCCTCCCTAGGCTTATTCTTGTCCAATTAGGGTTTTTAACCAATCTTGTGCATCCAATAGGTGTGTTTGTGTCATTGGACGAACATTTAGGTCATTTTCGTCCTCCCTAGTCTTATTCTTGTCCAATTAGGGTTTTTATGTAATCTTATGCATCCGATAGGTGTGTTTGTGTCATTGGACGAACATTTAGGTCATTTTCGCCCTCCCTAGGCTTATTCTTGTCCAATTAGGGTTTTTAACCAATCTTGTGCATCCAATAAGTTCATTTGTGTCATTGGATGAACATTTAGGTCATTTTCGTCCTCCCTAGGCTTATTCTTGTCCAATTAGGGTTTTTAACCAATCTTATGCATCCAATAAGTTCATTTGTGTCATTGGACGAACATTTAGGTCATTTTCGTCTTCCCTAAGCTTATTCTTGTCCAATTAGGGTTTTTAACCAATCTTGTGCATCCAACAGGTGTGTTTGTGTCGTTGGATAAACATTTAGGTCATTTTCGTCCTCCCTAGTCTTATTCTTGTCCAATTAGGGTTTTTATGCAATCTTGTGCATCCAATAGGTGTGTTTGTGTCATTGGACGAACATTTAGGTCATTTTCGTCCTCCCTAGGCTTATTCTTGTCCAATTAGAGTTTTAAGCAATCTTGTGCATCCAATATGTGGGTTTGTGTCATTGGATGAACGTTTAGGTCATTTTCGTCCTCCCTATTGCTTATTCTTGTCCAATTAGGGTTTTTATGCAATCTTGTGCATCCTATAGGTGTGTTTGTGTCATTGGAGGAACATTTAGGTCATTTTCGTCCTCCCTAGTCTTATTCTTGTCCAATTAGGGTTTTTATGCAATCTTGTGCATCCAATAGGTGTGTTTGTGTCATTGGACGAACATTTAGGTCATTTTCGTCCTCCCTAGGCTTATTTTTGTCCGATTAGGGTTTTTAACCAATCTTGTGCATTCAATAAGTTCATTTGTGTCATTGAATGAACATTTAGGTCATTTTCGTCCTTCTAGTCTTATTCTTGTCCAATTAGGGTTTTTATGCAATCTTGTGCATCCAATAGGTGTGTTTGTGTCATTGGAGGAACATTTAGGTCATTTTCGTCCTCCCTAGTCTTATTCTTGTCCAATTAGGGTTTTTATGCAATCTTGTGCATCCAATAGGTGTGTTTGTGTCATTGGACGAACATTTAGGTCATTTTCGTCCTCCCTAGGCTTATTCTTGTCCAATTAGGGTTTTTAACCAATCTTGTGCATCCAATAAGTTCATTTGTGTCATTGGATATACATTTAGGTCATTTTCGTCATCCCTAGTCTTATTCTTGTCCAATTAGGGTTTTAAGCAATCTTGTGCATCCAATATGTGTGTTTGTGTCATTGGATGAACATTTAGGTCATTTTCGTCCTCCCTATGCTTATTCTTGTCCAATTAGGGTTTTTAACCAATCTTGTGCATCCAATAAGTTCATTTGTGTCATTGGATGAACATTTAGGTCATTTTCGTCCTCCCTAGGCTTGTTCTTGTCCAATTAGGGTTTTTATGCAATCTTGTGCATCCAATAGGTGTGTTTGTGTCATTGGACGAACATTTAGGTCATTTTCGGCCTCCCTAGGCTTATTCTTGTCCAATTAGGCATTTTATGCAATCCTTTGCATCCAATAGGTGTGTTTGTGTCATTGGACGAACATTTAGGTCATTTTCGTCCTCCCTAGGCTTATTCTTGTCCAATTAGGGTTTTTAACCAACCTTGTGCATCCAATAAGTTCATTTGTGTCATTGGTTGAACATTTAGGTCATTTCCGTCCTCCCTAGTCTTATTATTGTCCAATTAGGGTTTTAAGCAATCTTGTGCATCCAATATGTGTGTTTGTGTCATTGGATGAACATTTAGGTTATTTTCGTCCTCCCTAGTTTTATTCTTGTCCAACTAGGGTTTTTAGGCAATCTTGTGCATCCAATAGGTGTGTTTGTGTCATTGGAGGAACATTTAGGTCATTTTCGTCCTCCCTAGTCTTATTCTTGTCCAATTAGGGTTTTTATGCAATCTTGTGCATCCAATAGGTGTGTTTGTGTCATTGGACGAACATTTAGGTCATTTTCGTCCTCCCTAGGCTTATTCTTGTCCAATTAGGGTTTTAAGCAATCTTGTGCATCCAATATGTGTGTTTGTGTCAATGGATGAACATTTAGGTCATTTTCGTCCTCCCTATGCTTATTCTTGTCCAATTAGTGTTTTTAACCAATCTTGTGCATACAATAAGTTCATTTGTGTCATTGGATGAACATTTAGGTCATTTTCGTCCTCCCTAGTCTTATTCTTGTCCAATTAGGGTTTTTATGCAATCTTGTGCATCCAATAGGTGTGTTTGTGTCATTGGAGGAACATTTAGGTCATTTTCGTCCTCCCTAGTCTTATTCTTGTCCAATTAGGGTTTTTATGCAATCTTGTGCATCCAATAGGTGTGTTTGTGTCATTGGACGAACATTTAGGTCATTTTCGTCCTCCCTAGTCTTATTCTTGTCCAATTACGGTTTTTATGCAACCTTGTGCATCCAATAGGTGTGTTTGTGTCATCGGAGGAACATTTAGGTCATTTTCGTCCTCCCTAGTCTTATTCTTGTCCAATTAGGGATTTTATGCAATCTTGTGCATCCAATAGGTGTGTTTGTGTCATTGGAGGAACATTTAGGTCATTTTCGTCCTCCCTAGGCTTATTCTTGTCCAATTAGGGTTTTTATGCAATGTTGTGCATCCAATAGGTGTGTTTGTGTCATTGGATGAACATTTAGGTCATTTTCGTACTCCCTAGGCTTATTCTTGTCCAATTAGGGTTTTTATGCAATCTTGTGCATCCAATAGGTGTGTTTGTGTCATTGGACGAACATTTAGGTCATTTTCGTCCTCCCTAGGCTTATTCTTGTCCAATTAGGGTTTTTAACCAACCTTGTGCATCCAATAAGTTCATTTGTGTCATTGGTTGAACATTTAGGTCATTTTTATCCTCCCTAGGCTTATTCTTGTCCAATTAGGGTTTTTAACCAACCTTGTGCATCCAATAAGTTCATTTGTGTCATTTGTGGAACATTTAGGTCATTTACGTCCTCCCTAGTCTTATTCTTGTCCAATTAGGGTTTTTATGCAATCTAGTGCATCCAATAGGTGTGTTTGTGTCATTGGACGAACATTTAGGTCATTTTCGTCCTCACTAGGCTTATTCTTGTCCAATTAGGGTTTTTATGCAATCTTGTGCATCCAATAGGTGTGTTTGTGTCATTGGACGAACATTTAGGTCATTTTCGTCCTCCCTAGGCTTATTCTTGTCCAATTAGGGTTTTTAACCAACCTTGTGCATCCAATAAGTTCATTTGTGTCATTGGTGGAACATTTAGGTCATTTACGTCCTCCCTAAGCTTATTCTTGACCAATTAGGGTTTTCAACCAATCTTGTGCATCCAATAAGTTCATTTGTGTCATTGGATGAACATTTAGGTCATTTTCGTCCTCCCTAGGCTTATTCTTGTCCAATTAGGGTTTTTAACCAACCTTGTGCATCCAATAAGTTCATTTGTGTAATTGGTTGAACATTTAGGTCATTTTCGTCCTCCCTAGGCTTATTCTTGTCCAATTAGGGTTTTTAACCAACCTTGTGCATCCAATAAGTTCATTTGTGTCATTGGTGGAACATTTAGGTCATTTACGTCCTCCCTAGTCTTATTCTTGTCCAATATGGGTTTTTATGCAATCTTGTGCATCCAATAGGTGTGTTTGTGTCATTGGACGAACATTTAGGTCATTTTCGTCCTCCCTAGGCTTATTCTTGTCCAATTAGGGTTTTTAACCAATCTTGTGCATCCAATAAGTTCATTTGTGTCATTGGATGAACATTTAGGTCATTTTTTTCCTCCCTAGGCTTATTCTTGTCTAATTAGGGTTTTTAACCAATTTTGTGCATCCAATAAGTTCATTTGTGTCATTGGATGAACATTTAGGTCATTTTCGTCCTCCCTAGTCTTATTCTTGTCCAATTAAGGTTTTAAGCAATCTTGTGCATCCAATATGTGTGTTTGTGTCATTGGATGAACATTTAGGTCATTTTCGTCCTCCCTATGCTTATTCTTGTCCAATTAGGGTTTTTAACCAATCTTGTGCTTACAATAAGTTCATTTGTGTCATTGGATGAACATTTAGGACATTTTCGTCCTCCCTAGGCTTATTCTTGTCCAATTAGGGTTTTTATGCAATCTTGTGCATCCAATAGGTGTGTTTGTGTCATTGGACGAACATTTAGGTCATTTTCGTCCTCCCTAGGCTTATTCTTGTCCAATTAGGGTTTTTAACCAATCTTGTGCATCCAATAAGTTCATTTGTGTCATTGGATGAACATTTAGGTCATTTTCGTCCTCCCTAGGCTTATTCTTGTCCAAGTAGGGTTTTTAACCAATCTTTTGCATCCAATAAGTTCATTTGTGTCATTGGATGAACATTTAGGTCATTTTCGTCCTCCCTAGGCTTATTCTTGTCCAATTAGGGTTTTTAACCAATCTTGTGCATCCAATAAGTTCATTTGTGTCATTGGATGAACATTTAGGTCATTTTCGTCCTACCTAGGCTTATTCTTGTCCAATTAGGGTTTTTAACCAATCTTGTGCATCCAATAAGTTCATTTGTGTCATTGGATGAACATTTAGGTCATTTTCGTCCACCCAAGGCTTATTCTTGTCCAATTAGGGTTTTTAACCAATCTTGTGCATCCAATAAGTTCATTTGTGTCATTGGATAAACATTTAGGTCATTTTCGTCCTCCCTAGGCTTAATCTTGTCCAATTATGGTTTTTAACCAATCTTGTGCATCCAATAAGTTCATTTGTGTCATTGGATGAACATTTAGGTCATTTTCGTCCTCCCTAGGCTTATTCTTGTCCAATTAGGGTTTTTAACCAATCTTGTGCATCCAATAAGTTCATTTGTGTCATTGGATGAACATTTAGGTCATTTTCGTCCTCCCTAGGCTTATTCTTGTCCAATTAAGGTTTTCAACCAATCTTGTGCATCCAATAAGTTCATTTGTGTCATTGGAAGAACATTTAGGTCATTTTCGTCCTCCATAGGCTTATTCTTGTCCAATTAGGGTTTTTAAACAATCTTGTGCATCCAATAAGTTCATTTGTGTCATTGGATGAACATTTAGGTCATTTTCGTCCTCCATAGGCTTATTCTTGTCTAATTAGGGTTTTTAAACAATCTTGTGCATCCAATAAGTTCATTTGTGTCATTGGATGAACATTTAGGTCATTTTCGTCCTCCCTAGGCTTATTCTTGTCCAATTAGGGTTTTTAACCAATCTTGTGCATCCAATAAGTTCATTTGTGTCATTGGATGAACATTTAGGTCATTTTCGTCGTCCCTAGTCTTATTCATGTCGAATTAGGTTTTTATGCAATCTTGTGCATCCAATAGGTGTGTTTGTGTCATTGGAGGAACATTTAGGTCATTTTCGTCCTCCCTAGTCTTATTCTTGTCCAATTAGGGTTTTTATGCAATCTTGTGCATCCAATAGGTGTGTTTGTGTCATTGGACGAACATTTAGGTCATTTTCGTCCTCCCTAGACGTATTCTTATCTAATTAGGGTTTTTAACCAATCTTGTGCATCCAATAGGTGTGTTTGTGTCATTGGAGGAACATTTAGGTCATTTTCGTCCTCCCTAGTCTTATTCTTGTCCAATTAGGGTTTTTATGCAATCTTGTGCATCCAATAGGTGTTTTTGTGTCATTGGAGGAACATTTAGGTCATTTTCGTCCTCCCTAGTCTTATTCTTGTCCAATTAGGGTTTTTATGCAATCTTGTGCATCCAATAGGTGTGTTTGTGTCATTGGACGAACATTTAGGTCATTTTTGTCCTCCCTATGCTTATTCTTGGCCAATTAGGGTTTTTAACCAATCTTGTGCATCCAATAAGTTCATTTGTGTCATTGGATGAACATTTAGGTCATTTTCGTCCTCCCTAGGCTTATTCTTGTCCAATTAGGGTTTTTATGCAATCTTGTGCATCCAATAGGTGTGTTTGTGTCATTGGACGAACATTTAAGTCATTTTCATCTTCCCTAGGCTTATTCTTGTCCAATTAGGGTTTTTAACCAATCTTGTGCATCCAATAAGTTCATTTGTGTCATTGGACGAACATTTAGGTCATTTTCGTCCTCTCTAGGCTTATTCTTGTGCAATTAGGGTTTTTAACCAACCTTGTGCATCCATTAAGTTCATTTGTGTCATTGGTTGAACATTTAGGTCATTTTCGTCCTCCCTAGGCTTATTCTTGTCCATTTAGGGTTTTTAACCAACCTTGTGCATCTAATAAGTTCATTTGTGTCATTGGAGGAACATTTAGGTCATTTTCGTCCTCCCTAGTCTTATTCTTGTCCAATTAGGGTTTTTATGCAATCTTGTGCATCCAATAGGTGTGTTTGTGTCATTGGACGAACATTTAGGTCATTTTCGTCCTCCCTAGGCTTATTCTTGTCCAATTAGGGTTTTTAAACAATCTTGTGCATCCAATAAGTTCATTTGTGTCATTGGATGATCATTTAGGTCATTTTTGTCCTCCCTAGTCTTATTCTTGTCGAATTAGGGTTTTTATGCAATCTTGTGCATCCAATAGGTGTGTTTGTGTCATTGGAGGAACATTTAGGTCATTTTTGTCCTCCCTAGTCTTATTCTTGTCCAATTAGGGTTTTTATGTAATCTTGTGCATCCAATAGGTGTGTTTGTGTCATTGGAAGAACATTTAGGTCATTTTCGTCCTCCATAGGCTTATTCTTGTCCGATTAGGGTTTTTAACCAATCTTGTGCATTCAATAAGTTCATTTGTGTCATTGGATGAACATTTAGGTCATTTTCGTCCTCCTTAGTCTTATTCTTGTCCAATTAGGGTTTTAAGCAATCTTGTGCATCCAATATGTGGGTTTGTGTCATTGGATGAACGTTTAGGTCATTTTCGTCCTCCCTATGCTTATTCTTGTCCAATTAGGGTTTTTAACCAATCTTGTGCATCCAATAAGTTCATTTGTGTCATTGGATGAACATTTAGGTCATTTTCGTCCTCCCTAGTCTTATTCTTGTCCAATTAGGGTTTTTATGCAATCTTGTGCATCCAATAGGTGTGTTTGTGTCATTGGACGAACATTTAGGTCATTTTCGTCCTCCCTAGGCTTATTCTTGTCCAATTAGGGTTTTTAACCAATCTTGTGCATACAATAAGTACATTTGTGTCATTGGATGAACATTTAGGTCATTTTCGTCCTTCCTAGTCTTATTCTTGTCCAATTAGGGTTTTTATGCAATCTTGTGCATCCAATAGGTGTGTTTGTGTCATTGGAGGAACATTTTGGTCATTTTCGTCCTCCCTAGGCTTATTCTTGTCCAATTAGGGTTTTTATGCAATCCTTTGCATCCAATAGGTGTGTTTGTGTCATCGGACGAACATTTACGTCATTTTCGTCCTCCCTAGGCTTATTCTTGTCCAATTAGGGTTTTTAACCAACCTTGTGCATCCAATAATTTCATTTGTGTCATTGGTTGAACATTTAGGTCATTTTCGTCCTCCCTAGGCTTATTCTTGTCCAATTAGGGTTTTTAACCAACCTTGTGTATCCAATAAGTTCATTTGTGTCATTGGTGGAACATTTAGGTCATTTACGTCCTCCCTAGTCTTATTTTTGTCCAATTAGGGTTTTTATGCAATCTTGTGCATCCAATAGGTGTTTTTGTGTCATTGGAGGAACATTTAGGTCATTTTCGTCCTCCCTAGTCTTATTCTTGTCGAATTAGGGTTTTTATGCAATCTTGTGCATCCAATAGGTGTGTTTGTGTCATTGGAGGGACATATAGGTCATTTTCGTCCTCCCTAGTCTTATTCTTGTCCAATTAGGGTTTTTATGCAATCTTGTGCATCCAATAGGTGTGTTTGTGTCATTGGACGAACATTTAGGTCATTTTCGTCCTCCCTAGGCTTATTCTTGTCCAATTAGGGTTTTTAACCAGTCTTGTGCATCCAATAAGTTCATTTGTGTCATTGGATGATCATTTAGGTCATTTTCGTCCTCCTTAGTCTTATTCTTGTCGAATTAGGGTTTTTATGCAATCTTGTGCATCCAATAGGTGTGTTTGTGTCATTGGAGGAACATTTAGGTAATTTTCGTCCTCCCTAGTCTTATTCTTGTCTAATTAGGGTTTTTATGCAATCTTGTGCATCCAATAGGTGTGTTTGTGTCATTGGACGAACATTTAGGTCATTTTCGTCCTCCCTAGGCTTATTCTTGTCCTATTAGGGTTTTTAACCAATATTGTGCATCCAATAAGTTCATTTGTGTCATTGGATGAACATTTAGGTCATTTTCGTCCTCCCTAGTCTTATTCTTGTCCAATTAGGGTTTTTATGCAATCTTGTGCATCCAATAGGTGTGTTTGTGTCATTGGAGGAACATTTAGGTCATTTTCGTCCTCCCTAGTCTTATTCTTGTCCAATTAGGGTTTTTATGCAATCTTGTGCATCCAATAGGTGTGTTTGTGTCATTGGACGAACATTTAGGTCATTCTCGTCCTCCCTTGGCTTATTCTGGTCCAATTAGGGTTTTTAACCAATCTTGTGCATCCAATAAGTTCATTTGTGTCATTGGATGATTATTTAGGTCATTTTCGTCCTCCCTAGGTTTATTTTTGTCCAAATAGGGTTTTTAACCAATCTTGTGCTTCCAATAAGTTCATTTGTGTCATTGGATGAACATTTAGGTCATTTTCGTCCTCCCTAGGCTTATTCTTGTCCAATTAGGGTTTTTATGCAATCTTGTGCATCCAATAGGTGTGTTTGTGTCATTGGACGAACATTTAGGTCATTTTCGTCCTCCCTAGGCTTATTCTTGTCCAATTAGGGTTTTTAACCAATCTTGTGCATCCAATAAGTTCATTTGTGTCATTGGATGAACATTTAGGTCATTTTCGTCCTCCCAAGTCTTATTCTTGTCCAATTAGGGTTTTAAGCAATCTTGTGCATCCAATATGTGTGTTTGTGTCATTGGATGAACATTTAGATCATTTTCGTCCTCCCTATGCTTATTCTTGTCCAATTAGGGTTTTTAACCAATCTTGTGCATCCAATAAGTTCATTTGTGTCATTGGATGAACATTTAGGTCATTTACGTCCTCCCTAGGCTTATTCTTGTCCAATTATGGTTTTTAACCAATCTTGTGCATCCAATAAGTTCATTTGTGTCATTGGATGTACATTTAGGTCATTTTCGTCCTCCCCAGGCTTGTTCTTGTCCAATTAGGGTTTTTATGCAATCTTGTGCATCCAATAGGTGTGTTTGTGTCATTGGACGAACATTTAGGTCATTTTCGTCCTCCCTAGGCTTATTCTTGTCCAATTAGGGTTTTTATGCAATCATGTGAATACAATAGGTGTGTTTGTGTCATTGGACGAACATTTAGGTCATTTTCGTCCTCCCTAGGCTTATTCTTGTCCAATTAGGGTTTTTAACCAACCTTGTGCATCCAATAAGTTCATTTGTGTCATTGGTTGAACATTTAGGTCATTTTCGTCCTCCCTAGGCTTATTCTTGTCCAATTAGGGTTTTTAACCAACCTTGTGTATCCAATAAGTTCATTTGTGTCATTGGTGGAACATTTAGGTCATTTAAGTCCTCCCTAGTCTTATTCTTGTCCAATTAGGGTTTTTATGCAATCTTGTGCATCCAATAGGTGTGTTTGTGTCATTGGAGGAACATTTAGGTCATTTTCGTCCTTCTTAGTATTATTCTTGTCCAATTAGGGTTTTTATGCAATCTTGTGCATCCAATAGGTGTGTTTGTGTCATTGGACGAACATTTAGGTCATTTTCGTCCTCCCTAGGCTTATTCTTGTCCAATTAGGGTTTTTAACCAACCTTGTGCATCCAATAAGTTCATTTGTGTCATTGGTTGAACATTTAGGTCATTTTCGTCCTCCCTAGGCTTATTCTTGTCCAATTAGGATTTTTAACCAACCTTGTGCATCCAATAAGTTCATTTGTGTCATTGGAGGAACATTTAGGTCATTTTCGTCCTCCCTAGGCTTATTCTTGTCCAATTAGGGTTTTTATGTAATCTTGTGCATCCAATAGGTGTGTTTGTGTCATTGGACGAACATTTAGGTCAATGTCGTCCTCCCTAGGCTTATTCTTGTCCAATTAGGGTTTTTAACCAACCTTGTGCATCCATTAAGTTCATTTGTGTAATTGGTTGAACATTTAGGACATTTTCGTCCTCCCTAGGCTTATTCTTGTCCGACTAGAGTTTTTAACCAACCTTGTGCATCCAATAAGTTCATTTGTGTCATTGGATGAACATTTAGGTCATTTTCGTCCTCCCTAGTCTTATTCTTGTCCAATTAGGGTTTTAAGCAGTCTTGTGCTTCCAATAGGTGTGTTTGTGTCATTGGAGGAACATTTAGGTCATTTTCGTCCTCCCTAGTCTTATTCTTGTCCAATTAGGGTTTTTATGCAATCTTGTGCATCCAATAGGTGTGTTTGTGTCATTGGACGAACATTTAGGTCATTTTCGTCGTCCCTAGGCTTATTCTTGTCCAATTAGGGTTTTTAACCAACCTCGTGCATCCAATAAGTTCATTTGTGTCATTGGATGAACATTTATGTCATTTTCGTCCTCCCTTGGCTTATTCTTGTCTAATTAGGGTTTTTAGCCAATTTTGTGCATCCAATAAGTTCATTTGTGTCATTGGACGAACATTTAGGTCATTTTCGTCCTCCCTAGGCTTATTCTTGTTCAATTAGGGTTTTTAACCAATCTTGTGCATCCAATAAGTTCATTTGTGTCATTGGATGAACATTTAGGTCATTATCGTCTTCCCTAGGCTTATTCTTGTCCAATTAGGGTTTTTAACCAATCTTGTGCATCCAATAGGTGTGTTTGTGTCATTGGACGAACATTTAGGTCATTTTCGTCGTCCCTAGGCTTATTCTTGTCCAATTAGGGTTTTTAACCAACCTCGTGCATCCAATAAGTTCATTTGTGTCATTGGATGAACATTTATGTCATTTTCGTCCTCCCTTGGCTTATTCTTGTCTAATTAGGGTTTTTAGCCAATTTTGTGCATCCAAAAAGTTCATTTGAGTCATTGGACGAACATTTAGGTCATTTTCGTCCTCCCTAGGCTTATTCTTGTTCAATTAGGGTTTTTAACGAAACTTGTGCATCCAATAAGTTCATTTGTGTCATTGGATGAACATTTAGGTCATTTTCGTCCTCCCTAGTCTTATTCTTGTCCAATTAGGGTTTTAAGCAATCTTGTGCATCCAATAAGTTCATTTGTGTCATTGGAGGAACATTTAGGTCATTTTCGTCCTCCCTAGTCTTATTCTTGTCCAATTAGGGTTTTTATGCAATCTTGTGCATCCAATAGGTGTGTTTGTGTCATTGGACGAACATTTAATTCATTTTCGCCCTCCCTAGGTTTATTCTTGTCCAATTAGGGTTTTTAACCAATCATGTGCATCCAATAAGTTGATTTGTGTCATTGGATGAACATTTAGGTCATTTTCGTCCTCCCTAGGCTTATTCTAGTCCAATTAGGGTTTTTAACCAATCTTGTGCATCCAATAAGTTCATTTGTGTCCTTGGATGATTATTAAGGTCATTTTCGTCTTCCCTAGGCTTATTCTTGTCCAATTAGGGTTTTTAACCAATCTTATGCATCCAATAGGTGTGTTTGTGTCATTGGATAAACATTTAGGTCATGTTCGTCCTCCCTAGTCTTATTCTTGTCCAATTAGGGTTTTTATGTAATCTTGTGCATTCAATAGGTGTGTTTGTGTCATTGGACGAACATTTAGGTCATTTTCGTCTTCCCTAGGCTTATTCTTGTCCAATTATGGTTTTTAACCAATCTTGTGCATCCAATAAGTTCATTTGTGTCATTAGACGAACATTTATGTCATTTTCGTCCTCCCTAGGCTTATTCTTGTCCAATTAGGGTTTTTAACCAATCATGTGAATCCAATAAGTTAATTTGTGTCATTGGATGAACATTTAGGTTATTTTCGTCCTCCCTAGGCTTATTCTTGTCCAATTAGGGTTTTTAACCAATCTTGTGCATCCAATAAGTTCAGTTGTGACATTGGATGAATAGTTAGGTCATTTTCGTCCTCCCAAGGCATATTCTTGTCCATTTAGGGTTTTTAGCCAATCTTGTGCATCCAATAAGTTCATTTGTGTCATTGGAGGAACATTTAGGTCATTTTCGTCCTCCCTAGGCTTATTCTTGTCCCATTAGGGTTTTTAACTAATCATGTGCATCCAATAAGTTGATTTGTGTCATTGGATGAACATTTAGGTCATTTTCGTCCTCCCTAGGCTTATTCTTGTTCAATTAGGGTGTTTAACCAATCTTGTGCATCCAATAAGTTCATTTGTGTCATTGGATGAACATTTAGGTCATTTTCATCCTCCCTAGGCTTATTTTTGTCCAATTAGGGTTTTTAACCAACCTCGTGCATCCAATAAGTTCATTTGTGTCATTGGATAAACATTTAGGTCATTTTCGTCCTCCGTAGTCTTATTCTTGTCCAATTAGGGTTTTTAGGTAATCTTGTGCAATCAATAGGTGTGTTTGTGTCATTGGACGAACATTTAGATCATTTTCGTCCTCCCTAGGCTTATTCTTTTCCATTTAGGGTTTTTAACCAATCTTGCGCATCCAATAAGTTCAGTTGTGTCATTGGATGAACAGTTAGGTCATTTTCGTCCTCCCAAGGCTTATTCTTGTCCATTTAGGGTTTTTAGCCAATCTAGTGCATCCAATAAGTTCATTTGTGTCATTGGAGGTACATTTAGGTCATTTTCGTCCTCCCTAGGCTTATTCTTGTCCCATTAGGGTTTTTAACTAATCATGTGCATCCAATAAGTTGATTTGTGTCATTGGATGAACATTTAGGTCATTTTCGTCCTCCCTAGGCTTATTCTTGTTCAATTAGGGTGTTTAACCAATCTTGTGCATCCAATAAGTTCATTTGTGTCATTGGATGAACATTTAGGTCATTTTCATCCTCCCTAGGCTTATTTTTGTCCAATTAGGGTTTTTAGCCAATCTTGTGCATCCAATAAGTTCATTTGTGTCATTGGAGGAACATTTAGGTCATTTTTGTCCTCCCTAGTCCTATTCTTGTCCAATTAGGGTTTTTATGCAATCTTGTGCATCCAATAGGTGTGTTTGTGTCATTGGACGAACATTTAGGTCATTTTCGTCCTCCCTAGTCTTATTCTTGTCCAATTAGGGTTTTTAACCAATCTTGTGCATCCAATAGGTGTATTTGTGTCATTGGAGGAACATTTAGGTCATTTTCGTCCTCCCTAGTCTTATTCTTGTCCAATTAGGGTTTTTATGCAATCTTGTGCATCCAATAGGTGTGTTTGTGTCATTGGACGAACATTTAGGTCATTTTCGTCGTCCCTAGGCTTATTCTTGTCCAATTAGGGTTTTTAACCAACCTCGTGCATCCAATAAGTTCATTTGTGTCATTGGATGAACATTTATGTCATTTTCGTCCTCCCTTGGCTTATTATTGTCTAATTAGGGTTTTTAGCCAATTTTGTGAATCCAAAAAGTTCATTTGTGTCATTGGACGAACATTTAGGTCATTTTCGTCCTCCCTAGGCTTATTCTTGTTCAATTAGGGTTTTTAACGAAACTTGTGCATCCAATAAGTTCATTTGTGTCATTGGATGAACATTTAGGTCATTTTCGTCCTCCCTAGGCTTATTCTGGTCCAATTAGGGTTTTTAGTCAATCTTGTGCATCCAATAAGTTCATTTGTGTCATTGGAGGAACATTTAGGTCATTTTCGTCCTCCCTAGTCTTATTCTTGTCCAATTAGGGTTTTTATGCAATCTTGTGCATTCAATAGGTGTGTTTGTGTCATTGGACGAACATTTAGGTCATTTTCGTCTTCCCTAGGCTTATTCTTGTCCAATTATGGTTTTTAACCAATCTTGTGCATCCAATAAGTTCATTTGTGTCATTAGACGAACATTTATGTCATTTTCGTCCTCCCTAGGCTTATTCTTGTCCAATTAGGGTTTTTAACCAATCATGTGAATCCAATAAGTTGATTTGTGTCATTGGATGAACATTTAGGTTATTTTCGTCCTCCCTAGGCTTATTCTTGTCCAATTAGGGTTTTTAACCAATCTTGTGCATCCAATAAGTTCATTTGTGTCATTGGATGAACATTTAGGTCATTTTCGTCCTCCCTAGTCTTATTCTTGTCCAATTAGGGTATTTAGGCAATCTTGTGCATCCAATAGGTGTGTTTGTGTCATTGGAGGAACATTTAGGTCATTTTCGTCCTCCCTAGTCTTATTCTTGTCCAATTAGGGTTTTTATGCAATCTTGTGCATCCAATAGGTGTGTTTGTGTCATTGGACGAACATATAGGTCATTTTCGTCCTCCCTAGGCTTATTCTTGTCCAATTAGGGTTTTTAACCAATCTTGTGCATCCAATAAGTTCATTTGTGTCATTGGATGAACATTTAGGTCATTTTCGTCCTCCCTAGTCTTATTCTTGTCCAATTAGGGTTTTTTTGCAATTTTGTGCATCCAATAGGTGTGTTTGTGTCATTGGAGGAACATTTAGGTCATTTTCGTCCTCCCTAGTCTTATTCTTGTCCAATTAGGGTTTTTATGCAATCTTGTGCATCCAATAGGTGTGTTTGTGTCATTGGACGAACATTTAGGTCATTTTCGTCCTCCCTAGGCTTATTCTTGTCCAATTAGGGTTTTTAACCAATCTTGTGCATCCAATAAGTTCATTTGTGTCATTGGATGAACATTTAGGTCATTTTCGTCCTCCGAAAGTCTTATTCTTGTCCAATTAGGGTTTTTATGCAATCTTGTGCATCCAATAGGTGTGTTTGTGTCATTGGAGGAACATTTAGGTCATTTTCGTCCTCCCTAGTCTTATTCTTGTCCAATTAGGGTTTTTATGCAATCTTGTGCATCCAATAGGTGTGTTTGTGTCATTGGACGAACATTTAGGTCATTTTCGTCCTCCATAGGCTTATTCATGTCCAATTAGGGTTTTTAACCAATCTTGTGCATCCAATAAGTTCATTTGTGTCATTAGATGAACATTTAGGTCATTTTCGTCCTCCCTAGTCTTATTCTTTTCCAATTAGGGTTTTTATTCAATCTTGTGCATCCAATAGGTGTGTTTGTGTCATTGGACGAACATTTAGGTCATTTTCGTCCTCCCTATGCTTATTCTTGTCCAATTAGGGTTTTTAACCAATCTTGTGCATCCAATAAGTTCATTTGTGTAATTGGACGAACATTTAGGTCATTTTCGTCCTCCCTATGCTTATTCTTGTCCAATTAGGGTTTTTAACCAATCTTGTGCATCCAATAAGTTCATTTGTGTCATTGGATGAACATTTAGGTCATTTTCGTCCTCCCTAGTCCTATTCTTGTCCAATTAGGGTTTTTATGCAATCTTGTGCATCCAATAGGTGTGTTTGTGTCATTGGACGAACATTTAGGTCATTTTCGTCCTCCCTAGGCTTATTCTTGTCCAATTAGGGTTTTTATGCAATCTTGTGCATTCAATAGGTGTGTTTGTGTCATTGGACGAACATTTAGGTCATTTTCGTCCTCCCTAGGCTTATTCTTGTCCAATTAGGGTTTTTAACCAACCTTGTGCATCCAATAAGTTCATTTGTGTCATTGGTTGAACATTTAGGTCATTTTCGTCCTCCCTAGGCTTATTCTTGTTCAATTAGGGTTTTTAACCAATCTTGTGCATCCAATAAGTTCATTTGTGTCATTGGATGAACATTTAGGTCATTTTCGTCCTCCCTAGGCTTATTCTTGTCCAATTAGGGTTTTTAGCCAATCTTGTGCATCCAATAAGTTCATTTGTGTCATTGGAGGAACATTTAGGTCATTTTCGTCCTCCCTAGTCCTATTCTTGTCCAATTAGGGTTTTTATGCAATCTTGTGCATCCAATAGGTGTGTTTGTGTCATTGGACGAACATTTAGGTCATTTTCGTCCTCCCTAGGGTTATTCTTGTCCAATTAGGGTTTTTAACCAATCTTGTGCATCCAATAGGTGTGTTTGTGTCATTGGAGGAACATTTAGGTCATTTTCGTCCTCCCTAGTCTTATTCTTGTCCAATTAGGGTTTTTATGCAATCTTGTGCATCCAATAGGTGTGTTTGTGTCATTGGACGAACATTTAGGTCATTTTCGTCCTCCCTAGTCTTGTTCTTGTCCAATTAGGGTTTTTATGCAATCTTGTGCATCCAATAGGTGTGTTTGTGTCATTGGACGAACATTTAGGTCATTTTCGTCCTCCCTAGGCTTATTCTTGTCCAATTAGGGTTTTTATGCAATCATGTGCATCCAATAGGTGTGTTTGTGTCATTGGACGAACATTTAGGTCATTTTCATCCTCCCTAGGCTTATTCTTGTCCAATTAGGGTTTTTAACCAACCTTTTGCATCCAATAAGTTCATTTGTGTCATTGGTGGAACATTTAGGTCATTTACGTCCTCCCTAGTCTTATTCTTGTCCAATTAGGGTTTTTATGCTATCTTGTGCATCCAATAGGTGTGTTTCTGTCATTGGAGGAACATTTAGGTCATTTTCGTCCTCCCTAGTCTTATTCTTGTCGAATTAGGGTTTTTATACAATCTTGTGCATCCAGTAGGTGTGTTTGTGTCATTGGAGGAACATTTAGGTCATTTTCGTCCTCCCTAGTCTTATTCTTGTCCAATTAGGGTTTTTATGCAATCTTGTGCATCCAATAGGTGTGTTTGTGTCATTGGACGAACATTTAGGTCATTTTCGTCCTCCCTAGGCTTATTCTTGTCCAATTAGGGTTTTTAACCAATCTTGTGCATCCAATAAGTTCATTTGTGTCATTGGATGAACATTTAGGTCATTTTTGTCCTCCCTAGTCTTATTCTTGTCCAATTAGGGTTTTTAACCAACCTTGTGCATCCAATAAGTTCATTTGTGTCATTGGTGGAACATTTAGGTCATTTACGTCCTCCCTAGTCTTATTCTTGTCCAATTAGGGTTTTTATGCAATCTTGTGCATTCAATAGGTGTGTTTGTGTCATTGGAGGAACATTTAGGTCATTTTCGTCCTCCCTAGTCTTATTCTTGTCCAATTAGGGTTTTTATGCAATCTTGTGCATCCAATAGGTGTGTTTGTGTCATTGGACGAACATTTAGGTCATTTTCGTCCTCCCTAGGCTTATTCTTGTCCAATTAGGGTTTTTAACCAACCTTGTGCATCCAATAAGTTCATTTGTGTCATTGGTTGAACATTTAGGTCATTTTCGTCCTCCCTAGGCTTATTCTTGTCCAATTAGGGTTTTTAACGAACCTTGTGCATCCAATAAGTTCATTTGTGTCATTGGTGGAACATTTAGGTCATTTACGTCCTCCCTAGTCTTATTCTTGTCCAATTAGGGTTTTTATGCAATCTTGTGCATTCAATAGGTGTGTTTGTGTCATTGGAGGAACATTTAGGTCATTTTCGTCCTCCCTAGTCTTATTCTTGTCCAATTAGGGTTTTTATGCAATCTTGTGCATCCAATAGGTGTGTTTGTGTCATTGGACGAACATTTAGGTCATTTTCGTCCTCCCTAGGCTTATTCTTGTCCAATTAAGGTTTTTAACCAACCTTGTGCATCCAATAAGTTCATTTGTGTCATTGGTTGAACATTTAGGTCATTTTCATCCTCCCTAGGCTTATTCTTGTCCAATTAGAGTTTTTAACCAATCTTGTGCATCGAATAAGTTCATTTGTGTCATTGGATGAACATTTAGGTCATTTTCGTCCTCCCTAGGCTTATTCTTTTCCAATGATGGTTTTTAACCAATCTTGTGCATCCAATAGGTGTGTTTGTGTCATTGGAGGAACATTTAGGTCATTTTCGTCCTCCCTAGGCTTATTCTTGTCCAATTATGGTTTTTAACCAATCTTGTGCATCCAATAGGTGTGTTTGTGTCATTGGAGGAACATTTAGGTCATTTTCGTCCTCCCTAGTCTTATTCTTGTCCAATTAGGGTTTTTATGCAATCTTGTGCATCCAATAGGTGTGTTTGTGTCATTGGACGAACATTTAGGTCATTTTCGTCCTCCCTAGGCTTATTCTTGTCTAATTACGGTTTTTAACCAATCTTGTGCATCCAATAAGTGCATTTGTGTCATTGGATGAACATTTAGGTCATTTTCGTCTTACCTAGGCTTATTCTTGTCCAATTAGGGTTTTTAACCAATCTTGTGCATCCAATAAGTTCATTTGTGTCAGTAGACGAACATTTAGGTCATTTTCGTCCTCCCTAGGCTTATTCTTGTCCAATTAGGGTTTTTAACCAATCTTGTGCATCCAATAGGTGTGTTTGTGTCATTGGAGGAACATTTAGGTCATTTTCGTCCTCCCTAGTCTTATTCTTGTCCAATTAGGGTTTTTATGCAATCTTGTGAATCCAATAGGTGTGTTTGTGTCATTGGACGAACATTTAGGTCATTTTCGTCGTCCCTAGGCTTATTCTTGTCCAATTAGGGTTTTTAACCAACCTCGTGCATCCAATAAGTTCATTTGTGTCATTGGATGAACATTTATGTCATTTTCGTCCTCCCTTGGCTTATTCTTGTCTAATTATGGTTTTTAGCCAATTTTGTGCATCCAAAAAGTTCATTTGTGTCATTGGACGAACATTTAGGTCATTTTCGTCCTCCCTAGGCTTATTCTTGTTCAATTAGGGTTTTTAACTAAACTTGTGCATCCAATAAGTTCATTTGTGTCATTGGATGAACATTTAGGTTATTTTCGTCCTCCCTAGGCTTATTCTTGTCCAATTAGGGTTTTTAACCAATCTTGTGCATCCAATAAGTTCAGTTGTGTCATTGGATGAATAGTTAGGTCATTTTCGTCCTCCCAAGGCTTATTCTTGTCCATTTAGGGTTTTTAGCCAATCTTGTGCATCCAATAAGTTCATTTGTGTCATTGGAGGAACATTTAGGTCATTTTCGTCCTCCCTAGGCTTATTCTTGTCCCATTAGGGTTTTTAACCAATCTTGTTCATCCAATAGGTGTGTTTGTGTCATTGGATAAACATTTAGGTCATTTTCGTCCTCCCTAGTCTTATTCTTGTCCAATTAGGGTTTTTAGGTAATCTTGTGCAATCAATAGGTGTGTTTGTGTCATTGGACGAACATTTAAATCATTTTCGTCCTCCCTAGGCTTATTCTTTTCCAATTAGGGTTTATAACCAATCTTGTGCATCCAATAAGTTCAGTTGTGTCATTGGATGAACAGTTAGGTCATTTTCGTCCTCCCAAGGCTTATTCTTGTCCATTTAGGGTTTTTAGCCAATCTTGTGCATCCAATAAGTTCATTTGTGTCATTGGAGGAACATTTAGGTCATTTTCGTCCTCCCTAGGCTTATTCTTGTCCCATTAGGGTTTTTAACTAATCATGTGCATCCAATAAGTTGATTTGTGTCATTGGATGAACATTTAGGTCATTTTC
>JBBPBR010000125.1:79730-95411 GCA_037974775.1 Cicer pinnatifidum | reverse complement strand
GGAGGACGTAAATGACCTAAATGTTCCTCCAATGACACAAACACACCTATTGGATGCACAAGATTGCATAAAAACCCTAATTGGACAAGAATAAGACTAGGGAGGAAGAAAATGACCTAAATGTTCATCCAATGACACAAATGAACTTATTGGATGCACAAGATTGGTTAAAAACCCTAATTGGACAAGAATAAGCCTAGGGAGGACGAAAATGACCTAAATGTTCGTCCAATGACACCAACACACATATTGGATGAACAAGATTGCTTAAAACCCTAATTGGATAAGAATAAGACTAGGGAGGACGAAAATGACCTAAATGTTCATTCAATGACACAAATGAACTTATTGGATGCACAAGATTGGTTAAAAACCCTAATTGGACAAGAATAAGCCTAGGGAGGACGAAAATGACCTAAATGTTCCTCCAATGACACAAACACACCTATTGGATGCACAAGATTGCATAAAAACCCTAATTGGACAAGAATAAGACCAGGGAGGACGAAAATGACCTAAATGTTCATCCAATGACACAAATAAACTTATTGAATGCACAAGATTGGTTAAAAACCCTAATTGGACAAGAATAAGCCTAGGGAGGACGAAAATGACCTAAATGTTCATCCAATGACACAAATGAACTTATTGGATGCACAAGATTGGTTAAAAACCCTAATTGGACAAGAATAAGCCTAGGGAGGACGAAAATGACCTAAATGTTCATCCAATGACACAAACCCACATATTGGATGCACAAGATTGGTTAAAACCCTAATTGGACAAGAATAAGACTATGGAGGACGAAAAAGACCTAAATGTTCCTCCAATGACACAAACACACCTATTGGATGCACAAGATTGCATAAAAACCCTAATTGGACAAGAATAAGACTAGGGAGGACGAAAATGACCTAAATGTTCATCCAATGACACAAATGAACTTATTGGATGCACAAGATTGGTTAAAAACCCTAATTGGACAAGAATAAGCATAGGGAGGACGAAAATGACCTAAACGTTCATCCAATGACACAAACCCACATATTGGATGCACAAGATTGGTTAAAAACCCTAATTGGACAAGAATAAGCCTAGGGAGGACGAAAATGACCTAAATGTTCATCCAATGACACAAATGAACTTATTGGATGCACAAGATTGGTTAAAAACCCTAATTGGACAAGAATAAGCCTAGGGAGGACGAAAATGACCTAAATGTTCGTCCAATGACACAAACACACCTATTGGATGCACAACATTGCATAAAAACCCTAATTGGACATGAATAAGACTAGGGAGGACGAAAATGACCAAAATGTTCCTCCAATGACACAAATGAACTTACTGGATGCACAAGGTTGGTTAAAAACCGTAATTGGACAAGAATAAGCCTAGGGAAGACGAAAAGGACCTAAATGTTCATCCAATGACACAAATGAACTTATTGGATGCACAAGGTTGGTTAAAACCCTAATTGGACAAGAATCAGCCTAGGGAAGACGAAAAGGACCTAAATGTTCATCCAATGACACAAATGAACTTATTGGATGCACAAGGTTGGTTAAAAACCCTAATTGGACAAGAATAAGCCTAGGGAGGACGAAAATGACCTAAATGTTCATCCAATGACACAAATCAACTTATTGGATGCATATGATTGGTTAAAAACCCTAATTGGACAAGAATACTCCTAGGGAGGACGAAAATGACCTAAATGTTCCTCCAATGACACAAATGAACTTATTGGATGCACAAGGTTGTTTAAAACCCTAATTGGACAAGAATCAGTCTAGGGAAGACGAAAAGGACCTAAATGTTCATCCAATGACACAAATGAACTTATTGGATGCACAAGGTTGGTTAAAAACCCTAATTGGACAAGAATAAGCCTAGGGACGACGAAAATGACCTAAATGTTCGTCCAATGACACAAACACACCTATTGGATGCACAAGATTGCATAAAAACCCTAATTGGACAAGAATAAGACTAGGGAGGACAAAAATGACCTAAATGTTCTCCCAATGACACAAACACACCTATTGGATGCACAAGATTGGTTAAAAACCCTAATTGGACAAGAATAAGCATAGGGAGGACGAAAATGACCTAAATGTTCGTCCAATGAAACAACACACCTATTGGATGCACAAGATTGCATAAAAACCCTAATTGGAGAAGAATAAGACTAGGGAGGACAAAAATGACCTAAATGTTCCTCCAATGATACAAATGAACTTATTGGATGCACAAGGTTGGTTACAAACTCTAAGTGGACAAGATTAAGTCTAGGGAGGACGAAAATGTCCTAAATGTTCAACCAATTACACAAATGAACTTATTGGATGCACAAGGTTGGTTAAAATCCCTAATTGGACAAGAATAAGCCTAGGGAGGACGACAATGACCTAAATGTTCGTCCAATGACACAAACACACCTGTTGGATGCACAAGATTGCATAAAAACCCTAATTGGACAAGAATAAGCCTAGGGAGGACGAAAATGACCTAAATGTTCCTCCAATGACACAAATGAACTTATTGGATGCACAAGGTTGGTTAAAAACCCTAATTGGACAAGAATAAGCCTAGGGAGGACGAAAATGACCTAAATGTTCGTCCAATGACACAAACACACCTATTGGATGCACAAGATTACATAAAAACCCTAATTGGACAAGAATAAGAATAGGGAGGACGAAAATGACCTAAATGTTTATCCAATGACACAAATGAACTTATTGGATGCACAAGATTGGTTTAAAACCCTAATTGGACAAGAATAAGCCTAGGGAGGACGAAAATGACCTAAATGTTCCTCCAATGACACAAATGAACATATTGGATGCACAAGATTGGCTAAAAACCCTAATTGGACAAGAATAAGCCTAGTGAGGACGAAAATGACCTAAATGTTCTTCCAATGACACAAATGAACTTATTGGATGCACAAGGTTGGTTAAAAACCCTAATTGGCGAGAATAAGCCTAGGGATGACGAAAATGACCTAAATGTTCATCCAATGACACAAATGAACTTATTGGATGCACAAGATTGGCTAAAAACCCTAATTGGACAAGAATAAGCCTAGGGAGGACGAAAATGACCTAAATGTTCATCCAATGACACAAATGAACTTATTGGATGCACAAGATTCGTTAAAAACCCTAATTGGACAAGAATAAGCATAGGGAGGCAGAAAATGACCTAAATGTTCATCCAATGACACAAACAGACATATTGGATGCACAAGATTGCTTAAAACCCTAATTGGACAAGAATAAGACTAGGGAGGACGAAAATGACCTAAATGATCATCCAATGACACAAATGAACTTATTGGATGCACAAGATTGGTTAAAAACCCTAATTGGACAAGAATAAGCCTAGGGAGGACGAAAATGACCTAAATGTTCATCCAATGACACAAATGAACTTATTGGATGCACAAGATTGGTTAAAAACCCTAATTGGACAACAATAAGCCTAGGGAGGACGAAAATGACCTAAATGTTCTTCCAATGACACAAATACACCTATTGGATGCACAAGATTCCATAAAAACCCTAATTGGACAAGAATAAGACTAGGGAGGACGAAAATGACCAAAATGTTTCTCCAATGACACAAATGAACTTATTGGATGCACAAGGTTGGTTAAAAACCGTAATTGGACAAGAATAAGCCTAGGGAGGACGAAAATGACCTAAATGTTCAACCAATGACACAATTGAACTTATTGGACGCACAAGGTTGGTTAAAAACCCTAATTGGACAAGAATAAGCCTAGGGAGGACGAAAATGACCTAAATGTTCGTCCAATGACACAAACACACCTATTGGATGCACAAGATTGCATAAAAACCCTATTTGAACAAGAATAAGACTAGTGAGGACGAAAATGACCTAAATGTTCCTCCAATGACACAAACACACCTATTGGATGCAAAGGATTGCATAAAAACCCTAATTGGACAAGAATAAGACTAGGGAGGACGAAAATGACCTAAATGTTTCTCCAATGACACAAACACACCTATTGGATGCACAAGATTGGTTAAAAACCCTAATTGGACAAGAAAAAGCCTAGGGAGGACGAAAATGACCTAAATGTTCATCCAATGACACAAATGAACTTATTGGATGCACAAGGTTGGTTAAAAACCCTAATTGCACAAGAATAAGGCTAGGGACGACGAAAATGACCTAAATGTTCGTCCAATGACACAAACACACCTATTGGATGCACAATATTGCATAAAAACCCTAATTGGACAAGAATAAGACTAGGGAGGACGAAAATGACCTAAATGTTCCTCCATTGACACAAAAACACCTATTGGATGCACAAGATTGGTTAAAAACCCTAATTGGACAAGAATAAGCATAGGGAGGATGAAAATGACCTAAATGTTCGTCCAATGACACAAACACACCTATTGGATGCACAAGATTGCATAAAAACCCTAATTGGACAAGAATAAGACTAGGGAGGATGAAAATGACCTAAATGTTCCTCCAATGACACAAACACACCTATTGGATGCACAAGATTGCATAAAAACCCTAATTGGACAAGAATAAGCCTAGGGACGACGAAAATGACCTAAATGTTCGTCCAATGACACAAACACACCTATTGGATGCACAAGATTGCATAATAACCCTAATTGGACAAGAATAAGACTAGGGAGGACGAAAATGACCTAAATGTTCATCCAATGACCCAAATGAACATTGGATGCACAAGATTGGTAAAAAACCCTAATTGCACAAGAATAAGCCTAGGGAGGACGAAAATGACCTAAATGTTCATCCAATGACACAAATCAACTTATTGGATGCACAAGGTTGGTTAAAAACCCTAATTGCACAAGAATAAGGCTAGGGACGACGAAAATGACCTAAATGTTCGTCCAATGACACAAACACACCTATTTGATGCACACTATTGCATAAAAACCCTAATTGGACAAGAATAAGACTAGGGAGGACAAAAATGACCTAAATGTTCCTCCAATGACACAAAAACAACTATTGGATGCACAAGATTGGTTAAAAACCCTAATTGGACAAGAATAAGCATCGGGAGGATGAAAATGACCAAAATGTTCGTCCAATGACACAAACACACCGATTGGATGCACAAGATTGCATAAAAACCCTAATTGAACAAGAATAAGACTAGGGAGGACGAAAATGACCTAAATGTTCCTCCAATGACACAAATGAACTTATTGGATGCACAAGATTGGCTAAAAACCCTAATTGGACAAGAATCAGCCTAGGGAGGACGAAAATGACCTAAATGTTCGTCCAATGACACAAACACACCTATTGGATGCACAAGATTGCATAAAAACCCTAAATGGACAAGAATAAGCGTAGGGACGACGAAAATGACCTAAATGTTCGTCCAATGACACAAACACACCTATTGGATGCACAAGATTGCATAAAAACCCTAATTGGACAAGAATAAGACTAGGGAGGACGAAAATGACCTAAATGTTCCTCCAATGACACAAACACACCTATTGGATGCACAAGATTGGTTAAAAACCCTAATTGGACAAGAATAAGCATAGGGAGGACGAAAATGACCTAAATGTTCGTCCAATGACACAAACACACCTATTGGATGCACAAGATTGGATAAAAACCCTAATTGGACAAGAATAAGACTAGGGAGGACGAAAATGACCTAAATGTTCCTCCAATGACACAAAGGAACTTATTGAATGCACAAGGTTGGCTAAAAACCCTAATTGGACAAGAATAAGCCTAGGGAGGACGAAAATGACCTAAATGTTCATCCAATGACACAAATGAACTTATTGGATGCACAAGATTGGTTAAAAACCCTAATTGGACAAGAATAAGCCTAGGGAGGACGAAAATGACCTAAATGTTCATCCAATGGCACAAATGAACTTATTGGATGCAAAAGATTGGTTAAAAACCCTAATTGGACAAGAATAAGCCTAGGGAGGACGAAAATGACCTAAATGTTCGTCCAATGACACAAACACACCTATTGGATGCACAAGATTGCATAAAAACCCTAATTGGACAAGAATAAGCCTAGGGAGGACGAAAATGACCTAAATGTTCGTCCAATGACACAAACACACCTATTGGATGCACAAGATTGCATAAAAACCCTAATAGGACAAGAATAAGCCTAGGGAGGACGAAAATGACCTAAATGTTCATCCAATGACACAAATGAACTTATTGGATGCACAAGATTGGTTAAAAAACCTAATTGGACAAGAATAAGCCTAGGAGGACGAAAATGACCTAAATGTTCATCCAATGACCCAAATGAACTTATTGGATGCACAAGATTGGTTAAAAACCCTAATTGGATAAGAATAAGCCTAGGGAGGACGAAAATGACCTAAATGTTCGTCCAATGACACAAACACACCTATTGGATGCACAAGATTGCATAAAAACCCTAATTGGACAAGAATAAGCCTAGGGAGGACGAAAATGAACTAAATGTTCATCCAATGACACAAATGAACTTATTGGATGCACAAGATTGGTTAAAAACCCTAATTGGACAAGAATAAGCCTAGGGAGGACGAAAATGACCTAAATGTTCGTCCAATGACACAAACACACCTATTGGATGCACAAGATTGCATAAAAACCCTAATTGGACAAGAATAAGACTAGGGAGGACGAAAATGACCTAAATGTTCCTCCAATGACACAAACACACCTATTGGATGCACAAGATTGCATAAAAACCCTAATTGGACAAGAATAAGACTAGGGAGGACGTAAATGACCTAAACGTTCCACCAATGACACAAATGAACTTATTGGATGCACAAGGTTGGTTAAAAACCCTAATTGGACAAGAATAAGACTAGGGAGGACGAAAATGACCTAAATGTTCATCCAATGACACAAATGAACTTATTGGATGCACAAGATTGGTTAAAAACCCTAATTGGACAAGAATAAGCCTAGGGAGGACGAAAATGACCTAAATGTTCGTCCAATGACACAAACACACCTATTGGATGCACAGGATTGCCTAAGAACCCTAATCGGACAAAAATAAGCCTAGGGAGGACGAAAATGACCTAAATGTTCGTCCAATGACACAAACACACCTATTGGATGCACAAGATTGCATAAAAACCCTAATTGGACAAGAATAAGACTAGGGAGGACGAAAATGACCTAAATGTTCCTCCAATGACACAAACACACCTATTGGATGCACAAGATTGCATAAAAACCCTAATTGGACAAGAATAAGCATAGGGAGGAAGAAAATGACCTAAATGTTCGTCCAATGACACAAACACACCTATTGGATGCACAAGATTGCATAAAAACCCTAATTGGACAAGAATAAGACTAGGGAGGACGAAAATGACCTAAATGTTCCTCCAATGACACAAACACACCTATTGGATGCACAAGATTATATAAAAACCCTAATCGGACAAGAATAAGCCTAGGGAGGACGAAAATGACCTAAATGTTCGTCCAATGACACAAACACACCTATTGGATGCACAAGATTGCATAAAAACCCTAATTGGACAAGAATAAGACTAGGGAGGACGAAAATGACCTAAATGTTCCTCCAATGACACAAATGAACTTATTGGATGCACATGGTTGGTTAAAAACCCTAATTGCACAAGAATAAGCCTAGAGAGGACGAAAATGACCTAAATGTTCATCCAATGACACAAACACACCTATTGGATGCACAAGATTGAATAAAATCCCTAATTGGACAAGAATAAGAGTAGGGAGGACGAAAATGACCTAAATATTCCTCCAATGACACAAACACGCCTATTGGATGCACAAGATTGGTTAAAAACCCTAATTGGACAAGAATAAGCCTAGGGAAGACGAAAATGACCTAAATGTTCGTCCAATGACACAAACACACCTATTGGATGCACAAGATTGCATAAAAACCCTAATTGGACAAGAATAAGACTAGGGAGGACGAAAATGACCTAAATGTTCCTGCAATGACACAAACACACCTATTGGATGCACAAGATTGCACAAAAACCCTAATTGGACAGGAATAAGACTTGGGAGGACGAAAATGACCTAAATGTTCATCCAATGACACAAATGAACATATTGGATGCACAAGATTGGTTAAAAACCCTAATTGGCCAAGAATAAGCCTAGGGAGGAAGAAAATGACCTAAATGTTCGTCCAATGACACAAACACACCTATTGGATGCACAAGATTGCATAAAAACCCTAATTGGACAAGAATAAGACAAGGGAGGACGAAAATGACCTAAATGTTCCTCTAATGACACAAACACACCTATTGGATGCACAAGATTGCATAAAAACCCTAATTGGACAAGAACAAGCCTAGGGAGGACGAAAATGACCTAAATGTTCATCCAATGACACAAATGAACTTATTGAATGCACAAGATTGGTTAAAAACCCTAATTGGACGTAAATGACCTAAATGTTCATCCAATGACACAAACACACATATTGGATGCACAAGATTGCTTAAAAGCTTAATTGGACAAGAATAAGCCTAGGGAGGACGAAAATGAGCTAAATGTTCGTCCAATGACACAAACACACCTATTGGATGCACAAGATTGCATAAAAACCCTAATTGGACAAGAATAAGCCTAGGGAGGACGAAAATGACCTAAATGTTCATCCAATGACACAAATGAACATATTGGAAGCACAAGATTGGTTAAAAACCCTAATTGGACAAGAATAAGCCTAGGGAGGACGAAAATGACCTAAATGTTCGTCCAATGACACAAACACACCTATTGGATGCACAAGATTGCATAAAAACCCTAATTGGACAAGAATAAGACTAGGGAGGACGAAAATGACCTAAATGTTCCTCCAATGACACAAACACACCTATTGGATGCACAAGATTGCATAAAAACCCTAATTGAACAAGAATAAGACTAGGGAGGACGTAAATGACCTAAATGTTCCACCAATGACACAAATGAACTTATTGTATACACAAGGTTGGTTAAAAACCCTAATCGGACTAGAATAAGCCTAGGGAGGACGAAAATGACCTAAATGTTTAACCAATGACACAAATGAACTTTATTGGATGCACAAGGTTGGTTAAAAACCCTAATTGGACAAGAATAAGCCTAGGGAGGACGAAAATGACCTAAATGTTCGTCCAATGACACAAATGAACTTATTGGATGCACAAGATTGGTTAAAAACCCTAATTGGACAAGAATAAGCCTAGGGAGGGCGAAAATGACCTAAATGTTCGTCCAATGACACAAATGAACTTATTGGATGCACAAGATTGGTTAAAAACCCTAATTGGACAAGAATAAGCCTAGGGAGGACGTAAAGGACCTAAATGTTCCTCCAATGACACAAACACACCTATTGGATGCACAAGATTGCATAAAAACCCTAATTGGACAAGAATAAGACTAGGGAGGACGAAAATGACCTAAATGTTCCTCCAATGACACAAACACACCTATTGGATGCACAAGATTGCCTAAAAACCCTAATTGGACAAGAATAAGCCTAGGGAGGACGAAAATGACCTAAATGTTCCTCCAATGACACAAACACACCTATTGGATGCACAAGATTGCATAAAAACCCTAATTGGACAAGAATAAGCCTAGGGACGACGAAAATGACCTAAATGTTCGTCCAATGACACAAACACACCTATTGGATGCACAAGATTGGATAAAAACCCTAATTGGACAAGAATAAGACTAGGGAGGACGAAAATGACCTAAATGTTTCTCCAATGACACAAACACACCTATTGGATGCACAAGATTGCATAAAAACCCTAATTGGACAAGAATAAGCCTAGGGACGACGAAAATGACCTAAATGTTCATCCAATGACACAAACACACCTATTGGTTGCACAAGATTGCATAAAAACCCTAATTGGACAAGAATAAGACTAGGGAGGACGAAAATGACCTAAATGTTCCTCCAATGACACAAACACACCTATTGGATGCACAAGATTGCATAAAAACCCTAATTGGACAAGAATAAGCCTAGGGACGACGAAAATGACCTAAATGTTCGTCCAATGACACAAACAAACCTATTGGATGCACAAGATTGCATAAAAACCCTAATTGGACAAGAATAAGACTAGGGAGGACGAAAATGACCTAAATGTTCCTCCAATGACACAAACACACCTATTGGATGCACAAGATTGCATAAAAACCTTAATTGGACAAGAATAAGCCTAGGGACGACGAAAATGACCTAAATGTTCGTCCAATGACACAAACACACCTATTGGATGCACAAGATTGCATAAAAACCCTAATTGGACAAGAATAAGACTAGGGAGGACGAAAATGACCTAAATGTTCCTCCAATGACACAAACACACCTATTGGATGCACAAGATTGGTTAAAAACCCTAATTGGACAAGAATAACCCTAGGGAGGACGAAAATGACCTAAATGTTCGTCCAATGACACAAACACACCTATTGGATGCACAAGATTGCATAAAAACCCTAATTGGACAAGAATAAGACTAGGGAGGACGAAAATGACCTAAATGTTCCTCCAATGACACAAACACACCTATTGGATGCACAAGATTGCATAAAAACCCTAATTGGACAAGAATAAGACTAGGGAGGACGAAAATGACCTAAATGTTCATCCAATGACACAAATGAAATTATTGGATGCACAAGATTGGTTAAAAACCCTAATTGGACAAAAATAAGTCTAGGGAGGACGAAAATGACCTAAATGTTCGTCCAATGACACAAACACACCTATTGGATGCACAAGATTGCATAAAAACCCTAATTGGACAAGAATAAGACTAGGGAGGACGAAAATGACCTAAATGTTCATCCAATGACACAAATGAACTTATTGGATGCACAAGATTGGTTAAAAACCCTAATTGGACAAGAATAAGCATAGGGAGGACGAAAATGACCTAAATGTTCGTCCAATGACACAAACCCACATATTGGATGCACAAGATTGCTTAAAACCCTAATTGGACAAGAATAAGACTAGGGAGGACGAAAATGACCTAAATTTTCATCCAATGACACAAATGAACTTATTGGATGCACAAGATTGGTTAAAAACCCTAATTGGACAAGAATAAGCCTAGGGAGGACGAAAATGACCTAAATGTTCGTCCAATGACACAAACACACCTATTGGATGCACAAGATTGCAAAAAAAACCCTGACCTAAATGTTTCTCCAATGACACAAACACACCTATTGGATGCACAAGATTGCATAAAAACCCTAATTGGACAAGAATAAGACTAGGGAGGACGAAAATGACCTAAATGTTCCTCCAATGACACAAACACACCTATTGGATGCACAAGATTGCATAAAAACCCTAATTGGACAAGAATAAGACTAGGGAGGACGAAAATGACCTAAATGTTGCTCCAATGACACAAACACACCTATTGGATGCACAAGATTGCATAAAAACCCTAATTCGACAAGAATAAGACTAAGGAGGACGAAAATGACCTAAATGTTCATCCAATGACACAAATGAACTTATTGGATGCACAAGATTGGTTAAAAACCCTAATTGGACAAGAATAAGCCTAGGGAGGACGAAAATGACCTAAATGTTCGTCCAATGACACAAACACACCTATTGGATGCACAAGATTGCATAAAAACCCTAATTGGACAAGAATAAGACTAGGGGGACGAAAATGACCTAAATGTTCTTCCAATGACACAAACACACCTATTGGATGCACAAGATTGCATAAAAACCATAATTGGACAAGAATAAGACTAGGGAGGACGAAAATGACCTAAATGTTCATCCAATGACACAAATGAACTTATTGGATGCACAAGATTGGTTAAAAACCCTAATTGGACAAGAATAAGCCTAGGGAGGACGAATATGACCTAAATGTTCGTCCAATGACACAAACACACCTATTGGATGCACAAGATTGCATAAAAACCCTAATTGGACAAGAATAAGACTAGGGAGGACGAAAATGACCTAAATGTTCCTCCAATGACACAAACACAACTATTGGATGCACAAGTTTGCATAAAAACCCTAATTGGACAAGAATAAGACTAGGGAGGACGAAAATGACCTAAATGTTCATCCAATGACACAAATGAACTTATTGAATGCACAAGATTGGTTAAAAACCCTAATCCGACAAGAATAAGCCTAGGGAGGACGAAAATGACCTAAATGTTCGTCCAATGACACAAACACACCTATTGGATGCACAAGATTGCATAAAAACCCTAATTGGACAAGAATAAGACTAGGGAGGACGAAAATGACCTAAATGTTCCTCCAATGACACAAACACACCTATTGGATGCACAAGATTGCATAAAAACCCTAATTGGACAAGAATAAGACTAGGGAGGACGAAAATGACCTAAATGTTCATCCAATGACAAAAATGAACATATTGGATGCACAAGATTGGTTAAAAACCCTAATTGGACAAGAATAAGCCTAGGGAGGACGAAAATGACCTAAATGTTCGTCCAATGACACAAACACACCTATTGGATGCACAAGATTGCATAAAAACCCTAATTGGACAAGAATAAGCACAAGGAGGACAAAAATGACCTAAATGTTCATCCAATGACACAAATGAACTTATTGGATGCACAAGATTGGTTAAAAACCCTAATTGGACAAGAATAAGCATAGGGAGGACGAAAATGACCTAAATGTTCATCCAATGACACAAACACACATATTGGATGCACAAGATTGCTTAAAACCCTAATTGGACAAGAATAAGTATAGGGAGGACGAAAATGACCTAAATGTTCATCCAATGACACAAATGAACTTATTGGATGCACAAGATTGGTTAAAAACCCTAATTGGACAAGAATAAGCCTAGGGAGGACGAAAATGACCTAAATGTTCGTCCAATGACACAAATACACCTATTGGATGCACAAGATAGCATAAAAACCCTAATTGAACAAGAATAAGACTAGTGAGTACGAAAATGACCTAAATGTTCCTCCAATGACACAAACACACCTATTGGATTCACAAGATTGCATAAAAACCCTAATTCGACAAGAATAAGACTAGGGAGGACGAAAATGACCTAAATGTTTCTCCAATGACACAAACACACCTATTGGATGCACAAGATTGCATAAAAACCCTAATTGGACAAGAATAAGCATAGGGAGGACGAAAATGACCTAAATGTTCGTCCAATGACACAAACACACCTATTGGATGCACAAGATTGCATAAAAACCCTAATTGGACAAGAATAAGACTAGGGAGGACGAAAATGACCTAAATGTTCCTCCAATGACACAAACACACCTATTGGATGCACAAGATTGCATAAAAACCCTAATTGGACAAGAATAAGCCTAGGGACGACGAAAATGACCTAAATGTTCGTCCAATGACACAAACACACCTATTGGATGCACAAGATTGCATAATAACCCTAATTGGACAAGAATAAGACTAGGGAGGACGAAAATGACCTAAATGTTTCTCCAATGACACAAACACACCTATTGGATGCACAAGATTGCATAAAAACCCTAATTGGACAAGAATAAGCCTAGGGACGACGAAAATGACCTAAATGTTCATCCAATGACACAAACACACCTATTGGATGCACAAGATTGCATAAAAACCCTAATTGGACAAGAATAAGACTAGGGAGGACGAAAATGACCTAAATGTTCCTCCAATGACACAAACACACCTATTGGATGCACAAGATTGCATAAAAACCCTAATTGGACAAGAATAAGACTAGGGAGGACGGAAATGACCTAAATGTTCATCCAATGACACAAATGAACTTATTGTATGCACAAGATTGGATAAAAACCCTAATTGGACAAGAATAAGCATAGGGAGGACGAAAATTACCTAAATGTTCATCCAATGACACAAACACACATATTGGATGCACAAGATTGCTTAAAACCCTAATTGGACAAGAATAAGACTATGGATGACGAAAATGACCTAAATGTTCATCCAATGACACAAATGAACTTATTGGATGCACAAGATTGGTTAAAAACCCTAATTGGACAAGAATAAGCCTAAGGAGGATGAAAATGACCTAAATGTTCGTCCAATGACACAAACACACCTATTGGATGCACAAGATTGCATAAAAACCCTAATTGGACAAGAATAAGACTAGGGAGGACGAAAATGACCTAAATGTTCCTCCAATGACACAAACACACCTATTGGATGCACAAGATTGCATAAAGACCCTAATTCGACAAGAATAAGACTAGGGAGGACGAAAATGACCTAAATGTTCCTCCAATGACACAAACACACCTATTGGATGCACAAGATTGCATAAAAACCCTAATTGGACAAGAATAAGACTAGGGAGGACGCAAATGACCTAAATGTTCATCAAATGACACAAATGAACTTATTGGATGCACAAGATTGGTTAAAAACCCTAATTGGACAAGAATAAGCCTAGGGAGGACGAAAATGACCTAAATGTTCGTCCAATGACACAAACACACCTATTGGATGCACAACATTGCATAAAAACCCTAATTGGAGAAGAATAAGACTAGGGGGACGAAAATGACCTAAATGTTCCTCCAATGACACAAACACACCTATTGGATGCACAAGATTGCATAAAAACCCTAATTGGACAAGAATAAGACTAGGGAGGACGAAAATGACCTAAATGTTCATCCAATGACACAAATGAATTTATTGGATGCACAAGATTGGTTAAAAACCCTAATTGGACAAGAATAAGCCTAGGGAGGACGAAAATGACCTAAATGTTCGTCCAATGACACAAACACACCTATTGGATGCACAAGATTGCATAAAAACCCTAATTGGACAAGAATAAGACTAGGGAGGACGAAAATGACCTAAATGTTCATCCAATGACCCAAATGAACATTGGATGCACAAGATTGGTTAAAAACCCTAATTGCACAAGAATAAGCCTAGGGAGGACGAAAATGACCTAAATGTTCATCCAATGACACAAATCAACTTATTGGATGCACAAGGTTGGTTAAAAACCCTAATTGCACAAGAATAAGGCTAGGGACGACGAAAATGACCTAAATGTTCGTCCAACGACACAAACACACCTATTTGATGCACACTATTGCATAAAAACCCTAATTGGACAAGAATAAGACTAGGGAGGACGAAAATGACCTAAATGTTCCTCCAATGACACAAAAACAACTATTGGATGCACAAGATTGGTTAAAAACCCTAATTGGTCAAGAATAAGCATCGGGAGGATGAAAATGACCAAAATGTTCGTCCAATGACACAAACACACCTATTGGATGCACAAGATTGCATAAAAACCCTAATTGAACAAGAATAAGACTAGTGAGGACGAAAATGACCTAAATGTTCCTCCAATGACACAAACACACCTATTGGATGCACAAGATTGCATAAAAACCCTAATTGGACAAGAATAAGACTAGGGAGGACGAAAATGACCTAAATGTTGCTCCAATGACACAAATGAACTTATTGGATGCACAAGGTTGGTTAAAAACCCTAATTGCACAAGAATAAGGCTAGGGACGACGAAAATGACCTAAATGTTCGTCCAATGACACAAACACACCTATTGG
>JBBPBR010000125.1:8564-71475 GCA_037974775.1 Cicer pinnatifidum | reverse complement strand
AAATGTTCGTCCAATGACACAAACACACCTATTGGATGCACAAGATTGCATAAAAACCCTAATTGGACAAGAATAAGACTAGGGCGAACGAAAATGAGCTAAATGTTCCTCCAATGACACAAACACACCTATAGGATGCACATGATTGCATAAAAACCCTAATTGGACAAGAATAAGCCTAGGGTGGACGAAAATGACCTAAATGTTCGTCCAATGACACAAACACACCTATTGGATGCACAAGATTGCATAAAAACCATAATTGGACAAGAATAAGACTAGGGAGGACGAAAATGACCTAAATGTTCCTCCAATGACACAAACACACCTATTGGATGCACAAGATTGGTTAAAAACCCTAATTGGACAAGAATAAGCCTAGGGAGGACGAAAATGACCTAAATGTTCATCCAATGACACAAATGAACTTATTGGAAGCACAAGGTTGGTTAAAAACCCTAATTGCACAAGAATAAGGCTAGGGACGACGAAAATGACCTAAATGTTCGTCCAATGACACAAACACACCTATTTGATGCACACTATTGCATAAAAACCTTAATTGGACAAGAATAAGACTAGGGAGGACGAAAATGACCTAAATGTTCCTCCAATGACACAAAAACAACTATTGGATGCACAAGATTGGTTAAAAACCCTAATTGGACAAGAATAAGCATCGGGAGGATGAAAATGACCAAAATGTTCGTCCAATGACACAAACACACCGATTGGATGCACAAGATTGCATAAAAACCCTAATTGAACAAGAATAAGACTAGGGAGGACGAAAATGACCTAAATGTTTCTCCAATGACACAAACACACATATTGGATGCACAAGATTGGTTAAAAACCCTAATTGGACAAGAAAAAGCCTAGGGAGGACGAAAATGACCTAAATGTTCATCCAATGACACAAATGAACTTATTGGATGCACAAGGTTGGTTAAAAACCCTAATTGCACAAGAATAAGGCTAGGGACGACGAAAATGACCTAAATGTTCGTCCAATGACACAAACACACCTATTGGATGCACAATATTGCATAAAAACCCTAATTGGACAAGAATAAGACTAGGGAGGACGAAAATGACCTAAATGTTCCTCCATTGACACAAAAACACCTATTGGATGCACAAGATTGGTTAAAAACCCTAATTGGACAAGAATAAGCATAGGGAGGATGAAAATGACCTAAATGTTCGTCCAATGACACAAACACACCTATTGGATGCACAAGATTGCATAAAAACCCTAATTGGACAAGAATAAGACTAGGGAGGATGAAAATGACCTAAATGTTCCTCCAATGACACAAACACACCTATTGGATGCACAAGATTGCATAAAAACCCTAATTGGACAAGAATAAGCCTAGGGACGACGAAAATGACCTAAATGTTCGTCCAATGACACAAACACACCTATTGGATGCACAAGATTGCATAAAAACCCTAATTGGACAAGAATAAGATTAGGGAGGACAAAAATGACCTAAATGTTCCTCCATTGACACAAACACACCTTTCGGATGCACAAGATTGGTTAAAAACCCTAATTGGACAAGAATAAGCCTAGGGAGAATGAAAATGACCTAAATGTTCATCCAATGACACAAATGAACTTATTGGATGCACAAGGTTGGTTAAAAACCCTAATTGGACAAGAATAAGGCTAGGGACGACGAAAATGACCTAAATGTTCGTCCAATGACAAAACACACCTATTGGATGCACAAGATTGCATAAAAACCCTAATTGGACAAGAATAAGACTAGGGAAGACAAAAATGACCTAAATGTTCCTCCAATGTCACAAATGAACTTATTGGATGCACAAGGTTGGTTACAAACTCTAAGTGGACAAGATTAAGTCTAGGGAGGACGAGAATGTCCTAAATGTTCAACCAATTACACAAATGAACTTATTGGATGCACAAGGTTTGTTAAAAACCCTAATTGGACAAGAATAAGCCTAGGAAGGACGACAATGACCTAAATGTTCGTCCAATGACACAAACACACCTGTTGGATGCACAAGATTGCATAAAACCCTAATTGGACAAAAATAAGCCTAGGGAGGACGAAAATGACCTAAATGTTCCTCCAATGACACAAATGAACTTATTGGATGCACAAGGTTGGTTAAAAACCCTAATTGGACAAGAATAAGCCTAGGGAGGACGAAAATGACCTAAATGTTCAACCAATGACACAAATGAACTTATTGGATGCACAAGGTTGGTTAAAACCCTAATTGGACAAGAATAAGCCTAGGGAGGACGAAAATGACCTAAATGTTCCTCCAATGACACAAACACACCTATTGGATGCACAAGATTGTATGAAAACCCTAATTCGACAAGAATAAGACTAGGGAGGACGAAAATGACCTAAATGTTCCTCCAATGACACAAACACACCTATTGGATGCACAAGATTGCATAAAAACCCTAATTGGACAAGAATAAGACTAGGGAGGACGAAAATGACCTAAATGTTCATCCAAAGACACAAATGAACTTATTGGATGCACAAGATTGGTTAAAAACCCTAATTGGACAAGAATAAGCCTTGGGAGGACGAAAATGACCTAAATGTTCGTCCAATGACACAATCACACCTATTGGATGCACAAGATTGCATAAAAACCCTAATTGGACAAGAATAAGACTAGGGAGGACGAAAATGACCTAAATGTTCCTCCAATGACACAAACACACCTATTGGATGCACAAGATTGGTTAAAAACCCTAATTGGACAAGAATAAGCATAGGGAGGACGAAAATGACCTAAATGTTTGTCCAATGACACAAACACACCTATTGGATGCACAAGATTGCATAAAAACCCTAATTGGACAAGAATAAGACTAGGGAGGACGAAAATGACCTAAATGTTCGTCCAATGACACAAACACACCTATTGGATGCACAAGACTGCATAAAAACCCTAATTGGACAAGAATAAGACTAGGGAGGACGAAAATGACCTAAATGTTCCTCCAATGACACAAATGAACTTATTGGATGCACAAGATTGGCTAAAAACCCTAATTGGACAAGAATAAGCCTAGTGAGGACGAAAATGACCTAAATGTTCTTTCAATGACACAAATGAACTTATTGGATGCACAAGGTTGGTTAAAAACCCTAATTGGCGAGAATAAGCCTAGGGACGAAAATGACCTAAATGTTCCTCCAATGACATAAACACACCTATTGGATTTACAAGATTGCATAAAAACCCTAATTGGACAAGGATAAGCCTAAGGACGACGAAAATGACCTAAATGTTCGTCCAATGACACAAACACACCTATTGGATGCACAAGATTGCATAAAAACCCTAATTGGACCAGAATAAGACTAGGGAGGACGAAAATGACCTAAATGTTCATCCAATGACACAAATGAACATTGGATGCACAAGATTGGTTAAAAACCCTAATTGGACAAGAATAAGCCTAGGGAGGACGAAAATGTCCTAAATGTTCATCCAATGACACAAATCAACTTATTGGATGCACATGATTGGTTAAAAACCCTAATTGGACAAGAATAAGCCTAGGGAGGACGAAAATGACCTAAATGTTCATGTAATGATACAAATGAACTTATTGGATGCACAAGATTGGTTAAAAACCATAATTGGACAAGAATAAGCATAGGGAGGACGAAAATGACCTAAATGTTCATCCAATGACACAAATGAACTTATTGGAAGCACAAGGTTGGTTAAAAACCCTAATTGCACAAGAATAAGGCTAGGGACGACGAAAATGACCTAAATGTTCGTCCAATGACACAAACACACCTATTTGATGCACACTATTGCATAAAAACCCTAATTGGACAAGAATAAGACTAGGGAGGACGAAAATGACCTAAATGTTCCTCCAATGACACAAAAACAACTATTGGATGCACAAGATTGGTTAAAAACCCTAATTGGACAAGAATAAGCATCGGGAGGATGAAAATGACCAAAATGTTCGTCCAATGACACAAACACACCGATTGGATGCACAAGATTGCATAAAAACCCTAATTGAACAAGAATAAGACTAGGGAGGACGAAAATGACCTAAATGTTCCTCCAATGAAACAAATGAACTTATTGGATGCACAACATTGGCTAAAAACCCTAATTGGACAAGAATCAGCCTAGGGAGGACGAAAATGACCTAAATGTTCGTCCAATGACACAAACACACCTATTGGATGCACAAGATTGCATAAAAACCCTAAATGGACAAGAATAAGCGTAGGGACGACGAAAATGACCTAAATGTTCGTCCAATGACACAAACACACCTATTGGATGCACAAGATTGCATAAAAACCCTAATTGGACAAGAATAAGACTAGGGAGGACGAAAATGACCTAAATGTTCCTCCAATGACACAAACACACCTATTGGATGCACAAGATTGGTTAAAAACCCTAATTGGACAAGAATAAGCATAGGGAGGACGAAAATGACCTAAATGTTCGTCCAATGACACAAACACACCTATTGGATGCACAAGATTGGATAAAAACCCTAATTGGACAAGAATAAGACTAGGGAGGACGAAAATGACCTAAATGTTCATCCAATGACACAAACACACCTATTGGATGCACAAGATTGCATAAAAACCCTAATTGGACAAGAATAAGCCTAGGGACGACGAAAATGACCTAAATGTTCGTCCAATGACACAAACACACCTATTGGATGCACAAGATTGCATAATAACCCTAATTGGACAAGAATAAGACTAGGGAGGACGAAAATGACCTAAATGTTCATCCAATGACCCAAATGAACATTGGATGCACAAGATTGGTAAAAAACCCTAATTGCACAAGAATAAGCCTAGGGAGGACGAAAATGACCTAAATGTTCATCCAATGACACAAATCAACTTATTGGATGCACAAGGTTGGTTAAAAACCCTAATTGCACAAGAATAAGGCTAGGGACGACGAAAATGACCTAAATGTTCGTCCAATGACACAAACACACCTATTTGATGCACACTATTGCATAAAAACCCTAATTGGACAAGAATAAGACTAGGGAGGACAAAAATGACCTAAATGTTCCTCCAATGACACAAAAACAACTATTGGATGCACAAGATTGGTTAAAAACCCTAATTGGACAAGAATAAGCATCGGGAGGATGAAAATGACCAAAATGTTCGTCCAATGACACAAACACACCGATTGGATGCACAAGATTGCATAAAAACCCTAATTGAACAAGAATAAGACTAGGGAGGACGAAAATGACCTAAATGTTCCTCCAATGAAACAAATGAACTTATTGGATGCACAAGATTGGCTAAAAACCCTAATTGGACAAGAATCAGCCTAGGGAGGACGAAAATGACCTAAATGTTCGTCCAATGACACAAACACACCTATTGGATGCACAAGATTGCATAAAAACCCTAAATGGACAAGAATAAGCGTAGGGACGACGAAAATGACCTAAATGTTCGTCCAATGACACAAACACACCTATTGGATGCACAAGATTGCATAAAAACCCTAATTGGACAAGAATAAGACTAGGGAGGACGAAAATGACCTAAATGTTCCTCCAATGACACAAACACACCTATTGGATGCACAAGATTGGTTAAAAACCCTAATTGGACAAGAATAAGCATAGGGAGGACGAAAATGACCTAAATGTTCGTCCAATGACACAACACACCTATTGGATGCACAAGATTGCATAAAAACCCTAATTGGACAAGAATAAGACTAGGGAGGACGAAAATGACCTAAATGTTCATCCAATGACACAAATGAACTTATTGGATGCACAAGGTTGGTTAAAAACCCTAATTGGACAAGAATAAGCCTAGGGACGACGAAAATGACCTAAATGTTCGTCCAATGACACAAACACACCTATTGGATGCACAAGATTGCATAAAAACCCTAATTGGACAAGAATAAGCCTAGGGACGACGAAAATGACCTAAATGTTCGTCCAATGACACAAACACACCTATTGGATGCACAAGATTGCATAATAACCCTAATTGGACAAGAATAAGACTAGGGAGGACGAAAATGACCTAAATGTTCATCCAATGACCCAAATGAACATTGGATGCACAAGATTGGTTAAAAACCCTAATTGCACAAGAATAAGCCTAGGGAGGACGAAAATGACCTAAATGTTCATCCAATGACACAAATCAACTTATTGGATGCACAAGGTTGGTTAAAAACCCTAATTGCACAAGAATAAGACTAGGGAGGACGAAAATGACCTAAATGTTCGTCCAATGACACAAACACACCTATTGGATGCACAAGATTGCATAAAAACCCTAATTGAACAAGAATAAGACTAGTGAGGACGAAAATGACCTAAATGTTCCTCCAATGACACAAACACACCTATTGGATGCACAAGATTGCATAAAAACCCTAATTGGACAAGAATAAGACTAGGGAGGACGAAAATGACCTAAATGTTGCTCCAATGACACAAACACACCTATTGGATGCACAAGATTGGTTAAAAACCCTAATTGGACAAGAAAAAGCCTAGGGAGGACGAAAATGACCTAAATGTTCATCCAATGACACAAATGAACTTATTGGATGCACAAGGTTGGTTAAAAACCCTAATTGCACAAGAATAAGGCTAAGGACGACAAAAATGACCTAAATGTTCGTCCAATGACACAAACACACCTATTGGATGCACAATATTGCATAAAAACCCTAATTGGACAAGAATAAGACTAGGGAGGACGAAAATGACCTAAATGTTCCTCCATTGACACAAAAACACCTATTGGATGCACAAGATTGGTTAAAAACCCTAATTGGACAAGAATAAGCATAGGGAGGATGAAAATGACCTAAATGTTCGTCCAATGACACAAACACACCTATTGGATGCACAAGATTGCATAAAAACCCTAATTGGACAAGAATAAGACTAGGGAGGACGAAAATGACCTAAATGTTTCTCCAATGACACAAACACACCTATTGGATGCACAAGATTGCATAAAAACCCTAATTGGACAAGAATAAGCCTAGGGACGACGAAAATGACCTAAATGTTCATCCAATGACACAAACACACCTATTGGATGCACAAGATTGCATAAAAACCCTAATTCGACAAGAATAAGCCTAGGGAGGACGAAAATGACCTAAATGTTCCTCCAATGACACAAATGAACTTATTGGATGCACAAGGTTGGTTAAAAACCCTAATTGGACAAGAATAAGCCTAGGGAGGACGAAAATGACCTAAATGTTCCTCCAATGACACAAATGAACTTATTGGATGCACAAGATTGGCTAAAAACCCTAATTGGACAAGAATAAGCCTAGTGAGGACGAAAATGACCTAAATGTTCTTTCAATGACACAAATGAACTTATTGGATGCACAAGGTTGGTTAAAAACCCTAATTGGCGAGAATAAGCCTAGGGACGAAAATGACCTAAATGTTCCTCCAATGACATAAACACACCTATTGGATTTACAAGATTGCATAAAAACCCTAATTGGACAAGGATAAGCCTAAGGACGACGAAAATGACCTAAATGTTCGTCCAATGACACAAACACACCTATTGGATGCACAAGATTGCATAAAAACCCTAATTGGACCAGAATAAGACTAGGGAGGACGAAAATGACCTAAATGTTCATCCAATGACACAAATGAACATTGGATGCACAAGATTGGTTAAAAACCCTAATTGGACAAGAATAAGCCTAGGGAGGACGAAAATGACCTAAATGTTCATCCAATGACACAAATCAACTTATTGGATGCACATGATTGGTTAAAAACCCTAATTGGACAAGAATAAGCCTAGGGAGGACGAAAATGACCTAAATGTTCGTGTAATGATACAAATGAACTTATTGGATGCACAAGATTGGTTAAAAACCATAATTGGACAAGAATAAGCATAGGGAGGACGAAAATGACCTAAATGTTCGTCCAATGACACAAACACACCTATTGGATGCACAACATTGCATAAAAACCCTGATTGGACAAGAATAAGACTAGGGAGGACGAAAATGACCTAAATGTTCCTCCAATGACACAAACACACCTATTGGATGCACAAGATTGCATAAAAACCCTAATTGGACAAGAATAAGCCTAGGGACGACGAAAATGACCTAAATGTTCGTCCAATGACACAAACACACCTATTGGATGCACAAGATTGCATAAAAACCCTAATTGGACAAGAATAAGACTAGGGAGGACGAAAATGACCTAAATGTTCCTCCAATGACACAAACACACCTATTGGATGCACAAGATTGGTTAAAAACCATAATTGGACAAGAATAAGCATAGGGAGGACGAAAATGACCTAAATGTTCGTCCAATGACACAACACACCTATTGGATGCACAAGATTGCATAAAAACCCTAATTGGACAAGAATAAGACTAAGGAGGACAAAAATGACCTAAATGTTTATCCAATGACCCAAATGAACTTATTGGATGCACAAGATTGGTTTAAAACCCTAATTGGACAAGAATAAGCCTAGGGAGGACGAAAATGACCTAAATGTTCCTCCAATGACACAAATGAACTTATTGGATGCACAAGATTGGCTAACAACCCTAATTGGACAAGAATAAGCCTAGTGAGGACGAAAATGACCTAAATGTTCTTTCAATGACACAAATGAACTTATTGGATGCACAAGGTTGGTTAAAAACCCTAATTGGCGAGAATAAGCCTACGGACGAAAATGACCTAAATGTTCCTCCAATGACATAAACACACCTATTGGATGCACAAGATTGCATAAAAACCCTAATTGGACAAGGATAAGCCTAAGGACGACGAAAATGACCTAAATGTTCGTCCAATGACACAAACACACCTATTGGATGCACAAGATTGCATAAAAACCCTAATTGGACCAGAATAAGACTAGGGAGGACGAAAATGACCTAAATGTTCATCCAATGACACAAATGAACATTGGATGCACAAGATTGGTTAAAAACCCTAATTGGACAAGAATAAGCCTAGGGAGGACGAAAATGTCCTAAATGTTCATCCAATGACACAAATCAACTTATTGGATGCACATGATTGGTTAAAAACCCTAATTGGACAAGAATAAACCTAGGGAGGACGAAAATGACCTAAATGTTCGTGTAATGATACAAATGAACTTATTGGATGCACAAGATTGGTTAAAAACCATAATTGGACAAGAATAAGCATAGGGAGGACGAAAATGACCTAAATGTTCATCCAATGACACAAATGAACTTATTGGAAGCACAAGGTTGGTTAAAAACCCTAATTGCACAAGAATAAGGCTAGGGACGACGAAAATGACCTAAATGTTCGTCCAATGACACAAACACACCTATTTGATGCACACTATTGCATAAAAACCCTAATTGGACAAGAATAAGACTAGGGAGGACGAAAATGACCTAAATGTTCCTCCAATGACACAAAAACAACTATTGGATGCACAAGATTGGTTAAAAACCCTAATTGGACAAGAATAAGCATCGGGAGGATGAAAATGACCAAAATGTTCGTCCAATGACACAGACACACCGATTGGATGCACAAGATTGCATAAAAACCCTAATTGAACAAGAATAAGACTAGGGAGGACGAAAATGACCTTAATGTTCCTCCAATGACACAAATGAACTTATTGGATGCACAAGATTGGCTAAAAACCCTAATTGGACAAGAATCAGCCTAGGGAGGACGAAAATGACCTAAATGTTCGTCCAATGACACAAACACACCTATTGGATGCACAAGATTGCATAAAAACCCTAAATGGACAAGAATAAGCGTAGGGACGACGAAAATGACCTAAATGTTCGTCCAATGACACAAACACACCTATTGGATGCACAAGATTGCATAAAAACCCTAATTGGACAAGAATAAGACTAGGGAGGACGAAAATGACCTAAATGTTCCTCCAATGACACAAACACACCTATTGGATGCACAAGATTGGTTAAAAACCCTAATTGGACAAGAATAAGCATAGGGAGGACGAAAATGACCTAAATGTTCGTCCAATGACACAACACACCTATTGGATGCACAAGATTGCATAAAAACCCTAATTGGACAAGAATAAGACTAGGGAGGACGAAAATGACCTAAATTTTTATCCAATGACACAAACACACCTATTGGATGCACAAGATTGGTTAAAAACCATAATTGGACAAGAATAAGCATAGGGAGGACGAAAATGACCTAAATGTTCGTCCAATGACACAACACACCTATTGGATGCACAAGATTGCATAAAAACCCTAATTGGACAAGAATAAGACTAAGGAGGACAAAAATGACCTAAATGTTTATCCAATGACCCAAATGAACTTATTGGATGCACAAGATTGGTTTAAAACCCTAATTGGACAAGAATAAGCCTAGGGAGGACGAAAATGACCTAAATGTTCCTCCAATGACACAAATGAACTTATTGGATGCACAAGATTGGCTAACAACCCTAATTGGACAAGAATAAGCCTAGTGAGGACGAAAATGACCTAAATGTTCTTTCAATGACACAAATGAACTTATTGGATGCACAAGGTTGGTTAAAAACCCTAATTGGCGAGAATAAGCCTACGGACGAAAATGACCTAAATGTTCCTCCAATGACATAAACACACCTATTGGATGCACAAGATTGCATAAAAACCCTAATTGGACAAGGATAAGCCTAAGGACGACGAAAATGACCTAAATGTTCGTCCAATGACACAAACACACCTATTGGATGCACAAGATTGCATAAAAACCCTAATTGGACCAGAATAAGACTAGGGAGGACGAAAATGACCTAAATGTTCATCCAATGACACAAATGAACATTGGATGCACAAGATTGGTTAAAAACCCTAATTGGACAAGAATAAGCCTAGGGAGGACGAAAATGTCCTAAATGTTCATCCAATGACACAAATCAACTTATTGGATGCACATGATTGGTTAAAAACCCTAATTGGACAAGAATAAACCTAGGGAGGACGAAAATGACCTAAATGTTCGTGTAATGATACAAATGAACTTATTGGATGCACAAGATTGGTTAAAAACCATAATTGGACAAGAATAAGCATAGGGAGGACGAAAATGACCTAAATGTTCATCCAATGACACAAATGAACTTATTGGAAGCACAAGGTTGGTTAAAAACCCTAATTGCACAAGAATAAGGCTAGGGACGACGAAAATGACCTAAATGTTCGTCCAATGACACAAACACACCTATTTGATGCACACTATTGCATAAAAACCCTAATTGGACAAGAATAAGACTAGGGAGGACGAAAATGACCTAAATGTTCCTCCAATGACACAAAAACAACTATTGGATGCACAAGATTGGTTAAAAACCCTAATTGGACAAGAATAAGCATCGGGAGGATGAAAATGACCAAAATGTTCGTCCAATGACACAAACACACCGATTGGATGCACAAGATTGCATAAAAACCCTAATTGAACAAGAATAAGACTAGGGAGGACGAAAATGACCTAAATGTTTCTCCAATGACACAAACACACATATTGGATGCACAAGATTGGTTAAAAACCCTAATTGGACAAGAAAAAGCCTAGGGAGGACGAAAATGACCTAAATGTTCATCCAATGACACAAATGAACTTATTGGATGCACAAGGTTGGTTAAAAACCCTAATTGCACAAGAATAAGGCTAGGGACGACGAAAATGACCTAAATGTTCGTCCAATGACACAAACACACCTATTGGATGCACAAGATTGCATAAAAACCCTAATTGGACAAGAATAAGCCTAGGGACGACGAAAATGACCTAAATGTTCGTCCAATGACACAAACACACCTATTGGATGCACAAGATTGCATAATAACCCTAATTGGACAAGAATAAGACTAGGGAGGACGAAAATGACCTAAATGTTCATCCAATGACCCAAATGAACATTGGATGCACAAGATTGGTTAAAAACCCTAATTGCACAAGAATAAGCCTAGGGAGGACGAAAATGACCTAAATGTTCATCCAATGACACAAATCAACTTATTGGATGCACAAGGTTGGTTAAAAACCCTAATTGCACAAGAATAAGACTAGGGAGGACGAAAATGACCTAAATGTTCGTCCAATGACACAAACACACCTATTGGATGCACAAGATTGCATAAAAACCCTAATTGAACAAGAATAAGACTAGTGAGGACGAAAATGACCTAAATGTTCCTCCAATGACACAAACACACCTATTGGATGCACAAGATTGCATAAAAACCCTAATTGGACAAGAATAAGACTAGGGAGGACGAAAATGACCTAAATGTTGCTCCAATGACACAAACACACCTATTGGATGCACAAGATTGGTTAAAAACCCTAATTGGACAAGAAAAAGCCTAGGGAGGACGAAAATGACCTAAATGTTCATCCAATGACACAAATGAACTTATTGGATGCACAAGGTTGGTTAAAAACCCTAATTGCACAAGAATAAGGCTAAGGACGACAAAAATGACCTAAATGTTCGTCCAATGACACAAACACACCTATTGGATGCACAATATTGCATAAAAACCCTAATTGGACAAGAATAAGACTAGGGAGGACGAAAATGACCTAAATGTTCCTCCATTGACACAAAAACACCTATTGGATGCACAAGATTGGTTAAAAACCCTAATTGGACAAGAATAAGCATAGGGAGGATGAAAATGACCTAAATGTTCGTCCAATGACACAAACACACCTATTGGATGCACAAGATTGCATAAAAACCCTAATTGGACAAGAATAAGACTAGGGAGGACGAAAATGACCTAAATGTTTCTCCAATGACACAAACACACCTATTGGATGCACAAGATTGCATAAAAACCCTAATTCGACAAGAATAAGACTAGGGAGGACGAAAATGACCTAAATGTTCCTCCAATGACACAAACACACCTATTGGATGCACAAGATTGAATAAAAAACCCTAATTCGACAAGAATAAGACTAGGGAGGACGAAAATGACCTAAATGTTCCTCCAATGACACAAACACACCTATTGGATGCACAAGATTGCATAAAAACCCTAATTGGACAAGAATAAGACTAGGGAGGACGAAAATGACCTAAATGTTCCGCCAATGACACAAACACACCTATTGGATGCACAAGATTGGTTAAAAACCCTAATTGGACAAGAATAAGCCTAGGGAGGACGAAAATGACCTAAATGTTCGTCCAATGACACAAACACACCTATTGGATGCACAAGATTGCATAAAAACCCTAATTGGACAAGAATAAGACTAGGGAGGACGAAAATGACTTAAATGTTCCTCCAATAACACAAATGAACTTATTGGAGGCACAAGATTGGCGAAAAACCCTAATTGGACAAGAATAAGCCTAGGGAGGACGAAAATGACCTAAATGTTCATCCAACGACACAAATGAACTTATTGGATGCACAAGATTGGTTAAAAACCCTAAATGGACAAGAATAAGCCTAGGGAGGACGAAAATGACCTAAATGTTCATCCAATGACACAAATCAACTTATTGGATGCACATGATTAGTTAAAAACCCTAATGGGACAAGAATAAGCCTAGGGAGGACGAAAATGACCTAAATGTTCCTCCAATGACACAAATGAACTTATTGGATGCACAAGATTGGCTAAAAACCCTAAATGGACAAGAATAAGCCTTGGGAGGACGAAAATGATCTAAATGTTCGTCCAATGACACAAACACACCTATTGATTGCACAAGATTACCTAAAAACCCTAATTGGACAAGAATAAGACTAGGGAGGACGAAAATGACCTAAATGTTTATCCAATGACACAAACACACCTATTGGATGCACAAGATTGGTTAAAAACCCTAATTGGACAAGAATAAGCCAAGGGAAGCAGAAAATGACCTTAATGTTCATCCAATGACACAAATGAACTTATTGGATGCACAAGATTGGTTAAAAACCCTAATTGGACAAGAATAAGCCTAGGGAGGACGAAAATGACCTAAATGTTCATCCAATGACACAAATCAACTTATTGGATGCACACGATTGGTTAAAAACCCTAATTGGACAAGAATAAACCTAGGGAGGGCGAAAATGACTTAAATGTTCGTCCAATGACACAAACACACCTATTGGATGCACAAGATTGCATAAAAACCCTAATTGGACAAGAATAAGACTAGGGAGGACGAACATGACCTAAATGTTTATCCAATGACACAAACACACCTATTGGATGCATAAGATTGGTTAAAAACCCTAATTGGACAAGAATAAGCCTAGGGAAGACGAAAATGACCTTAATAATCATCCAATGACACAAATGAACTTATTGGATGCACAAGATTGGTTAAAAACCCTAATTGGACTAGAATAAGCCTAGGGAGGACGAAAATGACCTAAATGTTCATCCAATGACACAAATCAACTTATTGGATGCACATGATTGGTTAAAAACCCTAATTGGACAAGAATAAACCTAGGGAGGGCGAAAATGACTTAAATGTTCGTCCAATGACACAAACACACCTATTGGATGCACAAGATTGCATAAAAACCCTAATTGGACAAGAATAGGACTAGGGAGGACGAAAATGACCTAAATGTTCCTCCAATGACACAAATGAACTTATTGGATGCACAAGATTGGCTAAAAACCCTAATTGGACAAAAATAAGCCTAGGGAGGATGAAAATGACCTAAATGTTCATCCAATGACACAAATGAACTTATTGGATGCACAAGATTGGTTAAACACCCTAATTGAACAAGAATAAGCCAAGGGAGGACGAAAATGACCTAAATGTTCATCCAATGACACAAATCAACTTATTGGATGCACATGATTAGTTAAAAACCCTAATGGGACAAGAATAAGCCTAGGGAGGACGAAAATGACCTAAATGTACCTCCAATGACACAAATGAACTTATTGGATGCACAAGATTGGCTAAAAACCCTAAATGGACAAGAATAAGCCTTGGGAGGACGAAAATGACCTAACTGTTCATCCAATGACACAACTGAACTTATTGGATGCACAAGATTGGTTAAAAACCCTAAATGGAAAAGAATAAGCCTAGGGAGGACGAAAATGATCTAAATGTTCGTCCAATGACACAAACACACCTATTGATTGCACAAGATTACCTAAAAACCCTAATTGGACAAGAATAAGACTACGGAGGACGAAAATGACCTAAATGTTTATCCAATGACACAAATGAACTTATTGGATGCACAAGATTGGCTAAAAACCCTAATTGGACAAAAATAAGCCTAGGGAGGATGAAAATGACCTAAATGTTCATCCAATGACACAAATGAACTTATTGGATGCACAAGATTGGTTAAAAACCCTAATTGAACAAGAATAAGCCTAGGGAGGATGAAAATGACCTAAATGTTCATCCAATGACACAAATCAACTTATTGGATGCACATGATTAGTTAAAAACCCTAATGGGACAAGAATAAGCCTAGGGAGGACGAAAATGACCTAAATGTTCCTCCAATGACACAAATGAACTTATTGGATGCACAAGATTGGCTAAAAACCCTAAATGGACAAGAATAAGCCTAGGGAGGACGAAAATGACCTAACTGTTCATCCAATGACACAACTGAACTTATTGGATGCACAAGATTGGTTATAAACCCTAATTGGAAAAGAATAAGCCTAGGGAGGACGAAAATGATTTAAATGTTCGTCCAATGACACAAACACACCTATTGATTGCACAAGATTACCTAAAAACCCTAATTGGACAAGAATAAGACTAGGGAGGACGAAAATGACCTAAATGTTTATCCAATGACACAAACACACCTATTGGATGCACAAGATTGGTTAAAAACCCTAATTGGACAAGAATAAGCCTAGGGAAGACGAAAATGACCTAAATTTTCATCCAATGACTCAAATGAACTTATTGGATGCACAAGATTGGTTAAAAACCCTAATTGAACAAGAATAAGCCTAGGAAGGACGAAAATGACCTAAATGTTTATCCAATGACACAAATCAACTTATTGGATGCACATGATTAGTTAAAAACCCTAATTGGACAAGAATAAGCCTAGGGAGGACGAAAATGACCTAAATGTTCATCCAATGACACAAATGAACTTATTGGATGCACACGATTGGTTAAAAACCCTAATTGGACAAGAATAAACCTAGGGAGGGCGAAAATGACTTAAATGTTCGTCCAATGACACAAACACACCTATTGGATGCACAAGATTGCATAAAAACCCTAATTGGACAAGAATAAGACTAGGGAGGACGAAAATGACCTAAATGTTCCTCCAATGACACAAATGAACTTATTGGATGCACAAGATTGACTAAAAAGCCTAATTGGACCAGAATAAGCCTAGGGAGGACGAAAATGACCTAAATGTTCATCCAATGACACAAATGAACTTATTGGATGCACAAGTTTCGTTAAAAACCCTAATTGAACAAGAATAAGCCTAGGGAGGACGAAAATGACCTAAATGTTCGTCCAATGACACAAATGAACTTATTGGATGCACAAAATTGGCTAAAAACCCTAATTGGACAAGAATAAGCCAAGGGAGGACGAAAATGACATAAATGTTCCTCCAATGACACAAATGAACTTATTGGATGCACAAGATTGGCTAAAAACCCTAAATGGACAAGAATAAGCCTTGGGAGGACGAAAATGACCTAACTGTTCATCCAATGACACAACTGAACTTATTGGATGCACAAGATTGGTTAAAAACCCTAATTGGAAAAGAATAAGCCTAGGGAGGACGAAAATGATCTAAATGTTCGTCCAATGACACAAACACACCTATTGATTGCACAAGATTACCTAAAAACCCTAATTGGACAAGAATAAGACTAGGGAGGACGAAAATGACCTAAATGTTTATCCAATGACACAAATGAACTTATTGGATGCACAAGATTGGCTAAAAACCCTAATTGGACAAAAATAAGCCTAGGGAGGATGAAAATGACCTAAATGTTCATCCAATGACACAAATGAAATTATTGGATGCACAAGATTGGTTAAAAACCCTAATTGAACAAGAATAAGCCTAGGGAGGACGAAAATGACCTAAATGTTCATCCAATGACACAAATCAACTTATTGGATGCACATGATTAGTTAAAAACCCTAATGGGACCAGAATAAGCCTAGGGAGGACGAAAATGACCTAAATGTTCCTCCAATGACACAAATGAACTTATTGGATGCACAAGATTGGCTAAAAACCCTAAATGAACAAGAATAAGCCTTGGGAGGACGAAAATGACCTAACTGTTCATCCAATGACACAACTGAACTTATTGGATGCACAAGATTGGTTAAAAACCCTAATTGGAAAAGAATAAGCCTAGGGAGGACGAAAATGATCTAAATGTTCGTCCAATGACACAAACACACCTATTGATTTCACAAGATTACCTAAAAACCCTAATTGGACAAGAATAAGACTAGGGAGGACGAAAATGACCTAAATGTTTATCCAATGACACAAATGAACTTATTGGATGCACAAGATTGGCTAAAAACCCTAATTGGACAAAAATAAGCCTAGGGAGGATGAAAATGACCTAAATGTTCATCCAATGACACAAATGAACTTATTGGATGCACAAGATTGGTTAAAAACCCTAATTGAACAAGAATAAGCCTAGGGAGGATGAAAATGACCTAAATGTTCATCCAATGACACAAATCAACTTATTGGATGCACATGATTAGTTAAAAACCCTAATGGGACAAGAATAAGCCTAGGGAGGACGAAAATGACCTAAATGTTCCTCCAATGACACAAATGAACTTACTGGATGCACAAGATTGGCTAAAAACCCTAAATGGACAAGAATAAGCCTTGGGAGGACGAAAATGACCTAACTGTTCATCCAATGACACAACTGAACTTATTGGATGCACAAGATTGGTTATAAACCCTAATTGGAAAAGAATTAGCCTAGGGAGGACGAAAATGATTTAAATGTTCGTCCAATGACACAAACACACCTATTGATTGCACAAGATTACCTAAAAACCCTAATTGGACAAGAATAAGACTAGGGAGGACGAAAATGACCTAAATGTTTATCCAATGACACAAACACACCTATTGGATGCACAAGATTGGTTAAAAACCCTAATGGGACAAGAATAAGCCTAGGGAGGACGAAAATGACCTAAATGTTCCTCCAATGACACAAATGAACTTATTGGATGCACAAGATTGGCTAAAAACCCTAAATGGACAAGAATAAGCCTTGGGAGGACGAAAATGATCTAAATGTTCGTCCAATGACACAAACACACCTATTGATTGCACAAGATTACCTAAAAACCCTAATTGGACAAGAATAAGACTAGGGAGGACGAAAATGACCTAAATGTTTATCCAATGACACAAACACACCTATTGGATGCACAAGATTGGTTAAAAACCCTAATTGGACAAGAATAAGCCTAGGGAAGACGAAAATGACCTAAATGTTCATCCAATGACACAAATGAACTTATTGGATGCACAAGATTGGTTAAAAACCCTAATTGAACAAGAATAAGCCTAGGAAGGACGAAAATGACCTAAATGTTCATCCAATGACACAAATCAACTTATTGGATGCACACGATTGGTTAAAAACCCTAATTGGACAAGAATAAACCTAGGGAGGGCGAAAATGACTTAAATGTTCGTCCAATGACACAAACACACCTATTGGATGCACAAGATTGCATAAAAACCCTAATTGGACAAGAATAAGACTAGGGAGGACGAAAATGACCTAAATGTTCCTCCAATGACACAAACACACCTATTGGATGCACAAGATTGCATAAAAACCCTAATTGGACAAGAATAAGACTAGGGAGGACGAAAATGACCTAAATGTTCATCCAATGACACCAATGAACTTATTGGATGCACAAGATTGGTTAAAAACCCTAATTGGACAAGAATAAGCCTAGGGAGGACGAAAATGACCTAAATGTTCCTCCAATGACACAAACACACCTATTGGATGCACAAGATTGGTTAAAAACCCTAATTGGAAAAGAATAAGCCTAGGGAGGACGAAAATGACCTAAATGTTCATCCAATGACACAAATCAACTTATTGGATGCACATGATTGGTTAAAAACCCTAATTGGACAAGAATAAGCCTAGGGAGGACGAAAATGACCTAAATGTTCGTGTAATGATACAAATGAACTTATTGGATGCACAAGATTGGTTAAAAACCCTAATTGGACAAGAATAAGCATAGGGAGGACGAAAATTACCTAAATGTTCGTCCAATGACACAAACACACCTATTGGATGCACAAGATTGCATAAAAACCCTAATTGGACCAGAATAAGACTAGGGAGGACGAAAATGACCTAAATGTTCATCCAATGACACAAATGAACATTGGATGCACAAGATTGGTTAAAAACCCTAATTGGACAAGAATAAGCCTAGGGAGGACGAAAATGTCCTAAATGTTCATCCAATGACACAAATCAACTTATTGGATGCACATGATTGGTTAAAAACCCTAATTGGACAAGAATAAGCCTAGGGAGGACGAAAATGACCTAAATGTTCATGTAATGATACAAATGAACTTATTGGATGCACAAGATTGGTTAAAAACCATAATTGGACAAGAATAAGCATAGGGAGGACGAAAATGACCTAAATGTTCATCCAATGACACAAATGAACTTATTGGAAGCACAAGGTTGGTTAAAAACCCTAATTGCACAAGAATAAGGCTAGGGACGACGAAAATGACCTAAATGTTCGTCCAATGACACAAACACACCTATTTGATGCACACTATTGCATAAAAACCCTAATTGGACAAGAATAAGACTAGGGAGGACGAAAATGACCTAAATGTTCCTCCAATGACACAAAAACAACTATTGGATGCACAAGATTGGTTAAAAACCCTAATTGGACAAGAATAAGCATCGGGAGGATGAAAATGACCAAAATGTTCGTCCAATGACACAAACACACCGATTGGATGCACAAGATTGCATAAAAACCCTAATTGAACAAGAATAAGACTAGGGAGGACGAAAATGACCTAAATGTTCCTCCAATGAAACAAATGAACTTATTGGATGCACAACATTGGCTAAAAACCCTAATTGGACAAGAATCAGCCTAGGGAGGACGAAAATGACCTAAATGTTCGTCCAATGACACAAACACACCTATTGGATGCACAAGATTGCATAAAAACCCTAAATGGACAAGAATAAGCGTAGGGACGACGAAAATGACCTAAATGTTCGTCCAATGACACAAACACACCTATTGGATGCACAAGATTGCATAAAAACCCTAATTGGACAAGAATAAGACTAGGGAGGACGAAAATGACCTAAATGTTCCTCCAATGACACAAACACACCTATTGGATGCACAAGATTGGTTAAAAACCCTAATTGGACAAGAATAAGCATAGGGAGGACGAAAATGACCTAAATGTTCGTCCAATGACACAACACACCTATTGGATGCACAAGATTGCATAAAAACCCTAATTGGACAAGAATAAGACTAGGGAGGACGAAAATGACCTAAATTTTTATCCAATGACACAAACACACCTATTGGATGCACAAGATTGGTTAAAAACCATAATTGGACAAGAATAAGCATAGGGAGGACGAAAATGACCTAAATGTTCGTCCAATGACACAACACACCTATTGGATGCACAAGATTGCATAAAAACCCTAATTGGACAAGAATAAGACTAAGGAGGACAAAAATGACCTAAATGTTTATCCAATGACCCAAATGAACTTATTGGATGCACAAGATTGGTTTAAAACCCTAATTGGACAAGAATAAGCCTAGGGAGGACGAAAATGACCTAAATGTTCCTCCAATGACACAAATGAACTTATTGGATGCACAAGATTGGCTAACAACCCTAATTGGACAAGAATAAGCCTAGTGAGGACGAAAATGACCTAAATGTTCTTTCAATGACACAAATGAACTTATTGGATGCACAAGGTTGGTTAAAAACCCTAATTGGCGAGAATAAGCCTAGGGACGAAAATGACCTAAATGTTCCTCCAATGACATAAACACACCTATTGGATTTACAAGATTGCATAAAAACCCTAATTGGACAAGGATAAGCCTAAGGACGACGAAAATGACCTAAATGTTCGTCCAATGACACAAACACACCTATTGGATGCACAAGATTGCATAAAAACCCTAATTGGACCAGAATAAGACTAGGGAGGACGAAAATGACCTAAATGTTCATCCAATGACACAAATGAACATTGGATGCACAAGATTGGTTAAAAACCCTAATTGGACAAGAATAAGCCTAGGGAGGAAGAAAATGTCCTAAATGTTCATCCAATGACACAAATCAACTTATTGGATGCACATGATTGGTTAAAAACCCAAATTGGACAAGAATAAGCCTAGGGAGGACGAAAATGACCTAAATGTTCGTGTAATGATACAAATGAACTTATTGGATGCACAAGATTGGTTAAAAACCATAATTGGACAAGAATAAGCATAGGGAGGACGAAAATGACCTAAATGTTCGTCCAATGACACAACACACCTATTGGATGCACAAGATTGCATAAAAACCCTAATTGGACAAGAATAAGACTAAGGAGGACAAAAATGACCTAAATGTTTATCCAATGACCCAAATGAACTTATTGGATGCACAAGATTGGTTTAAAACCCTAATTGGACAAGAATAAGCCTAGGGAGGACGAAAATGACCTAAATGTTCCTCCAATGACACAAATGAACTTATTGGATGCACAAGATTGGCTAACAACCCTAATTGGACAAGAATAAGCCTAGTGAGGACGAAAATGACCTAAATGTTCTTTCAATGACACAAATGAACTTATTGGATGCACAAGGTTGGTTAAAAACCCTAATTGGCGAGAATAAGCCTACGGACGAAAATGACCTAAATGTTCCTCCAATGACATAAACACACCTATTGGATGCACAAGATTGCATAAAAACCCTAATTGGACAAGGATAAGCCTAAGGACGACGAAAATGACCTAAATGTTCGTCCAATGACACAAACACACCTATTGGATGCACAAGATTGCATAAAAACCCTAATTGGACCAGAATAAGACTAGGGAGGACGAAAATGACCTAAATGTTCATCCAATGACACAAATGAACATTGGATGCACAAGATTGGTTAAAAACCCTAATTGGACAAGAATAAGCCTAGGGAGGACGAAAATGTCCTAAATGTTCATCCAATGACACAAATCAACTTATTGGATGCACATGATTGGTTAAAAACCCTAATTGGACAAGAATAAACCTAGGGAGGACGAAAATGACCTAAATGTTCGTGTAATGATACAAATGAACTTATTGGATGCACAAGATTGGTTAAAAACCATAATTGGACAAGAATAAGCATAGGGAGGACGAAAATGACCTAAATGTTCATCCAATGACACAAATGAACTTATTGGAAGCACAAGGTTGGTTAAAAACCCTAATTGCACAAGAATAAGGCTAGGGACGACGAAAATGACCTAAATGTTCGTCCAATGACACAAACACACCTATTTGATGCACACTATTGCATAAAAACCCTAATTGGACAAGAATAAGACTAGGGAGGACGAAAATGACCTAAATGTTCCTCCAATGACACAAAAACAACTATTGGATGCACAAGATTGGTTAAAAACCCTAATTGGACAAGAATAAGCATCGGGAGGATGAAAATGACCAAAATGTTCGTCCAATGACACAAACACACCGATTGGATGCACAAGATTGCATAAAAACCCTAATTGAACAAGAATAAGACTAGGGAGGACGAAAATGACCTAAATGTTTCTCCAATGACACAAACACACATATTGGATGCACAAGATTGGTTAAAAACCCTAATTGGACAAGAAAAAGCCTAGGGAGGACGAAAATGACCTAAATGTTCATCCAATGACACAAATGAACTTATTGGATGCACAAGGTTGGTTAAAAACCCTAATTGCACAAGAATAAGGCTAGGGACGACGAAAATGACCTAAATGTTCGTCCAATGACACAAACACACCTATTGGATGCACAAGATTGCATAAAAACCCTAATTGGACAAGAATAAGCCTAGGGACGACGAAAATGACCTAAATGTTCGTCCAATGACACAAACACACCTATTGGATGCACAAGATTGCATAATAACCCTAATTGGACAAGAATAAGACTAGGGAGGACGAAAATGACCTAAATGTTCATCCAATGACACAAATGAACTTATTGGATGCACAAGATTGGTTAAAAACCCTAATTGGACAAGAATAAGCCTAGGGAGGACGAAAATGACCTAAACGTTCATCCAACGACACAAATGAACTTATTGGATGCACAAGATTGGTTAAAAACCCTAATTGGACAAGAATAAGCCTAGGGAGGACGAAAATGACCTAAATGTTCGTCCAATGACACAAACACACCTATTGGATGCACAAGATTGCATAAAAACCCTAATTGGACAAGAATAAGACTAGGGAGGACGAAAAGGAGCTAAATGTTCATCCAATGACACAAACACACCTATTGGATGCAAAAGATTGCATAAAAACCCTAATTGGACAAGAATAAGACTAGGGAGGACGTAAATGACTTAAATGTTCCACCAATGACACAAATGAACTTATTGGATGCACAAGATTGGTTGAAAACCCTAATTGGCCAAGAATAAGCCTAGGGAGGACGAAAATGACCTAAATGTTCGTCCAATGAGACAAACACGCCTATTGGATGCACAAGATTGCATAAAAACCCTAATTGGACAAGAATAAGACTAGGGAGGACGAAAATGACCTAAATGTTCCTCCAATGACACAAACACACCTATTGGATGCACAAGATTGCATAAAAACCCTAATTGGACAAGAATAAGCATTGGGAGGACGAAAATTACCTAAATGTTCATCCAATGACACAAACACACATATTGGATGCACAAGATTGCTTAAAACCCTAATTGGACAAGAATAAGACTAGGGAGGACGAAAATGACCTAAATGTTCATCGAATGACACAAATGAACTTATTGGATGCACAAGATTGGTTAAAAACCCTAATTGGACAAGAATAAGCCTAGGGAGGACGTAAATGACCTAAATGTTCATCCAATGACACAAATGAACTTATTGGATGCACCAGATTGGTTAAAAACCCTAATTGGACAAGAATAAGCCTAGGGAGGACGAAAATGACCTAAATGTTCGTCCAATGACACAAACACACCTATTGGATGCACAAGATTGCATAAAAACCCTAATTGGACAAGAATAAGACTAGGGAGGACGAAAATGACCTAAATGTTCATCCAATGACACAAATGAACTTATTGGATGCACAAGATTGCATAAAAACCCTAATTGGACAAGAATAATCCTAGGGAGGACGAAAATGACCTAAATGTTCGTCCAATGACACAAATGAACTTATTGGATGCACAAGATTGGTTAAAAACCCTAATTGGACAAGAATAAGACTAGGGAGGACGAAAATGACCTAAATGTTCATCCAATGACACAAATGAACTTATTGTATGCACAAGATTGGTTAAAAACCCTAATTGGACAAGAATAAGCACAAGGAGGACGAAAATGACCTAAATGTTCATCCAATGACACAAACACATATATTGGATGCACAAGATTGCTTAAAACCCTAATTGGACAAGAATAAGACTAGGGAGGACGAAAATGACCTAAATGTTCAACCAATGACACAAATGAACTTATTGGATGCACAAGATTGGTTAAAAACCCTAATTGGACAAGAATAAGCCTAAGGAGGACGAAAATGACCTAAATGTTCGTCCAATGACACAAACACACCTATTGGATGCACAAGATTGCATAAAAACCCTAATTGGACAAGAATAAGACTAGGGAGGACGAAAATGACCTCTATGTTCCTCCAATGACACAACTAAACTTATTGAATGCACAAGATTGGCTAAAAACCCTAATTGGACAAGAATAAGACTAGGGAGGACGAAAATGACCTAAATGTTCCTCCAATGACACAAACACACCTATTGGATGCACAAGATTGGTTAAAAACCCTAATTGGACAAGAATAAGCCTAGGGAGGACGAAAATGACCTAAATGTTCGTCCAATGACACAAACACACCTATTGGATGCACAAGATTGCATAAAAACCCTAATTGGACAAGAATAGGACTAGGGAGGACGAAAATGACCTAAATGTTCCTCCAATGACACAAGTGAACTTATTGGATGCACAAGATTGGCTAAAAACCCTAATTGGACAAAAATAAGCCTAGGGAGGATGAAAATGACCTAAATGTTCATCCAATGACACAAATGAACTTATTGGATGCACAAGATTGGTTAAAAACCCTAATTGAACAAGAATAAGCCTAGGGAGGACGAAAATGACCTAAATGTTCATCCAATGACACAAATCAACTTATTGGATGCACATGATTAGTTAAAAACCCTAATGGGACAAGAATAAGCCTAGGGAGGACGAAAATGACCTAAATGTACCTCCAATGACACAAATGAACTTATTGGATGCACAAGATTGGCTAAAAACCCTAAATGGACAAGAATAAGCCTAGGGAGGACGAAAATGACCTAACTGTTCATCCAATGACACAACTGAACTTATTGGATGCACAAGATTGGTTAAAAACCCTAAATGGAAAAGAATAAGCCTAGGGAGGACGAAAATGATCTAAATGTTCGTCCAATGACACAAACACACCTATTGATTGCACAAGATTACCTAAAAACCCTAATTGGACAAGAATAAGACTACGGAGGACGAAAATGACCTAAATGTTTATCCAATGACACAAATGAACTTATTGGATGCACAAGATTGGCTAAAAACCCTAATTGGACAAAAATAAGCCTAGGGAGGATGAAAATGACCTAAATGTTCATCCAATGACACAAATGAACTTATTGGATGCACAAGATTGGTTAAAAACCCTAATTGAACAAGAATAAGCCTAGGGAGGATGAAAATGACCTAAATGTTCATCCAATGACACAAATCAACTTATTGGATGCACATGATTAGTTAAAAACCCTAATGGGACAAGAATAAGCCTAGGGAGGACGAAAATGACCTAAATGTTCCTCCAATGACACAAATGAACTTATTGGATGCACAAGATTGGCTAAAAACCCTAATTGGACAAGAATAAGCCTTGGGAGGACGAAAATGACCTAACTGTTCATCCAATGACACAACTGAACTTATTGGATGCACAAGATTGGTTAAAAACCCTAAATGGAAAAGAATAAGCCTAGGGAGGACGAAAATGATCTAAATGTTCGTCCAATGACACAAACACACCTATTGATTGCACAAGATTACCTAAAAATCCTAATTGGACAAGAATAAGACTAGGGAGGACGAAAATGACCTAAATGTTTATCCAATGACACAAACACATCTATTGGATGCACAAGATTGGTTAAAAACCCTAATTGGACAAGAATAAGCCTAGGGAAGACGAAAATGACCTAAATGTTCCTCCAATGACACAAATGAACTTATTGGATGCACAAGATTGGCTAAAAACCCTAATTGGACAAGAATAAGCCTAGGGAGGACGAAAATGACCTAAATGTTCATCCAATGACACAAGTGAACTTATTGGATGCACAAGGTTGGTTAAAAACCCTAATTGGACAAGAATTAGCCTAGGGAGGACGAAAATGACCTAAATGTTCATCCAATGACACAAATGAACTTATTGGATGCACAAGATTGGTTAAAAACCCTAATCAGACAAGAATAAGCCTAGGGAGGACGAAAATGACCTAAATGTTCGTCCAATGACACAACACACCTATTGGATGCACAAGATTGCATAAAAACCCTAATTGGACAAGAATAAGACTAGGGAGGACAAAAATGACCTAATTGTTCCTCCAATGTCACAAATGAACTTATTCGATGCACAAGGTTGGTTACAAACTCTAAATGGACAAGATTAAGTCTAGGGAGGACGAAAATGTCCTAAATGTTCAACCAATTACACAAATTAACTTATTGGATGCACAAGGTTTGTTAAAAACCCTAATTGGACAAGAATAAGACTAGGGAGGACGAAAATGACCTAAATGTTCCTCCAATGACACAAACACACCTATTGGATGCACAAGATTGCATAAAAACCCTAATTGGACAAGAATAAGCCTAGGGACGACGAAAATGACCTAAATGTTCGTCCAATGACACAAACACACCTATTGGATGCACAAGATTGCATAAAAACCCTAATTGGACAAGAATAAGATTAGGGAGGACGAAAATGACCTAAATGTTCCTCCATTGACACAAACACACCTTTCGGATGCACAAGATTGGTTAAAAACCCTAATTGGACAAGAATAAGCCTAGGGAGAACGAAAATGACCTAAATGTTCATCCAATGACACAAATGAACTTATTGGATGCACAAGGTTGGTTAAAAACCCTAATTGGACAAGAATAAGGCTAGGGACGACGAAAATGACCTAAATGTTCGTCCAATGACAAAACACACCTATTGGATGCACAATATTGCATAAAAACCCTAATTGGACAAGAATAAGACTAGGGAGGACGAAAATGACCTAAATGTTCCTCCAATGACACAAAAACACCTATTGGATGCACAAGATTGGTTAAAAACCCTAATTGGACAAGAATAAGCCTAGGGAGGACGAAAATGACCTAAATGTTCGTCCAATGACACAACACACCTATTGGATGCACAAGATTGCATAAAAACCCTAATTGGACAAGAATAAGACTAGGGAGGACAAAAATGACCTAAATGTTCCTCCAATGACACAAATGAACTTATTGGATGCACAAGGTTGGTTACAAATTCTAAGTGGACAAGATTATGTCTAGGGAGGACGAAAATGTCCTAAATGTTCAACCAATTACACAAATGAACTTATTGGATGCACTAGGTTGGTTAAAAACCCTAATTGGACAAGAATAAGCCTAGGGAGGATGACAATGACCTAAATGTTCGTCCAATGACACAAACACACCTGTTGGATGCACAAGATTGCATAAAAACCCTAATTGGACAAGAATAAGCCTAGGGAAGACGAAAATGACCTAAATGTTCCTCCAATGACACAAATGAACTTATTGGATGCACAAGGTTGGTTAAAAACCCTAATTGGACAAGAATAAGCCTAGGGAGGACGAAAATGACCTAAATGTTCAACCAATGACACAAATGAACTTATTGGATGCACAAGGTTGGTTAAAAACCCTAATTGGACAAGAATAAGCCTTGGGAGGACGAAAATGACCTAAATGTTCATCCAATGACACAAACACACCTATTGGATGCACAAGATTACATAAAAACCTTAATTGGACAAGAATAAGACTAGGGAGGACGAAAATGACCTAAATGTTTATCCAATGACACAAATGAACTTATTGGATGCACAAGATTGGTTTAAAACCCTAATTGGACAAGAATAAGCCTAGGGAGGACGAAAATGACCTAAATGTTCCTCCAATGACACAAATGAACTTATTGGATGCACAAGATTGGCTAAAAACACTAATTGGACAAGAATAAGCCTAGGGAGGACGAAAATGACCTAAATGTTCATCCAATGACACAAATCAACTTATTGGATGCACATGATTGGTTAAAAACCCTAATTGGACAAGAATAAGCCTAGGGAGGACAAAAATGACCTAAATGTTCGTGTAATGATACAAATGAACTTATTGGATGCACAAGATTGGTTAAAAACCCTAATTGGACAAGAATAAGCATAGGGAGGACGAAAATGACCTAAATGTTGGTCCAATGACACAAACACACTTATTGGATGCACAACATTGCATAAAAACCCTTATTGGACAAGAATAAGACTAGGGAGGACGAAAATGACCTAAATGTTCCTCCAAAGACACAAACACACCTATTGGATGCACAAGATTGCATAAAAACCCTAATTGGACAAGAATAAGACTAGGGACGACGAAAATGACCTAAATGTTCGTCCAATGACACAAACACACCTATTGGATGCACAAGATTGCATAAAAACCCTAATTGGACAAGAATAAGACTAGGGAGGACGAAAATGACCTAAATGTTCCTCCAATGACACAAACACACCTATTGGATGCACAAGATTGGTTAAAAACCATAATTGGACAAGAATAAGCATAGGGAGGACGAAAATGACCTAAATGTTCGTCCAATGACACAACACACCTATTGGATGCACAAGATTGCATAAAAACCCTAATTGGACAAGAATAAGACTAAGGAGGACAAAAATGACCTAAATGTTTATCCAATGACCCAAATGAACTTATTGGATGCACAAGATTGGTTTAAAACCCTAATTGGACAAGAATAAGCCTAGGGAGGACGAAAATGACCTAAATGTTCCTCCAATGACACAAATGAACTTATTGGATGCACAAGATTGGCTAACAACCCTAATTGGACAAGAATAAGCCTAGGGAGGACGAAAATGACCTAAATGTTCTTTCAATGACACAAATGAACTTATTGGATGCACAAGGTTGGTTAAAAACCCTAATTGGCGAGAATAAGCCTAGGGACGAAAATGACCTAAATGTTCCTCCAATGACATAAACACACCTATTGGATTTACAAGATTGCATAAAAACCCTAATTGGACAAGGATAAGCCTAAGGACGACGAAAATGACCTAAATGTTCGTCCAATGACACAAACACACCTATTGGATGCACAAGATTGCATAAAAACCCTAATTGGACCAGAATAAGACTAGGGAGGACGAAAATGACCTAAATGTTCATCCAATGACACAAATGAACATTGGATGCACAAGATTGGTTAAAAACCCTAATTGGACAAGAATAAGCCTAGGGAGGACGAAAATGTCCTAAATATTCATCCAATGACACAAATCAACTTATTGGATGCACATGATTGGTTAAAAACCCTAATTGGACAAGAATAAGCCTAGGGAGGACGAAAATGACCTAAATGTTCGTGTAATGATACAAATGAACTTATTGGATGCACAAGATTGGTTAAAAACCCTAATTGGACAAGAATAAGCATAGGGAGGACGAAAATTACCTAAATGTTCGTCCAATGACACAAACACACCTATTGGATGCACAAGATTGCATAAAAACCCTAATTGGACAAGAATAAGCCTAGGGAGGACGAAAATGACCTAAATGTTCGTCCAATGACACAAACACACCAATTGGATGCACAAGATTGCATAAAAACCCTAATTGGACAAGAATAAGACTAAGGAGGACGAAAATGACCTAAATGTTCCTCCAATGACACAAACACACCTATTGGATGCACAAGATTGCATAAAAACCCTAATTGGACAAGAATAAGACTTGGGAGGACGAAAATGACCTAAATGTTCATCCAATGACACAAATGAACTTATTGGCTGCACAAAAACCCTAATTGGACAAGAATAAGCCTAGGGAGGACGAAAATGACCTAAATGTTCGTCCAATGACACAAACACACCTATTGGATGCACAAGATTGCATAAAAACCCTAATTGGACAAGAATAAGACTAGGGTGGACGTAAATGACCTAAATGTTCCACCAATGACACAAATGAACTTATTGGATGCACAAGGTTGGTTAAAAACCCTAATTGAACAAGAATAAGCCTAGGGAGGACGAAAATGACCTAAATGTTCGTCCAATGACACAAATGAACTTATTGGATGCACAAGATTGGTTTAAAACCCTAATTGGACAAGAATAAGCCTAGGGAGGACGAAAATGACCTAAATGTTCGTCCAATGACACAAACACACCTATTGGATGCACAAGATTGCATAAAAACCCTAATTGGACAAGAATAAGACTAGGGAGGACGAAAATGACCTAAATGTTCCTCCAATGACACAAACACACCTATTGGATGCACAAGATTGCATAAAAACCCTAATTGGACAAGAATAAGACTAGGGAGGACGAAAATGACCTAAATGTTCATCCAATGAGAAAAATGAACATATTGGATGCACAAGATTGGTTAAAAACCCTAATTGGACAAGAATAAGCCTAGGGAGGACGAAAATGACCTAAATGTTCGTCCAATGACACAAACACACCTATTGGATGCACAAGATTGCATAAAAACCCTAATTGGACAAGAATAAGACTAGGGAGGACGTAAATGACCTAAATGTTCCACCAAAGACACAAATGAACTTATTGGACGCACAAGGTTGGTTAAAAACCCTAATTGGACAAGAATAAGCCTAGGGAGGACGAAAATGACCTAAATGTTCAACCAATGACACAAATGAACTTATTGGATGCACAAGGTTGGTTAAAAACCCTAATTGGACAAGAATAAGCCTTGGGAGGACGAAAATGACCTAAATGTTCATCCAATGACACAAACACACCTATTGGATGCACAAGATTACATAAAAACCTTAATTGGACAAGAATAAGACTAGGGAGGACGAAAATGACCTAAATGTTTATCCAATGACACAAATGAACTTATTGGATGCACAAGATTGGTTTAAAACCCTAATTGGACAAGAATAAGCCTAGGGAGGACGAAAATGACCTAAATGTTCCTCCAATGACACAAATGAACTTATTGGATGCACAAGATTGGCTAAAAACCCTAATTGGACAAGAATAAGCCTAGTGGGGACGAAAATGACCTAAATGTTCAACCAATGACACAAATGAACTTATTGGATGCACAAGGTTGGTTAAAAACCCTAATTGGCGAGAATAAGCCAAGGGACGACGAAAATGACCTAAATGTTCGTCTAATGACACAAACACACCTATTGGATGCACAAGATTGCATAAAAACCCTAATTGGACAAGAATAAGACTAGGGAGGACGAAAATGACCTAAATGTTCCTCCAATGACACAAACACACGTATTGGATGCACAAGATTGGTTAAAAGCCCTAATTGGACAAGAATAAGCCAAGGGAGGAGGAAAATGACCTAAATGTTCATCCAATGACACAAATCAACTTATTAAATGCACATGATTGGTTAAAAACCCTAATTGGCCAAGAATAAGCCTAGAATGACCTAAATGTTCATCCAATGACACAAATCAACTTATTGGATGCACATGATTGGTTAAAAACCCTAATTGGACAAGAATAAGCCTAGGGAGGACGAAAATGACCTAAATGTTCGTGTAATGATACAAATGAACTTATTGGATGCACAAGATTGGTTAAAAACCCTAATTAGACAAGAATAAGCATAGGGAGGACGAAAATGACCTAAATGTTCGTCCAATGACACAAACACACCTATTGGATGCACAAGATTGCATAAAAACCCTAATTGGACAAGAATAAGACTAGGGAGGACGAAAATGACCTAAATGTTCCTCCAATGACACAAACACACCTATTGGATGCACAAGATTGCATAAAAACCCTAATTCGACAAGAATAAGACTAGGGAGGTCGAAAATGACCTAAATGTTCATCCAATGACACAAATGAACTTATTGGATGCACAAGATTGGTTAAAAACCCTAATTGGACAAGAATAAGCCTAGGGAGGACGAAAATGACTTAAATGTTCATCCAATGACACAAACACACCTATTGGATGCACAAGATTGCATAAAAACCCTAATTGGACAAGAATAAGACTAGGGAGGACGAAAATGACCTAAATTTTTATCCAATGACACAAACACACCTATTGGATGCACAAGATTGGTTAAAAACCATAATTGGACAAGAATAAGCATAGGGAGGACGAAAATGACCTAAATGTTCGTCCAATGACACAACACACCTATTGGATGCACAAGATTGCATAAAAACCCTAATTGGACAAGAATAAGACTAAGGAGGACAAAAATGACCTAAATGTTTATCCAATGACCCAAATGAACTTATTGGATGCACAAGATTGGTTTAAAACCCTAATTGGACAAGAATAAGCCTAGGGAGGACGAAAATGACCTAAATGTTCCTCCAATGACACAAATGAACTTATTGGATGCACAAGATTGGCTAAAAACCCTAATTGGACAAGAATAAGCCTAGTGAGGACGAAAATGACCTAAATGTTCAACCAATGACACAAATGAACTTATTGGACGCACAAGGTTGGTTAAAAACCCTAATTGGCGAGAATAAGCCAAGGGACGACGAAAATGACCTAAATGTTCGTCTAATGACACAAACACACCTATTGGATGCACAAGATTGCATAAAAACCCTAATTGGACAAGAATAAGACTAGGGAGGACGAAAATGACCTAAATGTTCCTCCAATGACACAAACACACGTATTGGATGCACAAGATTGGTTAAAAGCCCTAATTGGACAAGAATAAGCCAAGGGAGGAGGAAAATGACCTAAATGTTCATCCAATGACACAAATCAACTTATTGGATGCACATGATTGGTTAAAAACCCTAATTGGCCAAGAATAAGCCTAGGGAGGACGAAAATGACCTAAATGTTCATCCAATGACACAAATCAACTTATTGGATGCACATGATTGGTTAAAAACCCTAATTGGACAAGAATAAGCCTAGGGAGGACGAAAAGGACCTAAATGTTCGTGTAATGATACAAATGAACTTATTGGATGCACAAGATTGGTTAAAAACCCTAATTAGACAAGAATAAGCATAGGGAGGACGAAAATGACCTAAATGTTCGTCCAATGACACAAACACACCTATTGGATGCACAAGATTGCATAAAAACCCTAATTGGACAAGAATAAGACTAGGGAGGACGAAAATGACCTAAATGTTCGTGTAATGATACAAATGAACTTATTGGATGCACAAGATTGGTTAAAAACCCTAATTGAACAAGAATAAGCATAGGGAGGACGAAAATGACCTAAATGTTCGTCCAATGACACAAACACACCTATTGGATGCACAAGATTGCATAAAAACCCTAATTGGACAAGAATAAGACTAGGGAGGACGAAAATGACCTAAATGTTCCTCCAATGACACAAACACACCTATTGGATGCATAAGATTGCATAAAAACCCTAATTGGACAAGAATAAGCCTAGGGACGACGAAAATGACCTAAATGTTCGTCCAATGACACAAACACACCTATTGGATGCACAAGATTGCATAAAAACCCTAATTGGACAAGAATACGATTAGGGAGGACGAAAATGACCTAAATGTTCCTCCATTGACACAAACACACCTTTCGGATGCACAAGATTGGTTAAAAACCCTAATTGGACAAGAATAAGCCTAGGGAGAATGAAAATGACCTAAATGTTCATCCAATGACACAAATGAACTTATTGGATGCACAAGGTTGGTTAAAAACCCTAATTGGACAAGAATAAGGCTAGGGACGACGAAAATGACCTAAATGTTCGTCCAATGACAAAACACACCTATTGGATGCACAATATTGCATAAAAACCCTAATTGGACAAGAATAAGACTAGGGAGGACGAAAATGACCTAAATGTTCCTGCAATGACACAAAAACACCTATTGGATGCACAAGATTGGTTAAAAACCCTAATTGGACAAGAATAAGCCTAGGGAGGACGAAAATGACCTAAATGTTCGTCCAATGACACAACACACCTATTGGATGCACAAGATTGCATAAAAACCCTAATTGGACAAGAATAAGACTAGGGAGGACAAAAATGACCTAAATGTTCCTCCAATGTCACAAATGAACTTATTGGATGCACAAGGTTTGTTACAAACTCTAAGTGGACAAGATTAAGTCTAGGGAGGACGAAAATGTCCTAAATGTTCAACCAATTACACAAATGAACTTATTGGATGCACAAGGTTGGTTAAAAACCCTAATTAGACAAGAATAAGCCTAGGAAGGACGACAATGACCTAAATGTTCGTCCAATGACACAAAGACACCTGTTGGATGCACAAGATTGCATAAAACCCTAATTGGACAAAGATAAGCCTAGGGAGGACGAAAATGACCTAAATGTTCCTCCAATGACACAAATGAACTTATTGGATGCACAAGGTTGGTTAAAAACCCTAATTGGACAAGAATAAGCCTAGGGACGACGAAAATGACCTAAATGTTCAACCAATGACACAAATGAACTTATTGGATGCACAAGGTTGGTTAAAAACCATAATTGGACAAGAATAAGCCTAGGGAGGACGAAAATGACCTAAATGTTCGTCCAATGACACAAACACACCTATTGGATGCACAAGATTACATTAAAACCCTAATTGGACAAGAATAAGACTAGGGAAGACGAAAATGACCTAAATGTTTATCCAATGACACAAATGAACTTATTGGATGCACAAGATTGGTTTAAAACCCTAATTGGACAAGAATAAGCCTAGGGAGGACGAAAATGACCTAAATGTTCCTCCAATGACAAAAATGAACTTATTGGATGCACAAGATTGGCTAAAAACCCTAATTGGACAAGAATAAGCCTAGGGAGGACGAAAATGACCTAAATGTTCATCCAATGACACAAGTGAACTTATTGGATGCACAATGTTGGTTAAAAACCCTAATTGGACAAGAATAAGCCTACGGACGACGAAAATGACCTAAATGTTCGTCCAATGACACAAACACACCTATTGGATGCACAAGATTGCATAAAAACCCTAATTGGACAAGAATATGACTAGGGAGGACGAAAATGACCTAAATGTTCATCCAATGACACAAATCAACTTATTGGATGCACATGATTGGTTAAAAACCCTAATTGGACAAGAATAAGCCTAGGGAGGACGAAAATGACCTAAATGTTCGTGTAATGATACAAATGAACTTATTGGATGCACAAGATTGGTTAAAAACCCTAATTGGACAAGAATAAGCATAGTGAGGACGAAAATGACCTAAATGTTCGTCCAATGACACAAACACACCTATTGGATGCACAAGATTGCATAAAAACCCTAATTGGACAAGAATAAGACTAGGGAGGACGAAAATGACCTAAATGTTCCTCCAGTGACACAAACACACCTATTGGATGCACAAGATTGCATAAAAACCCTAATTGGACAAGAATAAGACTAGGGAAGACGAAAATGACATAAATGTTCATCCAATGACACAAATGAACTTATTGGATGCACAAGATTGGTTAAAAACCCTACTTGGACGAGGATAAGCCTAGGGAGGACGAAAATGACCTAAATGTTCGTCCAATGACACAAACACACCTATTGGATGCACAAGATTGCATAAAAACCCTAATTGGACAAGAATAAGACTAGGGAGGACGAAAATGACCTAAATGTTCCTCCAATGACACAAACACACCTATTGGATGCACAAGATTGCATAAAAACCCTAATTCGACAAGAATAAGACTAGGGAGGACGAAAATGACCTAAAAGTTCATCCAATGACACAAATGAACTTATTGGATGCACAAGATTTGTTAAAAACCCTAATTGGACAAGAATATGCCTAGGGAGGACGAAAATGACCTAAAAGTTCGTCCAATGACACAAACACACCTATTGGATGCACAAGATTGCATAAAAACCCTAATTGGACAAGAATAAGACTAGGGAGGACGAAAATGACCTAAATGTTCCTCCAATGACACAAACACACATATTGGATGCACAAGATTGCTTAAAACCCTAATTGGACAAGAATAAGACTAGGGATGTCGAAAATGACCTAAATGTTCATCCAATGACACAAATGAACTTATTGGATGCACAAGATTGGTTAAAAACCCTACTTGGACAAGGATAAGCCTAGGGAGGATGAAAATGACCTAAATGTTCGTCCAATGACACAAACACACCTATTGGATGCACAAGATTGCATAAAAACCCTAATTGGACAAGAATAAGACTAGGGAGGACGAAAATGACCTAAATGTTCCTCCAATGACACAAACACACCTATTGGATGCACAAGATTGCATAAAAACCCTAATTGGACAAGAATAAGACTAGGGAGGACGAAAATGACCTAAATGTTCCTCCAATGACAGAAACACACCTTTTGGATGCACAACATTGCATAAAAACCCTAATTCGACAAGAATAAGACTAGGGAGGACGAAAATGACCTCAATGTTCCTCCAATGACACAAACACACCTATTGGATGCACAAGATTGCATAAAAACCCTAATTGGACAAGAATAAGACTAGGGAGGACGAAAATGACCTAAATGTTCCTCCAATGACACAAACACACCTATTGGATGCACAAGATTGCATAAAAACCTAATTCGACAAGAATAAGACTAAGGACGACGAAAATTACCTAAATGTTCATCCAATGACACAAATGAACTTATTGGATGCACAAGATTGGTTAAAAACCCTAATTGGACAAGAATAAGCCTAGGGAGGACGAAAATGACCTAAATGTTCGTCCAATGACACAAACACACCTATTGGATGCACAAGATTGCATAAAAACCCTAATTGGACAAGAATAAGACTAGGGAGGACGAAAATGACCTAAATGTTCCTCCAATGACACAAACACACCTATTGGATGCACAAGATTGGTTAAAAACCATAATTGGACAAGAATAAGCCTAGGGAGGACGAAAATGACCTAAATGTTCCTCCAATGACACAAACACACCTATTGGATGCACAAGATTGGTTAAAAACCATCATTGGAAAAGAATAAGCCTAGGGAGGACGAAAATGACCTAAATGTTCATCCAATGACACAAATGAACTTATTCGATGCACAAGATTGGTTAAAAACTCTAATTGGACAAGAATAAGCCTAGGGAGGATGAAAATGACCTAAATGTTCAACCAATGACACAAATGAACTTATTGGATGCACAAGGTTGGTTAAAAACCTTAATTGGACAAGAATAAGCCTAGGGAGGACGAAAATGACCTAAATGTTCGTCCAATGACACAAACACACCTATTGGATGCACAAGATTGCATAAAAACCCTAATTGGACAAGAATAAGACTAGGGAGGACGAAAATGACCTAAATGTTCCTCCAATGACACAAACGAACTTATTGGATGCACAAGATTGGTTAAAAACCCTAATTGGACAAGAATAAGCATAGGGAGGACGAAAATGACCTAAATGTTCATCCAATGACACAAACACACATATTGGATGCACAAGATTGCTTAAAACCCTAATTGGACAAGAATAAGTATAGGGAGGACGAAAATGACCTAAATGTTCATCCAATGACACAAATGAACTTATTGGATGCACAAGATTGGTTAAAAACCCTAATTGGACAAGAATAAGCCTAGGGAGGACGAAAATGACCTAAATGTTCGTCCAATGACACAAATACACCTATTGGATGCACAAGATAGCATAAAAACCCTAATTGAACAAGAATAAGACTAGTGAGTACGAAAATGACCTAAATGTTCCTCCAATGACACAAACACACCTATTGGATTCACAAGATTGCATAAAAACCCTAATTCGACAAGAATAAGACTAGGGAGGACGAAAATGACCTAAATGTTTCTCCAATGACACAAACACACCTATTGGATGCACAAGATTGCATAAAAACCCTAATTGGACAAGAATAAGCATAGGGAGGACGAAAATGACCTAAATGTTCGTCCAATGACACAAACACACCTATTGGATGCACAAGATTGCATAAAAACCCTAATTGGACAAGAATAAGACTAGGGAGGACGAAAATGACCTAAATGTTCCTCCAATGACACAAACACACCTATTGGATGCACAAGATTGCATAAAAACCCTAATTGGACAAGAATAAGCCTAGGGACGACGAAAATGACCTATATGTTCGTCCAATGACACAAACACACCTATTGGATGCACAAGATTGCATAAAAACCCTAATTGGACAAGAATAAGACTAGGGAGGACGAAAATGACTTAAATGTTCCTCCAATGACACAAACACACCTATTGGATGCACAAGATTGGTTAAAAACCCTAATTGGACAAGAATAAGCCTAGGGAGGACGAAAATGACGTAAATGTTCATCCAATGACACAAATGAACTTATTGGATGCACAAGGTTGGTTAAAAACCCTAATTGGACAAGAATAAGGCTAGGGACGACGAAAATGACCTAAATGTTCGTCCAATGACACAAACACACCTATTGGATGCACAATATTGCATAAAAACCCTAATTGGACAAGAATAAGATAGGGAGGACGAAAATGACCTAAATGTTCCTCCAATGACACAAAAACACCTATTGGATGCACAAGATTGGTTAAAAACCCTAATTGGACAAGAATAAGCCTAGGGAGGACGAAAATGATCTAAATGTTCGTCCAATGACACAACACACCTATTGGATGCACTAGATTGCATAAAAACCCTAATTGGACAAGAATAAGACTAGGGAGGACAAAAATGACCTAAATGTTCCTCCAATGACACAAATTAACTTATTGGATGCACAAGGTTGGTTACAAACTCTAAGTGGACAAGATTAAGTCTTGGGAGGACGAAAATGTCCTAAATGTTCAACCAATTACACAAATGAACTTATTGGATGCACAAAGTTGGTTAAAAACCCTAATTGGACAAGAATAAGCCTAGGGAGGACGAAAATGACCTAAATGTTGGTCCAATGACACAAACACACCTATTGGATGCACAAGATTACATAAAAACCCTAATTGGACAAGAATAAGACTAGGGAGGACGAAAATGACCTAAATGTTTATCCAATGACACAAATGAACTTATTGGATGCACAAGATTGGTTTAAAACCCTAATTGGACAAGAATAAGCCTAGGGAGGACGAAAATGAACTAAATGTTCCTCCAATGACACAAATGAACTTATTGGATGCACAAGATTGGCCAAAAACCCTAATTGGACAAGAATAAGCCTAGTGAGGACGAAAATGACCTAAATGTTCATTCAATAACACAAATGAACTTATTGGATGCACAAGGTTGGTTAAAAACCCTAATTGGCGAGAATAAGCCTAGGGACGACGAAAATGACCTAAATGTTCGTCCAATGACACAAACACACCTATTGGATGCACAAGATTGCATAAAAACCCTAATTGGACAAGAATAAGACTAGGGAGTACGAAAATGACCTAAATGTTCCTCCAATGCCACAAAAACACCTATTGGATGCACAAGATTGGTTAAAAACCCTAATTGGACAAGAATAAGCCTAGGGAGGACGAAAATGACCTAAATGTTCATCCAATGACACAAATCAACTTATTGGATGCACGTGACTGGTTAAAAACCCTAATTGGACAAGAATAAGCCTAGGGAGGACGAAAATGACCTAAATGTTCCTCCAATGACACAAATGAACTTATTGGATGCACAAGATTGGCTAAAAACCCTAATTGGACAAGAATAAGCCTAGGGAGGACGAAAATGACCTAAATGTTCATCCAATGACACAAGTGAACTTATTGGATGCACAATGTTGGTTAAAAACCCTAATTGGACAAGAATAAGCCTAGGGACGACGAAAATGACCTAAATGTTCGTCCAATGACACAAACACACCTATTGGATGCACAAGATTGCATAAAAACCCTAATTGGACAAGAATATTACTAGGGAGGACGAAAATGACCTAAATGTTCCTCCAATGACACAAACACACCTATTGGATGCACAAGATTGGTTAAAAACCCTAATTGGACAAGAATAAGCCTAGGGAGGACGAAAATGACCTAAATGTTCATCCAATGACACAAATGAACTTATTGGATGCACAAGATTGGTTAACAACTTTAATTGGACAAGAATAAGCCTAGGGAGGACGAAAATGACCTAAATATTCATCCAATGACACAAATGAACTTATTGGATGCACAAGATTGCTTAAAAACCCTAATTGGACAAGAATAAGCCTAGGGAGGACGAAAATGACCTAAATGTTCATCCAATGACACAAATGAACTTATTGGATGCACAAGATTGGTTAAAAACCCTAATTGGACAAGAATAAGCCTAGGGAGGACGAAAATGACCTGAAGTTCGTCCAATGACACAAACACACCTATTGGATGCACAAGATTGCATAAAAACCCTAATTGGACAAGAATAAGACCACGTAGGACGAAAATGACCTAATTGGTCCTCAAATGACACAAATGAACTTATTGGATGCACAAGGTTGGTTAAAACCCCTAATTGGACAAGAATAAGCCTAGGGAGGACGAAAATGACCTAAATGTTCAACCAATGACACAAATTAACTTATTGGATGTACAAGGTTGGTTAAAAACCCTAATTGGACAAGAATAAGCCTAGGGAGGACGAAAATGACCTAAATGTTCGTCCAATGACACAAACACACCTATTGGATGCACAAGATTGCATAAAAACCCTAATTGGACAAGAATAAGACTAGGGAGGACGAAATTGACCTAAATGTTCCTCCAATGACACAAACACACCTATTGGATGCACAAGATTGCATAAAAACCCTAATTCGACAAGAATAAGACTAGGGAGGACTTAAATGACCTAAATGTTCCACCAATGACACAAATGAACTTATTGGATACACAAGGTTGGTTAAAAACCCTAATTGGACCAGAATAAGCCTAGGGAGGACGAAATTGACCTAAATGTTCAACCAATGACACAAATGAACTTATTGGATGCACAAGGTTGGTTAAAAACCCTAATTGGACAAGAATAAGCCTAGGGAGGACGAAAATGACCTAAATGTTCGTCCAATGACACAAACACACCTATTGGATGCACAAGATTGCATAAAAACCCTAATTGGACAAGAATAAGACTAGGGAGGACGAAAATGACCTAAATGTTCCTCCAATGACACAAACACACCTATTGGATGCACAAGATTGCATAAAAACCCTAATTGGACAAGAATAAGACTAGGGAGGACGAAAATGACCTAAATGTTCATCCAATGAGAAAAATGAACATATTGGATGCACAAGATTGGTTAAAAACCCTAATTGGACAAGAATAAGCCTAGGGAGGACGAAAATGACCTAAATGTTCGTCCAATGACACAAACACACCTATTGGATGCACAAGATTGCATAAAAACCCTAATTGGACAAGAATAAGACTAGGGAGGAAGAAAATGACCTAAATGTTCCTCCAATGACACAAACACACCTATTGGATGCACTAGATTGCATAAAAACCCTAATTCGACAAGAATAAGACTAGGGAGGACGAAAATGACCTAAATGTTCCTCCAATGACACAAACACACCTATTGGATGCACAAGATTGCATAAAAACCCTAATTGGACAAGAATAAGACTAGGGAGGACGTAAATGACCTAAATGTTCCACCATTGACACAAATGAACTTATTGGATGCACAAGGTTGGTTAAAAACCCTAATTGGACAAGAATAAGACTTGGGAGGACGAAAATGACCTAAATGTTCATCCAATGACACAAATGAACTTATTGGATGCACAAGATTGGTTAAAAACCCTAATTGGACAAGAATAAGCCTAGGGAGGACGAAAATGACCTAAATGTTCCTCCAATGACACAAACACACCTATTGGATGCACAAGCTTGCATAAAAACCCTAATTGGACAAGAATAAGACTAGGGAGGACGAAAATGACCTAAATGTTCCTCCAATGACACAAACACACCTATTGGATGCACAAGATTGCATAAAAACCCTAATTGGACAAGAATAAGACTAGGGAGGACGTAAATGACCTAAATGTTCCACCAACGACACAAATGAACTTATTGGATACGCAAGGTTGGTTAAAAACCCTAATTGGACAAGAATAAGCCTAGGGAGGACGAAAATGACCTAAATGTTCGTCCAATGACACAAACACACCTATTGGATGCACAAGATTGCATAAAAACCCTAATTGGACAAGAATAAGACTAGGGAGGACGAAAATGACCTAAATGTTCGTGTAATGATACAAATGAACTTATTGGATGCACAAGATTGGTTAAAAACCCTAATTGAACAAGAATAAGCATAGGGAGGACGAAAATGACCTAAATGTTCGTCCAATGACACAAACACACCTATTGGATGCACAAGATTGCATAAAAACCCTAATTGGACAAGAATAAGACTAGGGAGGACGAAAATGACCTAAATGTTCGTGTAATGATACAAATGAACTTATTGGATGCACAAGATTGGTTAAAAACCCTAATTGAACAAGAATAAGCATAGGGAGGACGAAAATGACCTAAATGTTCGTCCAATGACACAAACACACCTATTGGATGCACAAGATTGCATAAAAACCCTAATTGGACAAGAATAAGACTAGGGAGGACGAAAATGACCTAAATGTTCCTCCAATGACACAAACACACCTATTGGATGCATAAGATTGCATAAAAACCCTAATTGGACAAGAATAAGCCTAGGGACGACGAAAATGACCTAAATGTTCGTCCAATGACACAAACACACCTATTGGATGCACAAGATTGCATAAAAACCCTAATTGGACAAGAATACGATTAGGGAGGACGAAAATGACCTAAATGTTCCTCCATTGACACAAACACACCTTTCGGATGCACAAGATTGGTTAAAAACCCTAATTGGACAAGAATAAGCCTAGGGAGAATGAAAATGACCTAAATGTTCATCCAATGACACAAATGAACTTATTGGATGCACAAGGTTGGTTAAAAACCCTAATTGGACAAGAATAAGGCTAGGGACGACGAAAATGACCTAAATGTTCGTCCAATGACAAAACACACCTATTGGATGCACAAGATTGCATAAAAACCCTAATTGGACAAGAATAAGACTAGGGAAGACAAAAATGACCTAAATGTTCCTCCAATGTCACAAATGAACTTATTGGATGCACAAGGTTGGTTACAAACTCTAAGTGGACAAGATTAAGTCTAGGGAGGACGAGAATGTCCTAAATGTTCAACCAATTACACAAATGAACTTATTGGATGCACAAGGTTTGTTAAAAACCCTAATTGGACAAGAATAAGCCTAGGAAGGACGACAATGACCTAAATGTTCGTCCAATGACACAAACACACCTGTTGGATGCACAAGATTGCATAAAACCCTAATTGGACAAAAATAAGCCTAGGGAGGACGAAAATGACCTAAATGTTCCTCCAATGACACAAATGAACTTATTGGATGCACAAGGTTGGTTAAAAACCCTAATTGGACAAGAATAAGCCTAGGGAGGACGAAAATGACCTAAATGTTCAACCAATGACACAAATGAACTTATTGGATGCACAAGGTTGGTTAAAAACCCTAATTGGACCAGAATATGCCTAGGGAGGACGAAAATGACCTAAATGTTCGTCCAATGACACAAACACACCTATTGGATGCACAAGATTGCATAAAAACCCTAATTGGACAAGAATAAGCCTAGGGAGGACGAAAATGACCTAAATGTTCATCCATTGACAAAAATGAACTTATTGGATGCACAAGATTGGTTAAAAACCCTAATTGGACAAGAATAATCCTAGGGAGGACGAAAATGACCTAAATGTTCATCCAATGACACAAATGAACTTATTGGATGCACAAGATTGGTTAAAAACCCTAATTGGACAAGAATAAGCCTAGGGAGGACGAAAATGACCTAAATGTTCGTCCAATGACACAAACACACCTATTGGATGCACAAGATTGCATAAAAACCCTAATTGGACAAGAATAAGACTAGGGGGATGAAAATGACCTAAATGTTCATCCAAGGACACAAATGAACTTATTGGATGCACAAGATTGGTTAAAAACCCTAATTGGACAAGAATAAGCATAGGGAGGACGAAAATGACCTAAACGTTCATCCAATGACACAAACCCACATATTGGATGCACAAGATTGCTTAAAACCCTAATTGGACAAGAATAAGACTAGGGAGGACGAAAATGACCTAAATGTTCATCCAATGACACAAATGAACTTATTGAATGCACAAGATTGGTTAAAAACCCTAATCGGACAAGAATAAGCCTAGGGAGGACAAAAATGACCTAAATGTTCTTCGAATGACACAAACACACCTATTGGATGCACAAGATTGCATAAAAACCCTAATTGGACAAGAATAAGACTAGGGAGGACGAAAATGACCTAAATGTTCCTCCAATGACACAAACACACCTATTGGATGCACAAGATTGCATAAAAACCCTAATTGGACAAGAATAAGACTAGGGAGGACGAAAATGACCTAAATGTTCATCCAATGACACAAATGAACATTGGATGCACAAGATTGGTTAAAAACCCTAATTGGACAAGAATAAGCCTAGGGAGGACGAAAATGACCTAAATGTTCATCCAATGACACAAATCAACTTATTGGATGCACATGATTGATTAAAAACCCTAATTGGACAAGAATAAGCATAGGGAGGACGAAAATGACCTAAATGTTCGTCCAATGACACAAACACACCTATTGGATGCACAAGATTGCATAAAAACCCTAATTGGACAAGAATAAGACTAGGGAGGACGAAAATGACCTAAATGTTCGTGTAATGATACAAATGAACTTATTGGATGCACAAGATTGGTTAAAAACCCTAATTGAACAAGAATAAGCATAGGGAGGACTAAAATGACCTAAATGTTCGTCCAATGACACAAACACACCTATTGGATGCACAAGATTGCATAAAAACCCTAATTGGACAAGAATAAGACTAGGGAGGACGAAAATGACCTAAATGTTCCTCCAATGACACAAACACACCTATTGGATGCACAAGATTGCATAAAAACCCTAATTGGACAAGAATAAGCCTAGGGACGACGAAAATGACCTAAATGTTCGTCCAATGACACAAACACACCTATTGGATGCACAAGATTGCATAAAAACCCTAATTGGACAAGAATACGATTAGGGAGGACGAAAATGACCTAAATGTTCCTCCATTGACACAAACACACCTTTCGGATGCACAAGATTGGTTAAAAACCCTAATTGGACAAGAATAAGCCTAGGGAGAATGAAAATGACCTAAATGTTCATCCAATGACACAAATGAACGTATTGGATGCACAAGGTTGGTTAAAAACCCTAATTGGACAAGAATAAGGCTAGGGACGACGAAAATGACCTAAATGTTCGTCCAATGACAAAACACACCTATTGGATGCACAATATTGCATAAAAACCCTAATTGGACAAGAATAAGACTAGGGAGGACGAAAATGACCTAAATGTTCCTGCAATGACACAAAAACACCTATTGGATGCACAAGATTGGTTAAAAACCCTAATTGGACAAGAATAAGCCTAGGGAGGACGAAAATGACCTAAATGTTCGTCCAATGACACAACACACCTATTGGATGCACAAGATTGCATAAAAACCCTAATTGGACAAGAATAAGACTAGGGAGGACAAAAATGACCTAAATGTTCCTCCAATGTCACAAATGAACTTATTGGATGCACAAGGTTTGTTACAAACTCTAAGTGGACAAGATTAAGTCTAGGGAGGACGAAAATGTCCTAAATGTTCAACCAATTACACAAATGAACTTATTGGATGCACAAGGTTGGTTAAAAACCCTAATTAGACAAGAATAAGCCTAGGAAGGACGACAATGACCTAAATGTTCGTCCAATGACACAAAGACACCTGTTGGATGCACAAGATTGCATAAAACCCTAATTGGACAAAGATAAGCCTAGGGAGGACGAAAATGACCTAAATGTTCCTCCAATGACACAAATGAACTTATTGGATGCACAAGGTTGGTTAAAAACCCTAATTGGACAAGAATAAGCCTAGGGACGACGAAAATGACCTAAATGTTCAACCAATGACACAAATGAACTTATTGGATGCACAAGGTTGGTTAAAAACCATAATTGGACAAGAATAAGCCTAGGGAGGACGAAAATGACCTAAATGTTCGTCCAATGACACAAACACACCTATTGGATGCACAAGATTACATTAAAACCCTAATTGGACAAGAATAAGACTAGGGAAGACGAAAATGACCTAAATGTTTATCCAATGACACAAATGAACTTATTGGATGCACAAGATTGGTTTAAAACCCTAATTGGACAAGAATAAGCCTAGGGAGGACGAAAATGACCTAAATGTTCCTCCAATGACACAAATGAACTTATTGGATGCACAAGATTGGCTAAAAACACTAATTGGACAAGAATAAGCCTAGGGAGGACGAAAATGACCTAAATGTTCATCCAATGACACAAGTGAACTTATTGGATGCACAATGTTGGTTAAAAACCCTAATTGGACAAGAATAAGCCTAGGGAGGACGAAAATGACCTAAATGTTCATCCAATGAAACAAATCAACTTATTGGATGCACATGATTGGTTAAAACCCCTAATTGGACAAGAATAAGCCTAGGGAGGACGAAAATGACCTAAATGTTCCTCCAATGACACAAATGAACTTATTGGATGCACAAGATTGGCTAAAAACCCTAATTGGACAAGAATAAGCCTAGGGAGGACGAAAATGACCTAAATGTTCATCCAATGACACAAGTGAACTTATTGGATGCACAATGTTGGTTAAAAACCCTAATTGGACAAGAATAAGCCTAGGGACGACGAAAATGACCTAAATGTTCGTCCAATGACACAAACACACCTATTGGATGCAAAGATTGCATAAACACCCTAATTGGACAAGAATATGACTAGGGAGGACGAAAATGACCTAAATGTTCCTCCAATGACACAAATGAACTTATTGGATGCACAAGATTGGTTAAAAACCCTAATTGGACAAGAATAAGCCTAGGGAGGACGAAAATGACCTAAATGTTCATCTAATGACACAAATGAACTTATTGGATGCACAAGATTGCATAAAAACCCTAATTGGATAAGAATAAGCCTAGGGAGGACGAAAATGACCTAAATGTTCATCCAATGAAACAAACACACATATTCGATGCACAAGATTGCTTAAAATCCTAATTGGACAAGAATAAGACTAGGGAGGACGAAAATGACCTAAATGTTCATCCAATGACACAAATGAACTTATTGGATGCACAAGATTGCATAAAAACCCTTATTGGACAAGAATAAGACTAGGGAGGACGAAAATGACCTAAATGTTCATCCAATGACACAAATGAACTTATTGGATCCACAAGATTGGTTAAAAACCCTAATTCGACAAGAATAAGCCTAGGGAGGACGAAAATGACCTAAATGTTCAACCAATGACACAAATGAACTTATTGGACGCACAAGGTTGGTTAAAAACCCTAATTGGACAAGAATAAGCCTAGTGAGGACGAAAATGACCTAAATGTTCGTCCAATGACACAAACACACCTATTGGATGCACAAGATTGCATAAAAACCCTAATTGGACAAGAATAAGACTAGGGAGGACGAAAATGACCTAAATGTTCCTCCAATGACACAAACACACCTATTGGATGCACAAGATTGGTTAAAAACCCTAATTGGACAAGAATAAGCCTAGGGAGGACGAAAATGACCTAAATGTTCATCCAATGACACAAATGAACTTATTGGATGCACAAGGTTGGTTAAAAACCCTAATTGGACAAGAATAAGGCTAGGGACGACGAAAATGACCTAAATGTTCGTCCAACGACACAAACACACCTATTGGATGCACAATATTGCATAAAAACCCTAATTGGACAAGAATAAGACTAGGGAGGACGAAAATGACCTAAATGTTCCTGCAATGACACAAACACACCTATTGGATGCACAAGATTGCATAAAAACCCTAATTGGACAAGAATAAGCCTTGGGACGACGAAAATGACCTAAATGTTCATCCAATGACACAAATGAACATTGGATGCACAAGATTGGTTAAAAACCCTAATTGGACAAGAATAAGCCTAGGGAGGACGAAAATGACCTAAATGTTCATCCAATGACACAAATCAACTTATTGGATGCACATGATTGGTTAAAAACCCTAATTGGACAAGAATAAGCCTAGGGAGGACGAAAATGACCTAAATGTTCGTGTAATGATACAAATGAACTTATTGGATGCACAAAATTGGTTAAAAACCCTAATTGGACAAGAATAAGCATAGGGAGGACGAAAATGACCTAAATGTTCGTCCAATGACACAAACACACCTATTGGATGCACAAGATTGCATAAAAACCCTAATTGGACAAGAATAAGACAAGGGAGGATGAAAATGACCTAAATGTTCCTCCAATGACACAAACACACCTATTCGATGCACAAGATTGCATAAAAACCCTAATTGGACAAGAATAAGCCTAGGGACGACGAAAATGACCTAAATGTTCGTCCAATGACACAAACACACCTATTGGATGCACAAGATTGCATAAAAACCCTAATTGGACAAGAGTAAGATTAGGGAGGACGAAAATGACCTAAATGTTCCTCCATTGACACAAACACACCTTTCGGATGCACAAGATTGGTTAAAAACCCTAATTGGACAAGAATAAGCCTAGGGAGAATGAAAATGACCTAAATGTTCATCCAATGACACAAATGAACTTATTGGATGCACAAGGTTGGTTAAAAACCCTAATTGGACAAGAATAAGGCTAGGGACGACGAAAATGACCTAAATGTTCGTCCAATGACAAAACACACCTATTGGATGCACAATATTGCATAAAAACCCTAATTGGACAATAATAAGACTAGGGAGGACGAAAATGACCTAAATGTTCCTGCAATGACACAAAAACACCTATTGGATGCACAAGATTGGTTAAAAACCCTAATTGGACAAGAATAAGCCTAGGGAGGACGAAAATGACCTAAATGTTCGTCCAATGACACAACACACCTATTGGATGCACAAGATTGCATAAAAACCCTAATTGGACAAGAATAAGACTAGGGAGGACAAAAATGACCTGAATGTTCCTCCAATGTCACAAATGAACTTATTGGATGCACAAGGTTGGTTACAAACTCTAAGTGGACAAGATTAAGTCTAGGGAGGACGAAAATGTCCTAAATGTTCAACCAATTACACAAATGAACTTATTGGATGCACAAGGTTGGTTAAAAACCCTAATTAGACAAGAATAAGCCTAGGAAGGACGACAATGACCTAAATGTTCGTCCAATGACACAAAGACACCTGTTGGATGCACAAGATTGCATAAAACCCTAATTGGACAAAGATAAGCCTAGGGAGGACGAAAATGACCTAAATGTTCCTCCAATGACACAAATGAACTTATTGGATGCACAAGGTTGGTTAAAAACCCTAATTGGACAAGAATAAGCCTAGGGAGGACGAAAATGACCTAAATGTTCAATCAATGACACAAATGAACTTATTGGATGCACAAGGTTGGTTAAAAACCATAATTGGACAAGAATAAGCCTAGGGAGGACGAAAATGACCTAAATGTTCGTCCAATGACACAAACACACCTATTGGATGCACAAGATTACATTAAAACCCTAATTGGACAAGAATAAGACTAGGGAAGACGAAAATGACCTAAATGTTTATCCAATGACACAAATGAACTTATTGGATGCACAAGATTGGTTTAAAACCCTAATTGGACAAGAATAAGCCTAGGGAGGACGAAAATGACCTAAATGTTCCTCCAATGACACAAATGAACTTATTGGATGCACAAGATTGGCTAAAAACACTAATTGGACAAGAATAAGCCTAGGGAGGACGAAAATGACCTAAATGTTCATCCAATGACACAAGTGAACTTATTGGATGCACAATGTTGGTTAAAAACCCTAATTGGACAAGAATAAGCCTAGGGAGGACGAAAATGACCTAAATGTTCATCCAATGAAACAAATCAACTTATTGGATGCACATGATTGGTTAAAACCCCTAATTGGACAAGAATAAGCCTAGGGAGGACGAAAATGACCTAAATGTTCCTCCAATGACACAAATGAACTTATTGGATGCACAAGATTGGCTAAAAACCCTAATTGGACAAGAATAAGCCTAGGGAGGACGAAAATGACCTAAATGTTCATCCAATGACACAAGTGAACTTATTGGATGCACAATGTTGGTTAAAAACCCTAATTGGACAAGAATAAGCCTAGGGACGACGAAAATGACCTAAATGTTCGTCCAATGACACAAACACACCTATTGGATGCAAAGATTGCATAAACACCCTAATTGGACAAGAATATGACTAGGGAGGACGAAAATGACCTAAATGTTCCTCCAATGACACAAATGAACTTATTGGATGCACAAGATTGGTTAAAAACCCTAATTGGACAAGAATAAGCCTAGGGAGGACGAAAATGACCTAAATGTTCGTCCAATGACACAAACACACCTATTGGATGCACAAGATTGCATAAAAACCCTAATTGGACAAGAATAAGACTAGGGAGGACGAAAATGACCTAAATGTTCCTCCAATGACACAAACACACCTATTGGATGCACAAGATTGCATAAAACCCTAATTGGACAAGAATAAGCCTAGGGAGGATGAAAATGACCTAAATGTTCTTCCAATGACACAAACACACCTATTGGATGCACAAGATTGCATAAAAACCCTAATTGGACAAGAATAAGACTAGGGAGGACGAAAATGACCTAAATGTTCATCCAATGACACAAATGAACTTATTGGATGCACAAGATTGGTTAAAAACGCTAATGGGACAAGAATAAGCATAGGGAGGACGAAAATGACCTAAACGTTCATCCAATGACACAAACCCACATATTGGATGCACAAGATTGCTTAAAACCCTAATTGGACAAGAATAAGACTAGGGAGGACGAAAATGACCTAAATGTTCATCCAATGACACAAATGAACTTATTGGATGCACAAGATTGGTTAAAAACCCTAATCGGACAAGAATAAGCCTAGTGAGGACGAAAATGACCTAAATGTTCGTCCAATGACACAAACACACCTATTGGATGCACAAGATTGCATAAAAACCCTAATTGGACAAGAATAAGACTAGGGAGGACGAAAATGACCTAAATGTTCCTCCAATGACACAAACACACCTATTGGATGCACAAGATTGCATAAAAACCCTAATTGGACAAGAATAAGCCTAGGGACGACGAAAATGACCTAAATGTTCGTCCAATGACACAAACACACCTATTGGATGCACAAGATTGGATAAAAACCCTAATTGGACAAGAATAAGACTAGGGAGGACGAAAATGACCTAAATGTTCCTCCAATGACACAAGTGAACTTATTGGATGCACAATGTTGGTTACAAACTCTAAGTGGACAAGATTAAGTCTAGGGAGGACGAAAATGTCCTAAATGTTCAACCAATTACACAAATGAACTTATTGGATGCACAAGATTGCTTAAAACCCTAATTGGACAAGAATAAGACTAGGGAGGACGAAAATGACCTAAATGATCATCCAATGACACAAATGAACTTATTGGAGGCACAAGATTGGTTAAAAACCCTAATTGGACAAGAATAAGCCTAGGGAGGACGAAAATGACCTAAATGTTCGTCCAATGACACAAATGAACTTATTGGATGCACAAGATTGGTTAAAACCCTAATTGGAAAAGAATAAGCCTAGGGAGGACGAAAATGACCTAAATGTTTGTCCAATGACACAAATACACCTATTGGATGCACAAGATTCCATAAAACCCTAATTGGACAAGAATAAGACTAGGGAGGACGAAAATGACCAAAATGTTCCTCCAATGACACAAATGAACTTATTGGATGCACAAGGATGGTTAAAAACCGTAATTGGACAAGAATAAGCCTAGGGAGGACGAAAATGACCTAAATGTTCAACCAATGACACAATTGAACTTATTGGATGCACAAGGTTGGTTAAAAACCCTAATTGGACAAGAATAAGCCTAGGGAGGACGAAAATGACCTAAATGTTCGTCCAATGACACAAACACACCTATTGGATGCACAAGATTGCATAAAAACCCTAATTAAACACGAATAAGACTAGTGAGGACGAAAATGACCTAAATGTTCCTCCAATGACACAAATACACCTATTGGATGCACAAGATTGCATAAAAACCCTAAATGGACAAGAATAAGACTAGGGAGGACGAAAATGACCTAAATGTTCCTCCAATGACACAAACACACCTATTGGATGCACAAGATTGCATAAAAACCCTAATTGGACAAGAATAAGCCTAGGGACGACGAAAATGACCTAAATGTTCGTCCAATGACACAAACACACCTATTGGATGCACAAGATTGGATAAAAACCCTAATTGGACAAGAATAAGACTAGGGAGGACGAAAATGACCTAAATGTTTCTCCAATGACACAAACACACCTATTGGATGCACAAGATTGCATAAAAACCCTAATTGGACAAGAATAAGCCTAGGGAGGACGAAAATGACCTAAATGTTCATCCAATGACACAAATGAACTTATTGGATGCACAAGATTGGTTAAAAACCCTAATTGGACAAGAATAAGCCTAGGGAGGACGAAAATGACCTAAATGTTCATCCAATGACACAAATGAACTTATTGGATGCACAAGATTGGTTAAAAACCTTATTCGACAAGAATAAGCCTAGGGAGGACGAAAATGACCTAAATGTTCATCCAATGACACAAATGAACTTATTGGATGCACAAGATTGGTTAAAAACCCTAATTAGACAAGAATAAGCTTAGGGAGGACGAAAATGACCTAAATGTTCATCCAATGACACAAATGAACTTATTGGATGCACAAGATTGGTTAAAAACCCTAACTGTGCAAGAATAAGCCTAAGGAGTTCGAAAATGACCTAAATGTTCGTCCAATGACACAAACACACCTATTGGATGCACAAGATTGCATAAAAACCCTAATTGGACAAGAATAAGCTTAGGGAGGAAGAAAATGACCTAAATGTTCATCCAATGACACAAATGAACTTATTGGATGCACAAGATTGGTTAAAAACCCTAATTGGACAAGAATAAGCCTAGGGAGGACGAAAATGACCTAAATGTTCATCCAATGACACAAATGAACTTATTGGATGCACAAGATTGGTTAAAAACCCTAATCGGACAAGAATAAGCCTAGGGAGGACGAAAATGACCTAAATGTTCGTCCAACGACACAAACACACCTATTGGATGCACAAGATTGCATAAAAACCCTAATTGGACAAGAATAAGCCTAGGGAGGACGAAAATGACCTAAATGTTCATCCAATGACACAAATGAACTTATTGGATGCACAAGATTGGTAAAAAACCCTAATTGGACAAGAATAAGCCTAGGGAGGACGAAAATGACCTAAATTTTCATCCAATGACACAAATGAACTTATTGGATGCACAAGATTGGTTAAAACCCCTAATTGGACAAGAATAAGCCTAGGGAGGACGAAAATGACCTAAATGTTCGTCCAATGACACAAACACACCTATTGGATGCACAAGATTGCATAAAAACCCTAATTGGACAAGAATAAGACTAGGGAGGACGAAAATGACCTAAATGTTCCTCCAATGACAAAAATGAACTTATTGGATGCACAAGATTGGTTAAAAACCCTAATTGGACAAGAATAAGCCTAGGGAGGACGAAAATGACCTAAATGTTCGTCCAATGACACAAATACACCTATTGGATGCACAAGATTGCATAAAAACCCTAATTGGACAAGAATAAGACTAGGGAGGACGAAAATGACCTAAATGTTCCTCCAATGACACAAACACACCTATTGGATGCACAAGATTGCATAAAAACCCTAATTGGACAAGAATAAGCGTAGGGAGGACGAAAATGACCTAAATGTTCATCCAATGACACAAATGAACTTATTGGATGCACAAGATTGGTTAAAAACCCTAATTGGACAAGAATAAGCCTAGGGAGGACGAAAATGACCTAAATGTTCATCCAATGACACAAATGAACTTATTGGATGCACAAGATTGGTTAAAAACCCTAATTGGACAAGAATAAGGCTAGGGAGGACGAAAATGACCTAAATGTTCGTCCAATGACACAAACACACCTATTGGATGCACTAGATTGCATAAAAACCCTAATTGGACAAGAATAAGCCTAGGGAGGACGAAAATGACCTAAATGTTCGTCCAATGACATAAACACACCAATTGGATGCACAAGATTGCATAAAAAACCCTAATTCGACAAGAATAAGCCTAGGGAAGACGAAAATGACCTAAATGTTCGTCCAACGACACAAACACACCTATTGGATACACAAGATTGCATAAAAACCCTAATTGGACAAGAATAAGCCTAGGGAGGATGAAAATGACCTAAATGTTCATCCAATGACACAAATGAACTTATTGGATGCACAAGATTGGTTAAAAACCCTAATTGGACAAGAATAAGCCTAGGGAGGACGAAAATAACCTAAATGTTCATCCAATGACACAAATGAACTTATTGGATGCACAAGATTGGTTAAAAACCCTAATTGGACAAGAATAAGCCTAGGGTGGACGAAAATGACCTAAATGTTTATCCAATGACACAAATGAACTTATTGGATGCACAAGATAGCTTAAAAACCCTAATTGGACAAGAATAAGCCTAGGGAGGACGAAAATGACCTAAATGTTCATCCAATGACACAAACACACCTATTGGATGCACAAGATTCGTAAGAAACCCTAATTGGACAAGAATAAGCCTAGGGAGGAAGAAACTGACCTAAATGTTCATCCAATGACACAAACATACCTATTGGATGCACAAGATTGGTTAGAAACCCTAATTGGACAAGAATAAGCCTAGGGAGGACGAAAATGACCTAAATGTTCATCCAATGACACAAACACACCTATTGGATGCACAAGATTGGTTAAAAACCCTAATTGACAACAATAAGCCTTGGGAGGACGAAAATGACCTAAATGTTCGTCCAATGACACAAATGAACTTATTGGATGCACAAGATTGGTTAAAAACCCTAATTGGACAAGAATAAGCCTAGGGTGGACGAAAATAACCTAAATGTTTATCCAATGACACAAATGAACTTATTGGATGCACAAGATTGGTTAAAAACCCTAATTGGACAAGAATAAGCCTAGGGTGGACGAAAATGACCTAAATGTTTATCCAATGACACAAATGAACTTATTGGATGCACAAGATTGGTTAAAAACCCTAATTGGACAAGAATAAGCCTAGGGAGGACGAAAATGACCTAAATGTTCATCCAATGACACAAACACACCTATTGGATGCACAAGATTGGTTAAAAACCCTAATTGGACAAGAATAAGCCTTGGGAGGACGAAAATGACATAAATGTTCATCCAATTACACAAATGAACTTATTGGATGCACAAGATTGGTTAAAAACCCTAATTGGACAAGAATAAGCCTAGGGTGGACGAAAATGACCTAAATGTTTATCCAATGACACAAATGAACTTATTGGATGCACAAGATTGGTAAAAAACCCTAATTGGACAAGAATAAGCCTAGAATGAACGAAAATGACCTAAATGTTGATCCAATGACACAAACACACCTATTGGATGCACAAGATTGGTTAAAAACCCTAATTGGACAAGAATAAGCCTAAGGAGGACGAAAATGACCTAAATGTTCAACCAATGACACAAATGAACTTATTGGATGCACAAGATTGGTTAAAAACCCTAATTGGACAAGAATAAGCCTAGGGAGGACGAAAATGACCTAAATGTTCATCCAATGACACAAATGAACTTATTGGATGCACAAGATTGGTTAGAAACCCTAATTTGACAAGAATAAGCTTAGGAAGGACGAAAATGACCTAAATGTTAATCCAATGACACAAATGAACTTATTGGATGCACAAGATTGGTTAAAAACCCTAATTGGACAAGAATAAGCCTAGGGAGGACGAAAATGACCTAAATGTTCCTCCAATGACACAAACACACCTATTGGATGCACAAGATTGGTTAAAAACCCTAATTGGATGCACAAGGTTGGTTAAAAACCCTAATTGGACAAGAATAAGCCTAGGGAGGACGAAAATGACCTAAATGTTCAACCAATGACACAAATGAACTTATTGGATGAACAAGGTTGGTTAAAAACCCTAATTGCACAAGAATAAGCCTAGGGAGGACGAAAATGACCTAAATGTTCAACCAATGACACAAATGAACTTATTGGATGCACAAGGTTGGTTAAAAACCCTAATTGGACAAGAATAAGCCTAGGGAGGACGAAAATGACCTAAATGTTCGTCCAATGACACAAACACACCTATTGGATGCACAAGATTGCATAAAAACCCTAATTGAACAAGAATAAGACTAGGGAGGACGAAAATGACCCAAATGTTCAACCAATGACACAAATGAACTTATTGGATGCACAAGATTGGTTAAAAACCCTAATTGGACAAGAACAAGCCTAGGGAGGACGAATATGACCTAAATGTTTGTCCAATGACACAAACACACCTATTGGATGCACAAGATTGCATAAAAACCCTAATTGGACAAGAATAAGACTAGGGAGGACAAAAATGACCTAAATGTTCCTCTAATGACACAAACACACCTATTGGATGCACAAGATTGCATAAAAACCCTAATTGGACAAGAATAAGACTAGGGAGGACGAAAATGACATAAATGTTCATCCAATAACACAAATGAACTTATTGGATGCACAAGATTGGTTAAAAACCCTAATTGGACAAGAATAAGCCTAGGGAGGACGAAAATGACCTAAATGTTCATCCAATGACACAAATGAACTTATTGGATGCACAAGATTGGTTAAAAACCCTAATTGGACAAGAATAAGCCTAGGGAGGACGAAAATGACCTAAATGTTCATCCAATGACACAAATGAACTTATTGGATGCACAAGATTGGTTAAAAACCCTAATTGGACAAGAATAAGCCTAGGGAGGACGAAAATGACCTAAATGTTCATCCAATGACACAAATGAACTTATTGGATGCACAAGATTGGTTAAAAACCCTAATTGGACAAGAATAAGCCTTGGGTGGACAAAAATGACCTAAATGTTCATACAATGACACAAATGAACTTATTGGATGCACAAGATTGGTTAAAAACCCTAATTGGACAAGAATAAGCCTAGGGAGGACGAAAATGACCTAAATGTTCATCCAATGACACAAATGAACTTATTGGATGCACAAGATTGGTTAAAAACCCAAATTGGACAAGAATAAGCCTAGGGAGGGCGAAAATGACCTAAATGTTCGTCCAATGACAGAAACACACCTATTGGATGCACAAGATTGCATAAAAATCCTAATAGGACAAGAATAAGACTAGGGAGGACGAAAATGACCTAAATGTTCATCCAATGACACAAACACACATATTGGATGCACAAGATTGCTTGAAATGCTAATTGGACAAGAATAAGACTAGGGAGGACGAAAATGACCTAAATGTGCATCCAATGACACAAATGAACTTATTGGATGCACAAGATTGGTTAAAAACCCTAATTGGACAAGAATAAGCCTAGGGAGGACGAAAATGACCTAAATGTTCATCCAATGACACAAATGAACTTATTGGATGCACAAGATTGGTTAAAAACCCTAATTGGACAAGAATAAGCCTAGAGAGGACGAAAATGACCTAAATGTTCGTCCAATGACACAAACACATCTATTGGATGCACAAGATTGCATAAAAACCCTAATTGGACAAGAATAAGCCTAGGGAGGACGAAAATGACCTAAATGTTCGTCCAATGACACAAACACACCTATTGGATGCACAAGATTGGTTAAAAACCCTAATTGGACAAGAATAAGCCTAGGGAGGAAGAAAATGACCTAAATGTTCATCCAATGACACAAATGAACTTATTGGATGCACAAGATTGGCTAAAAACCCTAATTGGACAAGAATAAGCCTAGGGAGGACGAAAATGACCTAAATGTTCATCCAATGACACAAGTGAACTTATTGGATGCACAAGGTTGGTTAAAAACCCTAATTGGACAAGAATTAGCCTAGGGAGGACGAAAATGACCTAAATGTTCATCCAATGACACAAATGAACTTATTGGATGCACAAGATTGGTTAAAAACCCTAATCAGACAAGAATAAGCCTAGGGAGGACGAAAATGACCTAAATGTTCGTCCAATGACACAACACACCTATTGGATGCACAAGATTGCATAAAAACCCTAATTGGACAAGAATAAGACTAGGGAGGACAAAAATGACCTAATTGTTCCTCCAATGTCACAAATGAACTTATTCGATGCACAAGGTTGGTTACAAACTCTAAATGGACAAGATTAAGTCTAGGGAGGACGAAAATGTCCTAAATGTTCAACCAATTACACAAATTAACTTATTGGATGCACAAGGTTTGTTAAAAACCCTAATTGGACAAGAATAAGACTAGGGAGGACGAAAATGACCTAAATGTTCCTCCAATGACACAAACACACCTATTGGATGCACAAGATTGCATAAAAACCCTAATTGGACAAGAATAAGCCTAGGGACGACGAAAATGACCTAAATGTTCGTCCAATGACACAAACACACCTATTGGATGCACAAGATTGCATAAAAACCCTAATTGGACAAGAATAAGATTAGGGAGGACGAAAATGACCTAAATGTTCCTCCATTGACACAAACACACCTTTCGGATGCACAAGATTGGTTAAAAACCCTAATTGGACAAGAATAAGCCTAGGGAGAACGAAAATGACCTAAATGTTCATCCAATGACACAAATGAACTTATTGGATGCACAAGGTTGGTTAAAAACCCTAATTGGACAAGAATAAGGCTAGGGACGACGAAAATGACCTAAATGTTCGTCCAATGACAAAACACACCTATTGGATGCACAATATTGCATAAAAACCCTAATTGGACAAGAATAAGACTAGGGAGGTCGAAAATGACCTAAATGTTCCTGCAATGACACAAAAACACCTATTGGATGCACAAGATTGGTTAAAAACCCTAATTGGACAAGAATAAGCCTAGGGAGGACGAAAATGACCTAAATGTTCGTCCAATGACACAACACACCTATTGGATGCACAAGATTGCATAAAAACCCTAATTGGACAAGAATAAGACTAAGGAGGACAAAAATGACCTAAATGTTCCTCCAATGTCACAAATGAACTTATTGGTTGCACAAGGTTGGTTACAAACTCTATGTGGACAAGATTAAGTCTAGGGAGGACGAAAATGTCCTAAATGTTCAACCAATTACACAAATGAACTTATTGGATGCACAAGGTTTGTTAAAAACCCTAATTGGACAAGAATAAGCCTAGGAAGGACGACAATGACCTAAATGTTCGTCCAATGACACAAACACACCTGTTGGATGCACAAGATTGCATAAAACCCTAATTGGACAAAAATAAGCCTAGGGAGGACGAAAATGACCTAAATGTTCCTCCAATGACACAAATGAACTTATTAGATGCACAAGGTTGGTTAAAAACCCTAATTGGACAAGAATAAGCCTAGGGAGGACGAAAATGACCTAAATGTTCAACCAATGACACAAATGAACTTATTGGATGCACAAGGTTGGTTAAAAACCCTAATTGGACAAGAATAAGCCTAGGGAGGACGAAAATGACCTAAATGTTCGTCCAATGACACAAACACACCTATTGGATGCACAAGATTACATAAAAACCCTAATTGGACAAGAATAAGACTAGGGAGGACGAAAATGACCTAAATGTTTATCCAATGACACAAATGAACTTATTGGATGCACAAGATTGGTTAAAAACCCTAATTGGACAAGAATAAGCATAGAGAGGACGAAAATGACCTAAATGTTGGTCCAATGACACAAACCCACATATTGGATGCACAAGATTGCTTAAAACCCTAATTGGACAAGAATAAGACTAGGGAGGACGAAAATGACCTAAATGTTCATCCAATGACACAAATGAACTTTTTGGATGCACAAGATTGCTTAAAAACCCTAATCGGACAAGAATAAGCCTAGGGAGGACGAAAATGACCTAAATGTTCGTCCAATGACACAAACACACCTATTGGATGCACAAGATTGCATAAAAACCCTAATTGGACAAGAATAAGACTAGGGAGGACGAAAATGACCTAAATGTTCCTCCAATGACACAAACACACCTATTGGATGCACAGGATTGGCTAAAAACCCTAATTGGACAAGAATAAGCCTAGGGAGGACGAAAATGACCTAAATGTTCATCCAATGACACAAATGAACTTATTGGATGCACAAGGTTGGTTAAAAACCCTAATTGGACAAGAATAAGGCTAGGGACGACGAAAATGACCTAAATGATCGTCCAATGACACAAACACACCTATTGGATGCACAATATTGCATAAAAACCCTAATTGGACAAGAATAAAACTAGGGAGGACGAAAATGACCTAAATGTTCCTCCAATGACACAAACACACCTATTGGATGCACATGATTGGTTAAAAACCCTAATTGGACAAGAATAAGCCTAGGGAGGACGAAAATGTCCTAAATGTTCAACCAATTACACAAATGAACTTATTGGAAGCACAAGGTTGGTTAAAAACCCTAATTGGACAAGAATAAGCCTAGGGAGGACGACAATGACCTAAATGTTCGTCCAATGACACAAACACACCTATTGGATGCACAAGATTGCATAAAAACCCTAATTGGACAAGAATAAGCCTAGGGAGGACGAAAATGACATAAATGTTCAACCAATGACACAAATGAACTTATTTGATGCACAAGGTTGGTTAAAAACCCTAATTGGACAAGAATAAGCCTAGGGAGGACGAAAATGACCTAAATGTTCGTCCAATGACACAAACACACCTATTGGATGCACAAGATTACATAAAAACCCTAATTGGACAAGTATAAGACTAGGGAGGACGAAAATGACCTAAATGTTTATCCAATGACACAAATGAACTTATTGGATGCACAAGATTGGTTTAAAACCCTAATTGGACAAGAATAAGCCTAGGGCGAACGAAAATGACCTAAATGTTCCTCCAATGACACAAATGAACTTATTGGATGCACAAGATTGGCTAAAAACCCTAATTGGACAAGAATAAGCCTAGTGAGGTCGAAAATGACCTAAATGTTCATCCAATGACACAAATGAACTTATTACATGCACAAGGTTGGTTAAAAACCCTAATCGGCGAGAATAAGCCTAGGGACGACGAAAATGACCTAAATGTTCGTCCAATGACACAAACACACCTATTGGATGCACAAGATTGCATAAAAACCCTAATTGGACAAGAATAAGACTAGGGAGGACGAAAATGACCTAAATGTTCCTCCAATGACACAAACACACCTATTGGATGCACAAGATTGGTTAAAAACCCTAATTGGACAAGAATAAGCCTAGGGAGGACAAAAATGACCTAAATGTTCATCCAATGACACAAATCAACTTATTGATTGCACATGATTGGTTAAAAACCCTAATTGGACAAGAATAAGCCTAGGGAGGACGAAAATGACCTAAATGTTCCTCCAATGACACAAATGAACTTATTGGATGCACAAGATTGGCTAAAAACCCTAATTGGACAAGAATAAGCCTAGGGAGGACGAAAATGACCTAAATGTTCATCCAATGACACAAGTGATCTTATTGGATGCACAATGTTGGTTAAAAACCCTAATTGGACAAGAATAAGCCTAGGGACGATGAAAATGACCTAAATGTTCGTCCAATGACACAAACACACCTATTGGATGCACAAGATTGCATAAAAACCCTAATTGGACAAGAATATGACTAGGGAGGACGAAAATGACCTAAATGTTC
>JBBPBR010000124.1:16055-62402 GCA_037974775.1 Cicer pinnatifidum | reverse complement strand
CAAGATTGCATAAAAACCCTAATTGGACAAGAATAAGCCTAGGGACGACGAAAATGACCTAAATGTTCGTCCAATGACACAAACACACCTATTTGATGCACAGTATTGCATAAAAACCCTAATTGGACAAGAATAAGACTAGGGAGGACGAAAATGACCTAAATGTTCCTCCAATGACACAAACACACCTATTGGATGCACAAGATTGGTTAAAAACCCTAATTGGACAAGAATAAGCATAGGGAGGACGAAAATGACCTAAATGTTCGTCCAATGACACAAACACACCTATTGGATGCACAAGATTGCATAAAAACCCTAATTGGACAAGAATAAGACTAGGGCGAATGAAAATGAGCTAAATGTTCCTCCAATGACACAAACACACCTATAGGATGCACATGATTGCATAAAAACCCTAATTGGACAAGAATAAGCCTAGGGTCGACGAAAATGACCTAAATGTTCGTCCAATGACACAAACACACCTATTGGATGCACAAGATTGCATAAAAACCATAATTGGACAAGAATAAGACTAGGGAGGACGAAAATGACCTAAATGTTCCTCCAATGACACAAACACACCTATTGGATGCACAAGATTGGTTAAAAACCCTAATTGGACAAGAATAAGCCTAGGGAGGACGAAAATGACCTAAATGTTCATCCAATGACACAAATGAACTTATTGGATGCACAAGATTGGCTAAAAACCCTAATTGGACAAGAATAAGCCTAGGGAGGACGAAAATGATCTAAATGTTCATCCAATGACACAAATGAACTTATTGGATGCACAAGATTGGCTAAAATCCCTAATTGGACAAGAATAAGCCTAGGGAGGACGAAAATGACCTAAATGTTCGTCCAATGACACAAACACACCTATTGGATGCACAAGATTGCATAAAAACCCTAATTGGACAAGAATAAGACTAGGGAGGACGAAAATGACCTAAATGTTCCTCCAATGACACAAACACACCTATTGGATGCACAAGATTGGTTAAAAACCCTAATTGGACAAGAATAAGCATAGGGAGGACGAAAATGACCTAAATGTTCGTCCAATGACACAACACACCTATTGGATGCACAAGATTGCATAAAAACCCTAATTGGACAAGAATAAGACTAGGGAGGACGAAAATGACCTAAATTTTTATCCAATGACACAAACACACCTATTGGATGCACAAGATTGGTTAAAAACCATAATTGGACAAGAATAAGCATAGGGAGGACGAAAATGACCTAAATGTTCGTCCAATGACACAACACACCTATTGGATGCACAAGATTGCATAAAAACCCTAATTGGACAAGAATAAGACTAAGGAGGACAAAAATGACCTAAATGTTTATCCAATGACCCAAATGAACTTATTGGATGCACAAGATTGGTTTAAAACCCTAATTGGACAAGAATAAGCCTAGGGAGGACGAAAATGACCTAAATGTTCCTCCAATGACACAAATGAACTTATTGGATGCACAAGATTGGCTAACAACCCTAATTGGACAAGAATAAGCCTAGTGAGGACGAAAATGACCTAAATGTTCTTTCAATGACACAAATGAACTTATTGGATGCACAAGGTTGGTTAAAAACCCTAATTGGCGAGAATAAGCCTACGGACGAAAATGACCTAAATGTTCCTCCAATGACATAAACACACCTATTGGATGCACAAGATTGCATAAAAACCCTAATTGGACAAGGATAAGCCTAAGGACGACGAAAATGACCTAAATGTTCGTCCAATGACACAAACACACCTATTGGATGCACAAGATTGCATAAAAACCCTAATTGGACCAGAATAAGACTAGGGAGGACGAAAATGACCTAAATGTTCATCCAATGACACAAATGAACATTGGATGCACAAGATTGGTTAAAAACCCTAATTGGACAAGAATAAGCCTAGGGAGGACGAAAATGTCCTAAATGTTCATCCAATGACACAAATCAACTTATTGGATGCACATGATTGGTTAAAAACCCTAATTGGACAAGAATAAACCTAGGGAGGACGAAAATGACCTAAATGTTCGTGTAATGATACAAATGAACTTATTGGATGCACAAGATTGGTTAAAAACCATAATTGGACAAGAATAAGCATAGGGAGGACGAAAATGACCTAAATGTTCATCCAATGACACAAATGAACTTATTGGAAGCACAAGGTTGGTTAAAAACCCTAATTGCACAAGAATAAGGCTAGGGACGACGAAAATGACCTAAATGTTCGTCCAATGACACAAACACACCTATTTGATGCACACTATTGCATAAAAACCCTAATTGGACAAGAATAAGACTAGGGAGGACGAAAATGACCTAAATGTTCCTCCAATGACACAAAAACAACTATTGGATGCACAAGATTGGTTAAAAACCCTAATTGGACAAGAATAAGCATCGGGAGGATGAAAATGACCAAAATGTTCGTCCAATGACACAAACACACCGATTGGATGCACAAGATTGCATAAAAACCCTAATTGAACAAGAATAAGACTAGGGAGGACGAAAATGACCTAAATGTTTCTCCAATGACACAAACACACATATTGGATGCACAAGATTGGTTAAAAACCCTAATTGGACAAGAAAAAGCCTAGGGAGGACGAAAATGACCTAAATGTTCATCCAATGACACAAATGAACTTATTGGATGCACAAGGTTGGTTAAAAACCCTAATTGCACAAGAATAAGGCTAGGGACGACGAAAATGACCTAAATGTTCGTCCAATGACACAAACACACCTATTGGATGCACAATATTGCATAAAAACCCTAATTGGACAAGAATAAGACTAGGGAGGACGAAAATGACCTAAATGTTCCTCCATTGACACAAAAACACCTATTGGATGCACAAGATTGGTTAAAAACCCTAATTGGACAAGAATAAGCATAGGGAGGACGAAAATGACCTAAATGTTCGTCCAATGACACAAACACACCTATTGGATGCACAAGATTGCATAAAAACCCTAATTGGACAAGAATAAGACTAGGGAGAGGACGTAAATGACCTAAATGTTCCACCAATGACACAAATGAACTTATTGGATGCACAAGGTTGGTTAAAAACCCTAATTGGACAAGAATAAGACTAGGGAGGACGAAAATGACCTAAATGTTCATCCAATGACACAAATGAACTTATTGGATGCACAAGATTGGTTAAAAACCCTAATTGGACAAGAATCAGCCTAGGGATGACGAAAATGACCTAAATGTTCGTCCAATGACACAAACACACCTATTGGATGCACAAGATTGCATAAAAACCCTAATTGGACAAGAATAAGACTAGGGAGGACGTAAATGACCTAAATGTTCCACCAATGACACAAATGAACTTATTGGATGCACAAGGTTGGTTAAAAACCCTAATTGGATAAGAATAAGCCTAGGGAGGACGAAAATGACCTAAATGTTCATCCAATGACACAAATGAACTTATTGGATGCACAAGATTGGTTAAAAACCCTAATTGGCCAAGAATAAGCCTAGGGAGGACGAAAATGACCTAAATGTTCGTCCAATGACACAAACACACCTATTGGATGCCCAAGATTGCATAAAAACCCTAATTGGACAAGAATAAGACTAGGGAGGACGAAAATGACCTAAATGTTCATCCAATGACACAAATGAACTTATTGGATGCACAAGATTGGTTAAAAACCCTAATTGGACAAGAATAAGCATAGGGAGGACGAAAATGACCTAAATGTTCATCCAATTACACAAACACACATATTGGATGCACAAGATTGCTTAAAACCCTAATTGGACAGAATAAGACTAGGGATGACGAAAATGACCTAAATGTTCATCCAATGACACAAATGAACTTATTGGATGCACAAGATTGGTTAAAAACCCTAATTGGACAAGAATAAGCCTAGGGAGGACGAAAATGACCTAAATGTTCGTCCAATGACACAAATACACCTATTGGATGCACAAGATTGCAGAAAAACCCTAATTGGACAAGAATAAGACTAGGGAGGACGAAAATGACCAAAATGTTCCTCCAATGACACAAATGAACTTATTGGATGCACAAGGTTGGTTAAAAACCGTAATTGGACAAGAATAAGCCTAGGGTGGACGAAAATGACGTAAATGTTCAACCAATGACAGAATTGAACTTATTGGATGCACAAGGTTGGTTAAAAACCATAATTGGACAAGAATAAGCCTAGGGAGGACGAAAATGACCTAAATGTTCGTCTAATGACACAAACACACCTATTGGATGCACAAGATTGCATAAAAACCCTAATTGAACAAGAATAAGACTAGTGAGGACGAAAATGACCTAAATGTTCCTCCAATGACACAAACACACCTATTGGATGCACAAGATTGCATAAAAACCCTAATTGGACAAGAATAAGACTAGGGAGGACGAAAATGACCTAAATGTTCCTCCAATGACACAAACACACCTATTGGATGCACAAGATTATATAAAAACCCTAATCGGACAAGAATAAGCCTAGGGAGGACGAAAATGACCTAAATGTTCGTCCAATGACACAAACACACCTATTGGATGCACAAGATTGCATAAAAACCCTAATTGGACAAGAATAAGACTAGGGAGGACGAAAATGACCTAAATGTTCCTCCAATGACACAAAAACAACTATTGGATGCACAAGATTGGTTAAAAACCCTAATTGGACAAGAATAAGCATCGGGAGGATGAAAATGACCAAAATGTTCGTCCAATGACACAAACACACCGATTGGATGCACAAGATTGCATAAAAACCCTAATTGAACAAGAATAAGACTAGGGAGGACGAAAATGACCTAAATGTTCCTCCAATGAAACAAATGAACTTATTGGATGCACAAGATTGGCTAAAAACCCTAATTGGACAAGAATCAGCCTAGGGAGGACGAAAATGACCTAAATGTTCGTCCAATGACACAAACACACCTATTGGATGCACAAGATTGCATAAAAACCCTAAATGGACAAGAATAAGCGTAGGGACGACGAAAATGACCTAAATGTTCGTCCAATGACACAAACACACCTATTGGATGCACAAGATTGCATAAAAACCCTAATTGGACAAGAATAAGACTAGGGAGGACGAAAATGACCTAAATGTTCCTCCAATGACACAAACACACCTATTGGATGCACAAGATTGGTTAAAAACCCTAATTGGACAAGAATAAGCATAGGGAGGACGAAAATGACCTAAATGTTCGTCCAATGACACAACACACCTATTGGATGCACAAGATTGCATAAAAACCCTAATTGGACAAGAATAAGACTAAGGAGGACAAAAATGACCTAAATGTTTATCCAATGACCCAAATGAACTTATTGGATGCACAAGATTGGTTTAAAACCCTAATTGGACAAGAATAAGCCTAGGGAGGACGAAAATGACCTAAATGTTCCTCCAATGACACAAATGAACTTATTGGATGCACAAGATTGGCTAACAACCCTAATTGGACAAGAATAAGCCTAGGGAGGACGAAAATGACCTAAATGTTCTTTCAATGACACAAATGAACTTATTGGATGCACAAGGTTGGTTAAAAACCCTAATTGGCGAGAATAAGCCTAGGGACGAAAATGACCTAAATGTTCCTCCAATGACATAAACACACCTATTGGATTTACAAGATTGCATAAAAACCCTAATTGGACAAGGATAAGCCTAAGGACGACGAAAATGACCTAAATGTTCGTCCAATGACACAAACACACCTATTGGATGCACAAGATTGCATAAAAACCCTAATTGGACCAGAATAAGACTAGGGAGGACGAAAATGACCTAAATGTTCATCCAATGACACAAATGAACATTGGATGCACAAGATTGGTTAAAAACCCTAATTGGACAAGAATAAGCCTAGGGAGGACGAAAATGACCTAAATGTTCATCCAATGACACAAATCAACTTATTGGATGCACATGATTTGTTAAAAACCCTAATTGGACAAGAATAAGCCTAGGGAGGACGAAAATGACCTAAATGTTCGTGTAATGATACAAATGAACTTATTGGATGCACAAGATTGGTTAAAAACCCTAATTGGACAAGAATAAGCATAGGGAGGACGAAAATTACCTAAATGTTCGTCCAATGACACAAACACACCTATTGGATGCACAAGATTGCATAAAAACCCTAATTGGACAAGAATAAGACTAGGGAGGACGAAAATGACCTAAATGTTCCTCCAATGACACAAACACACCTATTGGATGCACAAGATTGCATAAAAACCCTAATTGGACAAGAATAAGCCTAGGGACGACGAAAATGTCCTAAATGTTCGTCCAATGACACAAACACACCTATTGGATGCACAAGATTGCATAAAAACCCTAATTGGACAAGAATAAGACTAGGGAGGACGAAAATGACCTAAATGTTCCTCCAATGACACAAACACACCTATTGGATGCACAAGATTGGTTAAAAACCCTAATTGGACATGAATAAGCCTAGGGAGGACGAAAATGTTCTAAATGGTCATCCAATGACACAAATGAACTTTTTGGATGCACAAGGTTGATTAAAAACCCTAATTGGACAAGAATAAGGCTAGGGACGACGAAAATGACCTAAATGTTCGTCCAATGACACAAACACACCTATTGGATGCACAATATTGCATAAAAACCCTAATTGGACAAGAATAAGACTAGGGAGGACGAAAATGACCTAAATGTTCCTCCATTGACACAAAAACACCTATTGGATGCACAAGATTGGTTAAAAACCCTAATTGGACAAGAATAAGCCTAGGGAGGATGAAAATGACCTAAATGTTCGTCCAATGACACAAACACACCTATTGGATGCACAAGATTGCATAAAAACCCTAATTGGACAAGAATAAGACTAGGGAGGACGAAAATGACCTAAATGTTTCTCCAATGACACAAACACACCTATTGGATGCACAAGATTGCATAAAAACCCTAATTGAACAAGAATAAGACTAGTGAGGACGAAAATGACCTAAATGTTCCTCCAATGACACAAACACACCTATTGGATGCACAAGATTGCATAAAAACCCTAATTGGACAAGAATAAGACTAGGGAGGACGAAAATGACCTAAATGTTGCTCCAATGACACAAACACACCTATTGGATGCACAAGATTGGTTAAAAACCCTAATTGGACAAGAATAAGCCTAGGGAGGACGAAAATGACCTAAATGTTCATCCAATGACACAAATGAACTTATTGGATGCACAAGATATGTTAAAAACCCTAATTGGACAAGAATAAGCCTAGGGAGGACGAAAATGACCTAAATGTTCATCCAATGACACAAAGCAACTTATTGGATGCACATGATTGGTTAAAAACCCTAATTGGACAAGAATAAGCCTAGGGAAGACGAAAATGACCTAAATGTTCGTCTAATGACACAAATGAACTTATTGGATGCACAAGATTGGTTAAAAACCCTAATTGGACAAGAATAAGCCTAGGGAGGACGAAAATGACCTAAATGTTCGTCCAATGACACAAACATACCTATTGGATGCACAAGATTGCATAAAAACCCTAATTGGACAAGAATAAGCCTAGGGAGGACGAAAATGACCTAAATGTTCGTCCAATGACACAAACACACCTATTGGATGCACAAGATTGCATAAAAACCCTAATTGGAAAAGAATAAGACTAGGGAGGACGAAAATGACCTAAATGTTCCTCCAATGACACAAACACACCTATTGGATGCACAAGATTGCATAAAAACCCTAATTGGACAAGAATAAGACTAGGGAGGACGTAAATGACCTAAATGTTCCACCAATGACACAAATGAACTTATTGGATGCACAAGGTTGGCTAAAAACCCTAATTGGACAAGAATAAGACTAGGGAGGACGAAAATGACCTAAATGTTTATCCAATGACACAAATGAACTTATTGGATGCACAAGATTGGTTAAAAACCCTAATTGGACAAGAATAAGCCTAGGGAGGACGAAAATGACCTAAATGTTCCTCCAATGACACAAATGAACTTATTGGATGCACAAGATTGGCTAAAAACCCTAATTGGACAAGAATAAGCCTAGTGAGGACGAAAATGACCTAAATGTTCTTTCAATGACACAAATGAACTTATTGGATGCACAAGGTTGGTTAAAAACCCTAATTGGCGAGAATAAGCCTAGGGACGAAAATGACCTAAATGTTCCTCCAATGACATAAACACACCTATTGGATGCACAAGATTGCATAAAAACCCTAATTGGACAAGAATAAGCCTAAGGACGATGAAAATGACCTAAATGTTCGTCCAATGACACAAACACACCTATTGGATGCACAAGATTGCATAAAAACCCTAATTGGACCAGAATAAGACTAGGGAGGACGAAAATGACCTAAATGTTCATCCAATGACACAAATGAACATTGGATGCACAAGATTGGTTAAAAACCCTAATTGGACAAGAATAAGCCTAGGGAGGACGAAAATGTCCTAAATGTTCATCCAATGACACAAATCAACTTATTGGATGCACATGATTGGTTAAAAACCCTAATTGGACAAGAATAAGCCTAGGGAGGACGAAAATGACCTAAATGTTCGTGTAATGATACAAATGAACTTATTGGATGCACAAGATTGGTTAAAAACCCTAATTGGACAAGAATAAGCATAGGGAGGACGAAAATTACCTAAATGTTCGTCCAATGACACAAACACACCTATTGGATGCACAAGATTGCATAAAAACCCTAATTGGACAAGAATAAGCCTAGGGAGGACGGAAATGTCCTAAATGTTCATCCAATGACACAAATCAACTTATTGGATGCACAAGATTGGTTAAAAACCATAATTGGACAAGAATAAGCATAGGGAGGACGAAAATGACCTAAATGTTCGTCCAATGACACAACACACCTATTGGATGCACAAGATTGCATAAAAACCCTAATTGGACAAGAATAAGACTAAGGAGGACAAAAATGACCTAAATGTTTATCCAATGACCCAAATGAACTTATTGGATGCACAAGATTGGTTTAAAACCCTAATTGGACAAGAATAAGCCTAGGGAGGACGAAAATGTCCTAAATGTTCATCCAATGACACAAATCAACTTATTGGATGCACATGATTGGTTAAAAACCCTAATTGGACAAGAATAAGCCTAGGGAGGACGAAAATGACCTAAATGTTCGTGTAATGATACAAATGAACTTATTGGATGCACAAGATTGGTTAAAAACCATAATTGGACAAGAATAAGCATAGGGAGGACGAAAATGACCTAAATGTTCGTCCAATGACACAACACACCTATTGGATGCACAAGATTGCATAAAAACCCTAATTGGACAAGAATAAGACTAGGGAGGACGAAAATGACCTAAATCTTTACCCAATGACACAAACACACCTATTGGATGCACAAGATTGGTTAAAAACCATAATTGGACAAGAATAAGCATAGGGAGGACGAAAATGACCTAAATGTTCGTCCAATGACACAACACACCTATTGGATGCACAAGATTGCATAAAAACCCTAATTGGACAAGAATAAGACTAAGGAGGACAAAAATGACCTAAATGTTTATCCAATGACCCAAATGAACTTATTGGATGCACAAGATTGGTTTAAAACCCTAATTGGACAAGAATAAGCCTAGGGAGGACGAAAATGACCTAAATGTTCCTCCAATGACACAAATGAACTTATTGGATGCACAAGATTGGCTAACAACCCTAATTGGACAAGAATAAGCCTAGTGAGGACGAAAATGACCTAAATGTTCTTTCAATGACACAAATGAACTTATTGGATGCACAAGGTTGGTTAAAAACCCTAATTGGCGAGAATAAGCCTAGGGACGAAAATGACCTAAATGTTCCTCCAATGACATAAACACACCTATTGGATGCACAAGATTGCATAAAAACCCTAATTGGACAAGGATAAGCCTAAGGACGACGAAAATGACCTAAATGTTCGTCCAATGACACAAACACACCTATTGGATGCACAAGATTGCATAAAAACCCTAATTTGACCAGAATAAGACTAGGGAGGACGAAAATGACCTAAATGTTCATCCAATGACACAAATGAACATTGGATGCACAAGATTGGTTAAAAACCCTAATTGGACAAGAATAAGCCTAGGGAGGACGAAAATGTCCTAAATGTTCATCCAATGACACAAATCAACTTATTGGATGCACATGATTGGTTAAAAACCCTAATTGGACAAGAATAAGCCTAGGGAGGACGAAAATGACCTAAATGTTCGTGTAATGATACAAATGAACTTATTGGATGCACAAGATTGGTTAAAAACCATAATTGGACAAGAATAAGCATAGGGAGGACGAAAATGACCTAAATGTTCATCCAATGACACAAATGAACTTATTGGAAGCACAAGGTTGGTTAAAAACCCTAATTGCACAAGAATAAGGCTAGGGACGACAAAAATGACCTAAATGTTCGTCCAATGACACAAACACACCTATTTGATGCACACTATTGCATAAAAACCCTAATTGGACAAGAATAAGACTAGGGAGGACGAAAATGACCTAAATGTTCCTCCAATGACACAAAAACAACTATTGGATGCACAAGATTGGTTAAAAACCCTAATTGGACAAGAATAAGCATCGGGAGGATGAAAATGACCAAAATGTTCGTCCAATGACACAAACACACCGATTGGATGCACAAGATTGCATAAAAACCCTAATTGAACAAGAATAAGACTAGGGAGGACGAAAATGACCTAAATGTTTCTCCAATGACACAAACACACATATTGGATGCACAAGATTGGTTAAAAACCCTAATTGGACAAGAAAAAGCCTAGGGAGGACGAAAATGACCTAAATGTTCATCCAATGACACAAATGAACTTATTGGATGCACAAGGTTGGTTAAAAACCCTAATTGCACAAGAATAAGGCTAGGGACGACGAAAATGACCTAAATGTTCGTCCAATGACACAAACACACCTATTGGATGCACAATATTGCATAAAAACCCTAATTGGACAAGAATAAGACTAGGGAGGACGAAAATGACCTAAATGTTCCTCCATTGACACAAAAACACCTATTGGATGCACAAGATTGGTTAAAAACCCTAATTGGACAAGAATAAGCATAGGGAGGATGAAAATGACCTAAATGTTCGTCCAATGACACAAACACACCTATTGGATGCACAAGATTGCATAAAAACCCTAATTGGACAAGAATAAGACTAGGGAGGATGAAAATGACCTAAATGTTCCTCCAATGACACAAACACACCTATTGGATGCACAAGATTGCATAAAAACCCTAATTGGACAAGAATAAGCCTAGGGACGACGAAAATGACCTAAATGTTCGTCCAATGACACAAACACACCTATTGGATGCACAAGATTGGTTAAAAACCCTAATTGGACAAGAAAAAGCCTAGGGAGGACGAAAATGACCTAAATGTTCATCCAATGACACAAATGAACTTATTGGATGCACAAGGTTGGTTAAAAACCCTAATTGCACAAGAATAAGGCTAAGGACGACGAAAATGACCTAAATGTTCGTCCAATGACACAAACACACCTATTGGATGCACAATATTGCATAAAAACCCTAATTGGACAAGAATAAGACTAGGGAGGACGAAAATAACCTAAATGTTCCTCCATTGACACAAAAACACCTATTGGATGCACAAGATTGGTTAAAAACCCTAATTGGACAAGAATAAGCATAGGGAGGATGAAAATGACCTAAATGTTCGTCCAATGACACAAACACACCTATTGGATGCACAAGATTGCATAAAAACCCTAATTGGACAAGAATAAGACTAGGGAGGACGAAAATGACCTAAATGTTTCTCCAATGACACAAACACACCTATTGGATGCACAAGATTGCATAAAAACCCTAATTGGACAAGAATAAGCCTAGGGACGACGAAAAGGACCTAAATGTTCATCCAATGACACAAACACACCTATTAAATGCACAATATTGCATAAAAACCCTAATTGGACAAGAATAAGACTAGGGAGGACGAAAATGACCTAAATGTTCGTCCAATGACACAAACACACCTATTGGATGCACAATATTGCATAAAAACCCTAATTGGACAAGAATAAGACTAGGGAGGACGAAAATGACCTAAATGTTCATCCAATGACACAAATGAACTTATTGGATGCACAAGATTGGTTAAAAACCCTAATTGGACAAGAATAAGCCTAAGGAGGCCGAAAATGACCTAAATGTTCGTCCAATGACACAAACACACCTATTGGATGCACAAGATTGCATAAAAACCCTAATTGGACAAGAATAAGACTAGGGAGGACGAAAATGACCTAAATGTTCCTCCAATGACACAAAAACAACTATTGGATGCACAAGATTGGTTAAAAACCCTAATTGGACAAGAATAAGCATCGGGAGGATGAAAATGACCAAAATGTTCGTCCAATGACACAAACACACCGATTGGATGCACAAGATTGCATAAAAACCCTAATTGAACAAGAATAAGACTAGGGAGGACGAAAATGACCTAAATGTTCCTCCAATGAAACAAATGAACTTATTGGATGCACAAGATTGGCTAAAAACCCTAATTGGACAAGAATCAGCCTAGGGAGGACGAAAATGACCTAAATGTTCGTCCAATGACACAAACACACCTATTGGATGCACAAGATTGCATAAAAACCATAAATGGACAAGAATAAGCGTAGGGACGACGAAAATGACCTAAATGTTCGTCCAATGACACAAACACACCTATTGGATGCACAAGATTGCATAAAAACCCTAATTGGACAAGAATAAGACTAGGGAGGACGAAAATGACCTAAATGTTCCTCCAATGACACAAACACACCTATTGGATGCACAAGATTGGTTAAAAACCCTAATTGGACAAGAATAAGCATAGGGAGGACGAAAATGACCTAAATGTTCGTCCAATGACACAACACACCTATTGGATGCACAAGATTGCATAAAAACCCTAATTGGACAAGAATAAGACTAGGGAGGACGAAAATGACCTAAATCTTTATCCAATGACACAAACACACCTATTGGATGCACAAGATTGGTTAAAAACCATAATTGGACAAGAATAAGCATAGGGAGGACGAAAATGACCTAAATGTTCGTCCAATGACACAACACACCTATTGGATGCACAAGATTGCATAAAAACCCTAATTGGACAAGAATAAGACTAAGGAGGACAAAAATGACCTAAATGTTTATCCAATGACCCAAATGAACTTATTGGATGCACAAGATTGGTTTAAAACCCTAATTGGACAAGAATAAGCCTAGGGAGGACGAAAATGTCCTAAATGTTCATCCAATGACACAAATCAACTTATTGGATGCACATGATTGGTTAAAAACCCTAATTGGACAAGAATAAGCCTAGGGAGGACGAAAATGACCTAAATGTTCGTGTAATGATACAAATGAACTTATTGGATGCACAAGATTGGTTAAAAACCATAATTGGACAAGAATAAGCATAGGGAGGACGAAAATGACCTAAATGTTCGTCCAATGACACAACACACCTATTGGATGCACAAGATTGCATAAAAACCCTAATTGGACAAGAATAAGACTAAGGAGGACAAAAATGACCTAAATGTTTATCCAATGACCCAAATGAACTTATTGGATGCACAAGATTGGTTTAAAACCCTAATTGGACAAGAATAAGCCTAGGGAGGACGAAAATGACCTAAATGTTCCTCCAATGACACAAATGAACTTATTGGATGCACAAGATTGGCTAAAAACCCTAATTGGATAAGAATAAGCCTAGTGAGGACGAAAATGACCTAAATGTTCTTTCAATGACACAAATGAACTTATTGGATGCACAAGGTTGGTTAAAAACCCTAATTGGCGAGAATAAGCCTAGGGACGAAAATGACCTAAATGTTCCTCCAATGACATAAACACACCTATTGGATGCACAAGATTGCATAAAAACCCTAATTGGACAAGAATAAGCCTAAGGACGATGAAAATGACCTAAATGTTCGTCCAATGACACAAACACACCTATTGGATGCACAAGATTGCATAAAAACCCTAATTGGACCAGAATAAGACTAGGGAGGACGAAAATGACCTAAATGTTCATCCAATGACACAAATGAACATTGGATGCACAAGATTGGTTAAAAACCCTAATTGGACAAGAATAAGCCTAGGGAGGACGAAAATGTCCTAAATGTTCATCCAATGACACAAATCAACTTATTGGATGCACATGATTGGTTAAAAACCCTAATTGGACAAGAATAAGCCTAGGGAGGACGAAAATGACCTAAATGTTCGTGTAATGATACAAATGAACTTATTGGATGCACAAGATTGGTTAAAAACCCTAATTGGACAAGAATAAGCATAGGGAGGACGAAAATTACCTAAATGTTCGTCCAATGACACAAACACACCTATTGGATGCACAAGATTGCATAAAAACCCTAATTGGACAAGAATAAGACTAGGGAGGACGAAAATGACCTAAATGTTCCTCCAATGACACAAACATACCTATTGGATGCATAAGATTGCATAAAAACCCTAATTGGACAAGAATAAGACTAGGGAGGACGAAAATGACCTAAATGTTCATCCAATGACACAAATGAACTTATTGTATGCACAAGATTGGTTAAAAACCCTAATTGGACAAGAATAAGCATAGGAAGGACAAAAATGACCAAAATGTTCATCCAATGACACAGACACACCTATTGGATGCACAAGATTGCATAAAAACCCTAATTGGACAAGAATAAGACTAGGGAGGATGATAATGACCAAAATGTTCATCCAATGACACAAATGAACTTATTGGATGCACAAGATTGGTTAAAAACCCTAATTGGACAAGAATAAGCATAGGGAGGACGAAAATGACCTAAATGTTCGTCCAATGACACAAACACACCTATTGGATGCACAAGATTGCATAAAAACCCTAATTGGACAAGAATAAGACTAGGGAGGACGAAAATAAACTAAATGTTCCTCCAATGACACAAACACACCTATTGGATGCACAAGATTACATAAAATCCCTAATTGGACAAGAATAAGCCTAGGGACGACGAAAATGACCTAAATGTTCGTCCAATGACACAAACAAACCTATTGGATGCACAAGATTGCATAAAAACCCTAATTGGACAAGAATAAGACTAGGGAGGACGAAAATGACCTAAATGTTCCTCCAATGACACAAACACACCTATTGGATGCACAAGATTGGTTAAAAACCCTAATTGGACAAGAATAAGCCTAGGGAGGACGAAAATGACGTAAATGTTCATCCAATGACACAAATGAACTTATTGGATGCACAAGGTTGGTTAAAAACCCTAATTGGACAAGAATAAGCCTAGGGAGGACGAAAATGACCTAAATGTTCGTCCAATGACACAAACACACCTATTGGATGCACAAGATTGCATAAAAACCCTAATTGGAAAAGAATAAGACTAGGGAGGACGAAAATGACCTAAATGTTCCTCCAATGACACAAATGAACTTATTGGATGCACAAGGTTGGTTAAAAACCCTAATTGGACAAGAATAAGCCTAAGGAGGACGAAAATGACCAAAATGTTCAACCAATGACACAAATGAACTTATTGGATGTACAAGATTGGTTAAAAACCCTAATTGGACAAGAATAAGCCTAGGGAGGACGAAAATGACCTAAATGTTCAACCAATGACACAAATGAACTTATTGGATGCACAAGGTTGGTTAAAAACCCTAATTGGACAAGAATAAGCCTTGGGAGGACGAAAATGACCTAAATGTTCATCCAATGACACAAACACACCTATTGGATGCACAAGATTACATAAAAACCTTAATTGGACAAGAATAAGACTAGGGAGGACGAAAATGACCTAAATGTTTATCCAATGACACAAATGAACTTATTGGATGCACAAGATTGGTTTAAAACCCTAATTGGACAAGAATAAGCCTAGGGAGGACGAAAATGACCTAAATGTTCCTCCAATGACACAAATGAACTTATTGGATGCACAAGATTGGCTAAAAACCCTAATTGGACAAGAATAAGCCTAGTGGGGACGAAAATGACCTAAATGTTCAACCAATGACACAAATGAACTTATTGGATGCACAAGGTTGGTTAAAAACCCTAATTGGCGAGAATAAGCCAAGGGACGACGAAAATGACCTAAATGTTCGTCTAATGACACAAACACACCTATTGGATGCACAAGATTGCATAAAAACCCTAATTGGACAAGAATAAGACTAGGGAGGACGAAAATGACCTAAATGTTCCTCCAATGACACAAACACACGTATTGGATGCACAAGATTGGTTAAAAGCCCTAATTGGACAAGAATAAGCCAAGGGAGGAGGAAAATGACCTAAATGTTCATCCAATGACACAAATCAACTTATTAAATGCACATGATTGGTTAAAAACCCTAATTGGCCAAGAATAAGCCTAGAATGACCTAAATGTTCATCCAATGACACAAATCAACTTATTGGATGCACATGATTGGTTAAAAACCCTAATTGGACAAGAATAAGCCTAGGGAGGACGAAAATGACCTAAATGTTCGTGTAATGATACAAATGAACTTATTGGATGCACAAGATTGGTTAAAAACCCTAATTAGACAAGAATAAGCATAGGGAGGACGAAAATGACCTAAATGTTCGTCCAATGACACAAACACACCTATTGGATGCACAAGATTGCATAAAAACCCTAATTGGACAAGAATAAGACTAGGGAGGACGAAAATGACCTAAATGTTCCTCCAATGACACAAACACACCTATTGGATGCACAAGATTGCATAAAAACCCTAATTGGACAAGAATAAGCCTAGGGACGACGAAAATGACCTAAATGTTCCTCCAATGACACAAACACACCTATTGGATGCACAAGATTGGTTAAAAACCCTAATTGGACAAGAATAAGCCTAGGGAGGACGAAAATGACCTAAATGTTCATCCAATGACACAAATGAACTTATTGGAAGCACAAGGTTGGTTAAAAACCCTAATTGCACAAGAATAAGGCTAGGGACGACGAAAATGACCTAAATGTTCGTCCAATGACACAAACACACCTATTGGATGCACACTATTGCATAAAAACCCTAATTGGACAAGAATAAGACTAGGGAGGACGAAAATGACCTAAATGTTCCTCCAATGACACAAAAACAACTATTGGATGCACAAGATTGGTTAAAAACCCTAATTGGACAAGAATAAGCATCGGGAGGATGAAAATGACCAAAATGTTCGTCCAATGACACAAACACACCGATTGGATGCACAAGATTGCATAAAAACCCTAATTGAACAAGAATAAGACTAGGGAGGACGAAAATGACCTAAATGTTCCTCCAATGACACAAATGAACTTATTGGATGCACAAGATTGGCTAAAAACCCTAATTGGACAAGAATCAGCCTAGGGAGGACGAAAATGACCTAAATGTTCGTCCAATGACACAAACACACCTATTGGATGCACAAGATTGCATAAAAACCCTAAATGGACAAGAATAAGCGTAGGGACGACGAAAATGACCTAAATGTTCGTCCAATGACACAAACACACCTATTGGATGCACAAGATTGCATAAAAACCCTAATTGGACAAGAATAAGACTAGGGAGGACGAAAATGACCTAAATGTTCCTCCAATGACACAAACACACCTATTGGATGCACAAGATTGGTTAAAAACCCTAATTGGACAAGAATAAGCATAGGGAGGACGAAAATGACCTAAATGTTTGTCCAATGACACAACACACCTATTGGATGCACAAGATTGCATAAAAACCCTAATTGGACAAGAATAAGACTAGGGAGGACGAAAATGACCTAAATCTTTACCCAATGACACAAACACACCTATTGGATGCACAAGATTGGTTAAAAACCATAATTGGACAAGAATAAGCATAGGGAGGACGAAAATGACCTAAATGTTCGTCCAATGACACAACACACCTATTGGATGCACAAGATTGCATAAAAACCCTAATTGGACAAGAATAAGACTAAGGAGGACAAAAATGACCTAAATGTTTATCCAATGACCCAAATGAACTTATTGGATGCACAAGATTGGTTTAAAACCCTAATTGGACAAGAATAAGCCTAGGGAGGACGAAAATGACCTAAATGTTCCTCCAATGACACAAATGAACTTATTGGATGCACAAGATTGGCTAACAACCCTAATTGGACAAGAATAAGCCTAGTGAGGACGAAAATGACCTAAATGTTCTTTCAATGACACAAATGAACTTATTGGATGCACAAGGTTGGTTAAAAACCCTAATTGGCGAGAATAAGCCTAGGGACGAAAATGACCTAAATGTTCCTCCAATGACATAAACACACCTATTGGATGCACAAGATTGCATAAAAACCCTAATTGGACAAGAATAAGCCTAAGGACGATGAAAATGACCTAAATGTTCGTCCAATGACACAAACACACCTATTGGATGCACAAGATTGCATAAAAACCCTAATTGGACCAGAATAAGACTAGGGAGGACGAAAATGACCTAAATGTTCATCCAATGACACAAATGAACATTGGATGCACAAGATTGGTTAAAAACCCTAATTGGACAAGAATAAGCCTAGGGAGGACGAAAATGTCCTAAATGTTCATCCAATGACACAAATCAACTTATTGGATGCACATGATTGGTTAAAAACCCTAATTGGACAAGAATAAGCCTAGGGAGGACGAAAATGACCTAAATGTTCGTGTAATGATACAAATGAACTTATTGGATGCACAAGATTGGTTAAAAACCATAATTGGACAAGAATAAGCATAGGGAGGACGAAAATGACCTAAATGTTCATCCAATGACACAAATGAACTTATTGGAAGCACAAGGTTGGTTAAAAACCCTAATTGCACAAGAATAAGGCTAGGGACGACAAAAATGACCTAAATGTTCGTCCAATGACACAAACACACCTATTTGATGCACACTATTGCATAAAAACCCTAATTGGACAAGAATAAGACTAGGGAGGACGAAAATGACCTAAATGTTCCTCCAATGACACAAAAACAACTATTGGATGCACAAGATTGGTTAAAAACCCTAATTGGACAAGAATAAGCATCGGGAGGATGAAAATGACCAAAATGTTCTTCCAATGACACAAACACACCGATTGGATGCACAAGATTGCATAAAAACCCTAATTGAACAAGAATAAGACTAGGGAGGACGAAAATGACCTAAATGTTCCTCCAATGAAACAAATGAACTTATTGGATGCACAAGATTGGCTAAAAACCCTAATTGGACAAGAATCAGCCTAGGGAGGACGAAAATGACCTAAATGTTCGTCCAATGACACAAACACACCTATTGGATGCACAAGATTGCATAAAAACCCTAAATGGACAAGAATAAGCGTAGGGACGACGAAAATGACCTAAATGTTCGTCCAATGACACAAACACACCTATTGGATGCACAAGATTGCATAAAAACCCTAATTGGACAAGAATAAGACTAGGGAGGACGAAAATGACCTAAATGTTCCTCCAATGACACAAACACACCTATTGGATGCACAAGATTGGTTAAAAACCCTAATTGGACAAGAATAAGCATAGGGAGGACGAAAATGACCTAAATGTTCGTCCAATGACACAACACACCTATTGGATGCACAAGATTGCATAAAAACCCTAATTGGACAAGAATAAGACTAGGGAGGACGAAAATGACCTAAATCTTTATCCAATGACACAAACACACCTATTGGATGCACAAGATTGGTTAAAAACCATAATTGGACAAGAATAAGCATAGGGAGGACGAAAATGACCTAAATGTTCGTCCAATGACACAACACACCTATTGGATGCACAAGATTGCATAAAAACCCTAATTGGACAAGAATAAGACTAAGGAGGACAAAAATGACCTAAATGTTTATCCAATGACCCAAATGAACTTATTGGATGCACAAGATTGGTTTAAAACCCTAATTGGACAAGAATAAGCCTAGGGAGGACGAAAATGACCTAAATGTTCCTCCAATGACACAAATGAACTTATTGGATGCACAAGATTGGCTAACAACCCTAATTGGACAAGAATAAGCCTAGGGAGGACGAAAATGACCTAAATGTTCTTTCAATGACACAAATGAACTTATTGGATGCACAAGGTTGGTTAAAAACCCTAATTGGCGAGAATAAGCCTAGGGACGAAAATGACCTAAATGTTCCTCCAATGACATAAACACACCTATTGGATTTACAAGATTGCATAAAAACCCTAATTGGACAAGGATAAGCCTAAGGACGACGAAAATGACCTAAATGTTCGTCCAATGACACAAACACACCTATTGGATGCACAAGATTGCATAAAAACCCTAATTGGACCAGAATAAGACTAGGGAGGACGAAAATGACCTAAATGTTCATCCAATGACACAAATGAACATTGGATGCACAAGATTGGTTAAAAACCCTAATTGGACAAGAATAAGCCTAGGGAGGACGAAAATGACCTAAATGTTCATCCAATGACACAAATCAACTTATTGGATGCACATGATTTGTTAAAAACCCTAATTGGACAAGAATAAGCCTAGGGAGGACGAAAATGACCTAAATGTTCGTGTAATGATACAAATGAACTTATTGGATGCACAAGATTGGTTAAAAACCCTAATTGGACAAGAATAAGCATAGGGAGGACGAAAATTACCTAAATGTTCGTCCAATGACACAAACACACCTATTGGATGCACAAGATTGCATAAAAACCCTAATTGGACAAGAATAAGACTAGGGAGGACGAAAATGACCTAAATGTTCCTCCAATGACACAAACACACCTATTGGATGCACAAGATTGCATAAAAACCCTAATTGGACAAGAATAAGCCTAGGGACGACGAAAATGTCCTAAATGTTCGTCCAATGACACAAACACACCTATTGGATGCACAAGATTGCATAAAAACCCTAATTGGACAAGAATAAGACTAGGGAGGACGAAAATGACCTAAATGTTCCTCCAATGACACAAACACACCTATTGGATGCACAAGATTGGTTAAAAACCCTAATTGGACATGAATAAGCCTAGGGAGGACGAAAATGTTCTAAATGGTCATCCAATGACACAAATGAACTTTTTGGATGCACAAGGTTGATTAAAAACCCTAATTGGACAAGAATAAGGCTAGGGACGACGAAAATGACCTAAATGTTCGTCCAATGACACAAACACACCTATTGGATGCACAATATTGCATAAAAACCCTAATTGGACAAGAATAAGACTAGGGAGGACGAAAATGACCTAAATGTTCCTCCAATGACACAAACACACCTATTGGATGCACAAGATTGGTTAAAAACCCTAATTGGACAAGAATATGCCTAGGGAGGACGAAAATGACCTAATTGATCATCCAATGACACAAATGAACTTATTGGATGCACAAGATTAGTTAAAAACCCTAATTGGACACAAATAAGCCTAGGGAGGACGAAAATAACCTAATTGATCATCCAATGACACAAACACACCTATTGGATGCACAAGATTGGTTAAAAACCCTAATTGGACAAGAATATGCCTAGGGAGGACGAAAATGACCTAAACGATAATCCAATGACACAAATGAACTTATTGGATGCACAAGATTGGTTAAAAACCCTAATTGGACAAGAATAAGCCTAGGGAGGACGAAAATGACCTAATTGATCATCCAATGACACAAACACACCTATTGGATGCACAAGATTGGTTAAAAACCCTAATTGGACAAGAATATGCCTAGGGAGGACGAAAATGACCTCAATGTAAATCCAATGACACAAATGAACTTATTGGATGCACAAGATTGGTTAAAAACCCTAATTGGACAAGAATAAGCCTAGGGAGGACGAAAATGACCTAATTGATCATCCAATGACACAAACACACCTATTGGATGCACAAGATTGGTTAAAAACCCTAATTGGACAAGAATATGCCTAGGGAGGACGAAAATGACCTAAATGTTCATCCAATGACACAAATCAACTTATTGGATGCACATGATTGGTTAAAAACCCTAATTGGACAAGAATAAGCCTAGGGAGGACGAAAATGACCTAAATGTTCGTGTAATGATACAAATGAACTTATTGGATGCACAAGATTGGTTAAAAACCCTAATTAGACAAGAATAAGCATAGGGAGGACGAAAATGACCTAAATGTTCGTCCAATGACACAAACACACCTATTGGATGCACAAGATTGCATAAAAACCCTAATTGGACAAGAATAAGACTAGGGAGGACGAAAATGACCTAAATGTTCCTCCAATGACACAAACACACCTATTGGATGCACAAGATTGCATAAAAACCCTAATTGGAAAAGAATAAGACTAGGGAGGACGAAAATGACCTAAATGTTCCTCCAATGACACAAACACACCTATTGGATGCACAAGATTGCATAAAAACCCTAATTGGACAAGAATAAGACTAGGGAGGACGAAAATGACCTAAATGTTCATCCAATGACACAAATGAACTTATTGGATGCACAAGATTGGTTAAAAACCCTAATTGGACAAGAATAGGCATAGGGAGGACGAAAATGACCTAAACGTTCATCCAATGACACAAACCCACATATTGGATGCACAAGATTGCTTAAAACCCTAATTGGACAAGAATAAGACTAGGGAGGACGAAAATGACCTAAATGTTCATCCAATGACACAAATGAACTTATTGAATGCACAAGATTGGTGAAAAACCCTAATCGGACAAGAATAAGCCTAGGGAGGATGAAAATGACCTAAATGTTCTTCCAATGACACAAACACACCTATTGGATGCACAAGATTGCATAAAAACCCTAATTGGACAAGAATAAGACTAGGGAGGACGAAAATGACCTAAATGTTCTTCCAATGACACAAACACACCTATTGGATGCACAAGATTGCATAAAAACCCTAATTGGACAAGAATAAGACTAGGGAGGACGAAAATGACCTAAATGTTTCTCCAATGACACAAACACACCTATTGGATGCACAAGATTGCATAAAAACCCTAATTGGACAAGAATAAGCCTAGGGACGACGAAAATGACCTAAATGTTCATCCAATGACACAAACACACCTATTGGATGCACAAGATTGCATAAAAACCCTAATTGGACAAGAAAAAGCATAGGGAGGACGAAAATGACCTAAATGTTCCTCCAATGACACAAACACACCTATTGGATGCACAAGATTGCATAAAAACCCTAATTGGACAAGAATAAGCCTAGGGACGACGAAAATGACCTAAATGTTCGTCCAATGACACAAACACACCTATTGGATGCACAAGATTGGTTAAAAACCCTAATTGGACAAGAAAAAGCCTAGGGAGGACGAAAATGACCTAAATGTTCATCCAATGACACAAATGAACTTATTGGATGCACAAGGTTGGTTAAAAACCCTAATTGCACAAGAATAAGGCTAAGGACGACGAAAATGACCTAAATGTTCGTCCAATGACACAAACACACCTATTGGATGCACAATATTGCATAAAAACCCTAATTGGACAAGAATAAGACTAGGGAGGACGAAAATGACCTAAATGTTCCTCCATTGACACAAAAACACCTATTGGATGCACAAGATTGGTTAAAAACCCTAATTGGACAAGAATAAGCATAGGGAGGATGAAAATGACCTAAATGTTCATCCAATGACACAAAAACACCTATTGGATGCACAAGATTGGTTAAAAACCCTAATTGGACAAGAATAAGCATAGGGAGGATGAAAATGACCTAAATGTTCATCCAATGACACAAACACACCTATTGGATGCACAAGATTGGTTAAAAACCCTAATTGGACAAGAAAAAGCCTAGGGAGGACGAAAATGACCTAAATGTTCATCCAATGACACAAATGAACTTATTGGATGCACAAGGTTGGTTAAAAACCCTAATTGCACAAGAATAAGGCTAGGGACGACGAAAATGACCTAAATGTTTGTCCAATGACACAAACACACCTATTTGATGCACACTATTGCATAAAAACCCTAATTGGACAAGAATAAGACTAGGGAGGACGAAAATTACCTAAATGTTCCTCCAATGACACAAAAACAACTATTTGATGCACAAGATTGGTTAAAAACCCTAATTGGACAAGAATAAGCATCGGGAGGATGAAAATGACCAAAATGTTCGTCCAATGACACAAACACACCGATTGGATGCACAAGATTGCATAAAAACCCTAATTGAACAAGAATAAGACTAGGGAGGACGAAAATGACCTAAATGTTCGTCCAATGACACAAACACACCTATTGGATGCACAAGATTGCATAAAAACCCTAATTGAACAAGAATAAGACTAGTGAGGACGAAAATGACCTAAATGTTCCTCCAATGACACAAACACACCTATTGGATGCACAAGATTGCATAAAAACCCTAATTGGACAAGAATAAGACTAGGGAGGACGAAAATGACCTAAATGTTGCTCCAATGACACAAACACACCTATTGGATGCACAAGATTGGATAAAAACCCTAATTGGACAAGAAAAAGCCTAGGGAGGACGAAAATGACCTAAATGTTCATCCAATGACACAAATGAACTTATTGGATGCACAAGGTTGGTTAAAAACCCTAATTGCACAAGAATAAGGCTAAGGACGACGAAAATGACCTAAATGTTCGTCCAATGACACAAACACACCTATTGGATGCACAATATTGCATAAAAACCCTAATTGGACAAGAATAAGACTAGGGAGGACGAAAATGACCTAAATGTTCCTCCATTGACACAAAAACACCTATTGGATGCACAAGATTGGTTAAAAACCCTAATTGGACAAGAATAAGCATAGGGAGGATGAAAATGACCTAAATGTTCGTCCAATGACACAAACACACCTATTGGATGCACAGATTGCATAAAAACCCTAATTGGACAAGAATAAGACTAGGGAGGACGAAAATGACCTAAATGTTTCTCCAATGACACAAACACACCTATTGGATGCACAAGATTGCATTAAAACCCTAATTGGACAAGAATAAGCCTAGGGACGACGAAAATGATCTAAATGTTCATCCAATGACACAAACACACCTATTGGATGCACAAGATTGCATAAAAACCCTAATTGGACAAGAATAAGACTAGGGAGGACGAAAATGACCTAAATGTTCCTCCAATGACACAAACACACCTATTGGATGCACAAGATTGCATAAAAACCCTAATTGGACAAGAATAAGCCTAGGGACGACGAAAATGACCTAAATGTTCGTCCAATGACACAAACACACCTATTGGATGCACAAGATTGGATAAAAACCCTAATTGGACAAGAATAAGACTAGGGAGGACGAAAATGACCTAAATGTTCCTCCAATGACACAAGTGAACTTATTGGATGCACAATGTTGGTTACAAACTCTAAGTGGACAAGATTAAGTCTAGGGAGGACGAAAATGTCCTAAATGTTCAACCAATTACACAAATGAACTTATTGGATGCACAAGATTGCTTAAAACCCTAATTGGACAAGAATAAGACTAGGGAGGACGAAAATGACCTAAATGATCATCCAATGACACAAATGAACTTATTGGAGGCACAAGATTGGTTAAAAACCCTAATTGGACAAGAATAAGCCTAGGGAGGACGAAAATGACCTAAATGTTCATCCAATGACACAAATCAACTTATTGGATGCACAAGATTGGCTAAAAACCCTAATTGGACAAGAATAAGCCTAGGGAGGACGAAAATGACCTAAATGTTCCTCCAATGACACGAACACACCTATTGGATGCACAAGATTGGTTAAGAACCCTAATTGGACAAGAATAAGCCTAGGGAGGACGAAAATGACCTAAATGTTCGTCCAATGACACAAACACACCTATTGGATGCACAAGATTGCATAAAAACCCTAATTGGACAAGAATAAGACTAGGGAGGACATAAATGACCTAAATGTTCGACCAATGACACAAATGAACTTATTGGATGCACAAGGTTGGTTAAAAACCCTAATTGGACAAGAATAAGCCTAGGGAGGACGAAAATGACCTAAATGTTCAACCAATGACACAAATGAACTTATTGGATGCACAAGGTTAGTTAAAACCCTAATTGAACAAGAATAAGCCTAGGGAGGACGAAAATGACCTAAATGTTCGTCCAATGACACAAACACACCAATTGGATGCACAAGATTGCATAAAAACCCTAATTGGACAAGAATAAGCCTAGGGAGGACGAAAATGACCTAAATGTTCATTCCAATGACACAAATGAACTTATTGGATGCACAAGATTGGTTAAAAACCCTAATTGGACAAGAATAAGCCTAGGGAGGACGAAAATGACCTAAATGTTCATCCAATGACACAAATGAACTTATTGGATGCACAAGATTGGTTAAAATCCCTAACTGGACAAGAATAAGCCTAGGGAGGACGAAAATGACCTAAATGTTCGTCCAATGACACAAACACACCTATTGGATGCACAAGATTGCATAAAAACCCTAATCGGACAAGAATAAGACTAGGGAGGACGAAAATGACCTAAATGTTCATCCAATGACACAAATCAACTTATTGGATGCACATGATTGGTTAAAAACCCTAATTGGACAAGAATAAGCCTAGGGAGGACGAAAATGACCTAAATGTTCGTGTAATGATACAAATGAACTTATTGGATGCACAAGATTGGTTAAAAACCATAATTGGACAAGAATAAGCATAGGGAGGACGAAAATGACCTAAATGTTCATCCAATGACACAAATGAACTTATTGGAAGCACAAGGTTGGTTAAAAACCCTAATTGCACAAGAATAAGGCTAGGGACGACGAAAATGACCTAAATGTTCGTCCAATGACACAAACACACCTATTTGATGCACACTATTGCATAAAAACCCTAATTGGACAAGAATAAGACTAGGGAGGACGAAAATGACCTAAATGTTCCTCCAATGACACAAAAACAACTATTGGATGCACAAGATTGGTTAAAAACCCTAATTGGACAAGAATAAGCATAGGGAGGATGAAAATGACCAAAATGTTCGTCCAATGACACAAACACACCGATTGGATGCACAAGATTGCATAAAAACCCTAATTGAACAAGAATAAGACTAGGGAGGACGAAAATGACCTAAATGTTCCTCCAATGAAACAAATGAACTTATTGGATGCACAAGATTGGCTAAAAACCCTAATTGGACAAGAATCAGCCTAGGGAGGACGAAAATGACCTAAATGTTCGTCCAATGACACAAACACACCTATTGGATGCACAAGATTGCATAAAAACCCTAAATGGACAAGAATAAGCGTAGGGACGACGAAAATGACCTAAATGTTCGTCCAATGACACAAACACACCTATTGGATGCACAAGATTGCATAAAAACCCTAATTGGACAAGAATAAGACTAGGGAGGACGAAAATGACCTAAATGTTCCTCCAATGACACAAACACACCTATTGGATGCACAAGATTGGTTAAAAACCCTAATTGGACAAGAATAAGCATAGGGAGGACGAAAATGACCTAAATGTTTGTCCAATGACACAAACACACCTATTGGATGCACAAGATTGCATAAAAACCCTAATTGGACAAGAATAAGACTAGGGAGGACGAAAATGACCTAAATGTTCGTCCAATGACACAAACACACCTATTGGATGCACAAGATTGCATAAAAACCCTAATTGAACAAGAATAAGACTAGTGAGGACGAAAATGACCTAAATGTTCCTCCAATGACACAAACACACCTATTGGATGCACAAGATTGCATAAAAACCCTAATTGGACAAGAATAAGACTAGGGAGGACGAAAATGACCTAAATGATCATCCAATGACACAAATGAACTTATTGGATGCACAAGATTGGTTAAAAACCCTAATTGGACAAGAATAAGACTAGGGACGACGAAAATGACCTAAATGTTCCTCCAATGACACAAACACACCTATTGGATGCCCAAGATTGCATAAAAACCCTAATTGGACAAGAATAAGACTAGGGAGGACGAAAATGACCTAAATGTTCCTCCAATGACACAAACACACCTATTGGATGCACAAGATTGCATAAAAACCCTAATTGGACAAGAATAAGCCTAGGGACGACGAAAATGACCTAAATGTTCGTCCAATGACACAAACACACCTATTGGATGCACAAGATTGCATAATAACCCTAACTGGACAACAAATAGAACTAGGGAGGACGAAAATGACCTAAATGTTCATCCAATGACCCAAATGAACATTGGATGCACAAGATTGGTTAAAAACCCTAATTGCACAAGAATAAGCCTAGGGAGGACGAAAATGACCTAAATGTTCATCCAATGACACAAATCAACTTATTGGATGCACAAGGTTGGTTAAAAACCCTAATTGCACAAGAATAAGGCTAGGGACGACGAAAATGACCTAAATGTTCGTCCAATGACACAAACACACCTATTTGATGCACACTATTGCATAAAAACCCTAATTGGACAAGAATAAGACTAGGGAGGACAAAAATGACCTAAATGTTCCTCCAATGACACAAAAACAACTATTGGATGCACAAGATTGGTTAAAAACCCTAATTGGACAAGAATAAGCATCGGGAGGATGAAAATGACCAAAATGTTCGTCCAATGACACAAACACACCGATTGGATGCACAAGATTGCATAAAAACCCTAATTGAACAAGAATAAGACTAGGGAGGACGAAAATGACCTAAATGTTCGTCCAATGACACAGACACACCTATTGGATGCACAAGATTGCATAAAAACCCTAATTGAACAAGAATAAGACTAGTGAGGACGAAAATGACCTAAATGTTCCTCCAATGACACAAACACACCTATTGGATGCACAAGATTGCATAAAAACCCTAATTGGACAAGAATAAGACTAGGGAGGACGAAAATGACCTAAATGTTGCTCCAATGACACAAACACACCTATTGGATGCACAAGATTGGTTAAAAACCCTAATTGGACAAGAAAAAGCCCAGGGAGGACGAAAATGACCTAAATGTTCATCCAATGACACAAATGAACTTATTGGATGCACAAGGTTGGTTAAAAACCCTAATTGCACAAGAATAAGGCTAAGGACGACGAAAATGACCTAAATGTTCGACCAATGACACAAACACACCTATTGGATGCACAATATTGCATAAAAACCCTAATTGGACAAGAATAAGACTAGGGAGGACGAAAATGACCTAAATGTTCCTCCATTGACACAAAAACACCTATTGGATGCACAAGATTGGTTAAAAACCCTAATTGGACAAGAATAAGCATAGGGAGGATGAAAATGACCTAAATGTTCGTCCAATGACACAAACACACCTATTGGATGCACAAGATTGCATAAAAACCCTAATTGGACAAGAATAAGACTAGGGAGGACGAAAATGACCTAAATGTTTCTCCAATGACACAAACACACCTATTGGATGCACAAGATTGCATAAAAACCCTAATTGGACAAGAATAAGCCTAGGGACGACGAAAATGACCTAAATGTTCATCCAATGACACAAACACACCTATTGGATGCACAAGATTGCATAAAAACCCTAATTCGACAAGAATAAGCCTAGGGAGGACGAAAATGACCTAAATGTTCCTCCAATGACACAAATGAACTTATTGGATGCACAAGGTTGGTTAAAAACCCTAATTGGACAAGAATAAGCCTAGGGAGGACGAAAATGACCTAAATGTTCAACCAATGACACAAATGAACTTATTGGATGCACAAGGTTGGTTAAAAACCCTAATTGGACAAGAATAAGCATAGGGATGACGAAAATGACCTAAATGTTCATCATATTACACAAATGAACTTATTGGATGCACAAGGTTGGTTAAAAACCCTAATTGGAAAAGAATAAGCCTAGGGAGGACGAAAATGACCTAAATGTTCGTCCAATGACACAACCACACCTATTGGATGCACAAGATTGCATAAAAACCCTAATTGGACAATAATAAGACTAGGGAGGACGAAAATGACCTAAATGTTCCTCCAATGACACAAACACACCTATTGGATGCACAAGATTGGTTAAAAACCCTAATTGGACAAGAATAAGCCTAGGGAGGACGAAAATGACCTAAATGTTCGTCCAATGACACAAACACACCTATTGGATGCACAAGATTGCACAAAATCCCTAATTGGACAAGAATAAGACTAGGGAGGACGAAAATTACCTAAATGTTCCTCCAATGACACAAACACACCTATTGGATGCACAAGATTGGTTAAAAACCCTAATTGGACAAGAATAAGCCTAGGGAGGACGAAAATGACCTAAATGTTCGTCCAATGACACAAATGAACTTATTGGATGCACAAGGTTGGTTAAAAACCCTAATTGGACAAGAATAAGCCTAGGGAGGACGAAAATGACCTAAATGTTCAACCAATGACACAAATGAACTTATTGGATGCACAAGGTTGGTTAAAAACCCTAATTGGACAAGAATAAGCCTAGGGAGGACGAAAATGACCTAAATGTTCGTCCAATGCAACAGACACACCTATTGGATGCACAGGATTGCATAAAAACCCTAATTGGACAAGAATAAGCCTATGGAGGACGAAAATGACCTGAATGTTCGTCCAATGACATAAATGAACTTATTGGATGCACAAGATTGGTTAAAAAACCCTAATTGGACAAGAATAAGCATAGGGAGGACGAAAATTACCTAAATGTTCATCCAATGACACAAACACACATATTGGATGCACAAGATTGCTTAAAACCCTAATTGGACAAGAATAAGACTAGGGAGGACGAAAATGACCTAAATGTTCATCCAATGACACAAATGAACTTATTGGATGCACAAGATTGGTTGAAAACCCTAATTGGACAAGAATAAGCATAGGGAGGACGTAAATGACCTAAATGTTCCACCAATGACACAAATGAACTTATTGGATGCACAAGGTTGGTTAAAAACCCTAATTGGACAAGAATAAGCCTAGGGAGGACGAAAATGACCTAAATGTTCAACCAATGACACAAATGAACTTATTGGATGCACAAGTTTGGTTAAAAACCCTACTTGGACAAGAATAAGCCTAGGGAGGACGAAAATGACCTAAATGTTCATCCAATGACACAAATGAACTTATTGGATGCAAAAGATTGGTTAAAAACCCTAATTGGACAAGAATAAGCATAGGGAGGACGAAAATGACCTAAATGTTCATCCAATGACACAAACCCACATATTGGATGCACAAGATTGCTTAAAACCCTAATTGGACAAGAATAAGACTAGGGAGGACGAAAATGACCTAAATGTTCATCCAATGACACAAATGAACTTATTGGATGCACAAGATTGGTTAAAAACCCTAACTGGCCAAGAATAAGCCTAGGGAGGACGAAAATGACCTAAATGTTCGTCCAATGACACAAACACACCTATTGGATGCACAAGATTGCATAAAAACCCTAATTGGACAAGAATAAGACTAGGGAGGACGAAAATGACCTAAATGTTCCTCCAATGACACAAACACACCTATTGGATGCACAAGATTGCATAAAAACCCTAATTGGACAAGAATAAGCCTAGGAAGGACGAAAATGACCTAAATGTTTGTCCAATTACACAAACACACCTATTGGATGCACAAGATTGCATAAAATCCCTAATTGGACAAGAATAAGACTAGGGAGGACGAAAATGACCTAAATGTTCCTCCAATGACACAAACACACCTATTGGATGCACAAGATTGCTTAAAAACCCTAATTGGACAAGAATAAGCCTAGGGAGGACGAAAATGACCTAAATGTTCAACCAATGACACAAATGAACTTATTGGATGCACAAGGTTGGTTAAAAACCCTAATTGGACAAGAATAAGCCTACGGAGGACGAAAATGACCTAAATGTTCGTCCAATGACACAAACACACCTATCGGATGCACAAGATTGCATAAAAACCCTAATTGGACAAGAATAAGACTAGGGAGGACGAAAATGACCTAAATGTTCCTCCAATGACACAAACACACCTATTGGATGCACAAGATTGCATAAAAACCCTAATTGGACAAGAAAAAGACTAGGGAGGACGTAAATGACCTAAATGTTCCACCAATGACACAAATGAACTTATTGGATGCACAAGGTTGGTTAAAAACCCTAATTGGACAAGAATAAGCCTAGGGAGGACGAAAATGACCTAAATGTTCAACCAATGACACAAATGAACTTATTGGATGCACAAGATTGGTTAAAAACCCTAATTAGACAAGAATAAGACTAGGGAGGACGAAAATGACCTAAATGTTCATCCAATGACACAAATGAACTTATTGTATGCACAAGATTGGTTAAAAACCCTAATTGGACAAGAATAAGCCTAGGGAGGACGAAAATGACCTAAATGTTTGTCCAATGACACAAACACACCTATTGGATGCACAAGATTGCATAAAAACCCTAATTGGACAAGAATAAGACTAGGGAGGACGAAAATGACCTAAATGTTTCTCCAATGACACAAACACACCTATTGGATGCACAAGATTGCATAAAAACCCTAATTGGACAAGAATAAGCCTAGGGACGACGAAAATGACCTAAATGTTCATCCAATGACACAAACAAACCTATTGGATGCACAAGATTGCATAAAAACCCTAATTGGACAAGAATAAGACTAGGGAGGACGAAAATGACCTAAATGTTCCTCCAATGACACAAACACACCTATTGGATGCACAAGATTGCATAAAAACCCTAATTCGACTAGAATAAGACTAGGGAGGACGAAAATGACCTAAATGTTCATCCAATGACACAAATGAACTTATTGGATGCACAAGATTGGTTAAAAACCCTAATTGGACAAGAATAAGCCTAGGGAGGACGAAAATGACCTAAATGTTCGTCGAATGACACAAAGACACCTATTGGATGCACAAGATTGCATAAAAACCCTAATTGGACAAGAATAAGACTAGGGAGGACGAAAATGACCTAAATGTTCCTCCAATGACACAAACACACCTATTGGATGCACAAGATTGCATAAAAACCCTAATTGGACAAGAATAAGCCTAGGGACGACGAAAATGACCTAAATGTTCGTCCAATGACACAAACACACCTATTGGATGCACAAGATTGCATAATAACCCTAATTGGACAAGAATAAGACTAGGGAGGACGAAAATGACCTAAATGTTTCTCCAATGACACAAACACACCTATTGGATGCACAAGATTGCATAAAAACCCTAATTGGACAAGAATAAGCCTAGGGACGACGAAAATGACCTAAATGTTCATCCAATGACACAAACACACCTATTGGATGCACAAGATTGCATAAAAACCCTAATTGGACAAGAATAAGACTAGGGAGGACGAAAATGACCTAAATGTTCCTCCAATGACACAAACACACCTATTGGATGCACAAGATTGCATAAAAACCCTAATTGGACAAGAATAAGACTAGGGAGGACGAAAATGACCTAAATGTTCATCCAATGACACAAACGAACTTATTGGATGCAAAAGATTGGATAAAAACTCTAATTGGACAAGAATAAGCCTAGGGAGGACGAAAATGACCTAAATGTTCATCCAATGACACAAATGAACTTATTGGATGCACAAGATTGGTTAAAAACCCTAATTGGACAAGAATAAGCCTAGGGAGGACGTAAATGACCTAAATGATCCACCAATGACACAAATGAACTTATTGGATGCACAAGGTTGGTTAAAAACCCTAATTGGACAAGAATAAGCCTAGGGAGGACGAAAATGACCTAAATGTTCAACCAATGACACAAATGAACTTATTGGATGCACAAGGTTAGTTAAAAACCCTAATTGAACAAGAATAAGCTTAGGGAGGACGAAAATGACCTAAATGTTCGTCCAATGACACAAACACACCTATTGGATGCACAAGATTGCATAAAAACCCTAATTGGACAAGAATAAGCCTAGGGAGGACGAAAATGACCTAAATGTTCATCCAATAACACAAATGAATTTATTGGATGCACAAGATTGGTTAAAAACCCTAATTGGACAAGAATAAGCCTAGGGAGGACGAAAATGACCCAAATGTTCATCCAATGACACAAATGAACTTATTGAATGCACAAGATTGGTTAAAAACCCTAATCGGACAAGAATAAGCCTAGGGAGGACGAAAATGACCTAAATGTTCATCCAATGACACAAACACACCTATTGGATGCACAAGATTGCATAAAAACCCTAATTGGACAAGAATAAGACTAGGGAGGACGAAAATGACCTAAATGTTCCTCCAATGACACAAACACACCTATTGGATGCACAAGATTGCATAAAAACCCTAATTGGACAAGAATAAGCCTAGGGACGACGAAAATGACCTAAATGTTCGTCCAATGACACAAACACACCTATTGGATGCACAAGATTGCATAATAACCCTAACTGGACAACAAATAGAACTAGGGAGGACGAAAATGACCTAAATGTTCATCCAATGACCCAAATGAACATTGGATGCACAAGATTGGTTAAAAACCCTAATTGCACAAGAATAAGCCTAGGGAGGACGAAAATGACCTAAATGTTCATCCAATGACACAAATCAACTTATTGGATGCACAAGGTTGGTTAAAAACCCTAATTGCACAAGAATAAGGCTAGGGACGACGAAAATGACCTAAATGTTCGTCCAATGACACAAACACACCTATTTGATGCACACTATTGCATAAAAACCCTAATTGGACAAGAATAAGACTAGGGAGGACGAAAATGACCTAAATGTTCCTCCAATGACACAAACACACCTATTGGATGCACAAGATTGGTTAAAAACCCTAATTGGACAAGAATAAGCATAGGGAGGACGAAAATGACCTAAATGTTCGTCCAATGACACAAACACACCTATTGGATGCACAACATTGCATAAAAACCCTAATTGGACAAGAATAAGACTAGGGCGAACGAAAATGAGCTAAATGTTCCTCCAATGACACAAACACACCTATAGGATGCACATGATTGCATAAAAACCCTAATTGGACAAGAATAAACCTAGGGTCGACGAAAATGACCTAAATGTTCGTCCAATGACACAAACACACCTATTGGATGGACAAGATTGCATAAAAACCATAATTGGACAAGAATAAGACTAGGGAGGACGAAAATGACCTAAACGTATCTCCAATGACACAAACACACCTATTGGATGCACAAGATTGGTTAAAAACCCTAATTGGACAAGAATAAGCCTAGGGAGGACGAAAATGACCTAAATGTTCATCCAATGACACAAATGAACTTATTGGAAGCACAAGGTTGGTTAAAAACCCTAATTGCACAAGAATAAGGCTAGGGACGACGAAAATGACCTAAATGTTCGTCCAATGACACAAACACCCCTATTTGATGCACACTATTGCATAAAAACCCTAATTGGACAAGAATAAGACTAGGGAGGACGAAAATGACCTAAATGTTCCTCTAATGACACAAAAACAACTATTGGATGCACAAGATTGGTTAAAAACCCTAATTGGACAAGAATAAGCATCGGGAGGATGAAAATGACCAAAATGTTCGTCCAATGACACAAACACACCGATTGGATGCACAAGATTGCATAAAAACCCTAATTGAACAAGAATAAGACTAGGGAGGACGAAAATGACCTAAATGTTCCTCCAATGACACAAATGAACTTATTGGATGCACAAGATTGGCTAAAAACCCTAATTGGACAAGAATCAGCCTAGGGAGGACGAAAATGACCTAAATGTTCGTCCAATGACACAAACACACCTATTGGATGCACAAGATTGCATAAAAACCCTAAATGGACAAGAATAAGCGTAGGGACGACGAAAATGACCTAAATGTTCGTCCAATGACACAAACACACCTATTGGATGCACAAGATTGCATAAAAACCCTAATTGGACAAGAATAAGACTAGGGAGGACGAAAATGACCTAAATGTTCCTCCAATGACACAAACACACCTATTGGATGCACAAGATTGGTTAAAAACCCTAATTGGACAAGAATAAGCATAGGGAGGACGAAAATGACCTAAATGTTCGTCCAATGACACAACACACCTATTGGATGCACAAGATTGCATAAAAACCCTAATTGGACAAGAATAAGACTAGGGAGGACGAAAATGACCTAAATTTTTATCCAATGACACAAACACACCTATTGGATGCACAAGATTGGTTAAAAACCATAATTGGACAAGAATAAGCATAGGGAGGACGAAAATGACCTAAATGTTCGTCCAATGACACAACACACCTATTGGATGCACAAGATTGCATAAAAACCCTAATTGGACAAGAATAAGACTAAGGAGGACAAAAATGACCTAAATGTTTATCCAATGACCCAAATGAACTTATTGGATGCACAAGATTGGTTTAAAACCCTAATTGGACAAGAATAAGCCTAGGGAGGACGAAAATGACCTAAATGTTCCTCCAATGACACAAATGAACTTATTGGATGCACAAGATTGGCTAACAACCCTAATTGGACAAGAATAAGCCTAGTGAGGACGAAAATGACCTAAATGTTCTTTCAATGACACAAATGAACTTATTGGATGCACAAGGTTGGTTAAAAACCCTAATTGGCGAGAATAAGCCTACGGACGAAAATGACCTAAATGTTCCTCCAATGACATAAACACACCTATTGGATGCACAAGATTGCATAAAAACCCTAATTGGACAAGGATAAGCCTAAGGACGACGAAAATGACCTAAATGTTCGTCCAATGACACAAACACACCTATTGGATGCACAAGATTGCATAAAAACCCTAATTGGACCAGAATAAGACTAGGGAGGACGAAAATGACCTAAATGTTCATCCAATGACACAAATGAACATTGGATGCACAAGATTGGTTAAAAACCCTAATTGGACAAGAATAAGCCTAGGGAGGACGAAAATGTCCTAAATGTTCATCCAATGACACAAATCAACTTATTGGATGCACATGATTGGTTAAAAACCCTAATTGGACAAGAATAAACCTAGGGAGGACGAAAATGACCTAAATGTTCGTGTAATGATACAAATGAACTTATTGGATGCACAAGATTGGTTAAAAACCATAATTGGACAAGAATAAGCATAGGGAGGACGAAAATGACCTAAATGTTCATCCAATGACACAAATGAACTTATTGGAAGCACAAGGTTGGTTAAAAACCCTAATTGCACAAGAATAAGGCTAGGGACGACGAAAATGACCTAAATGTTCGTCCAATGACACAAACACACCTATTTGATGCACACTATTGCATAAAAACCCTAATTGGACAAGAATAAGACTAGGGAGGACGAAAATGACCTAAATGTTCCTCCAATGACACAAAAACAACTATTGGATGCACAAGATTGGTTAAAAACCCTAATTGGACAAGAATAAGCATCGGGAGGATGAAAATGACCAAAATGTTCGTCCAATGACACAAACACACCGATTGGATGCACAAGATTGCATAAAAACCCTAATTGAACAAGAATAAGACTAGGGAGGACGAAAATGACCTAAATGTTTCTCCAATGACACAAACACACATATTGGATGCACAAGATTGGTTAAAAACCCTAATTGGACAAGAAAAAGCCTAGGGAGGACGAAAATGACCTAAATGTTCATCCAATGACACAAATGAACTTATTGGATGCACAAGGTTGGTTAAAAACCCTAATTGCACAAGAATAAGGCTAGGGACGACGAAAATGACCTAAATGTTCGTCCAATGACACAAACACACCTATTGGATGCACAAGATTGCATAAAAACCCTAATTGGACAAGAATAAGACTAGGGAGGACGAAAATGACCTAAATGTTCCTCCAATGACACAAACACACCTATTGGATGCACAAGATTGGTTAAAAATCCTAATTGGACAAGAATAAGCCTAGAGAGGACGAAAGTGACCTAAATGTTCCTCCAATGACACAAATGAACTTATTGGTTGCACAAGATTGGCTAAAACCCCTAATTGGACAAGAATAAGCCTAGGGAGGACGAAAATGACCTAAATGTTCATCCAATGACACAAATGAACTTATTGGATGCACAAGATTGGTTAAAAACCCTAATTGGACAAGAATAAGCCTAGGGAGGACGAAAATGACCTAAATGTTCATCCAATGACACAAATGAACTTATTGGATGCACAAGATTGGTTAAAAACCCTAATTGGACAAGAATAAGCCTAGGGAGGACGAAAATGACCTAAATGTTCATCCATTGACACAAATGAACTTATTGGATGCACAAGATTGGTTAAAAACCCTAATTGGACAAGAATAAGCCTAGGGAGGACGAAAATGACCTAAATGTTCGTCCAATGACACAAACACACCTATTGGATGCACAAGATTGCATAAAATCCCTAATTGGAAAAGAATAAGACTAGGGAGGACGAAAATGACCTAAATGTTCCTCCAATGACACAAACACACCTATTGGATGCACAAGATTGGTTAAAAACCCTAATTGGACAAGAATAAGCATAGGGAGGACGAAAATGACCTAAATGTTCCTCCAATGACACAAACACACCTATTGGATGCACAAGATTGCATAAAAACCCTAATTCGACAAGAATAAGACTAGGGAGGACGAAAATGACCTAAATGTTCTTCCAATGACACAAACACACCTATTGGATGCACAAGATTGCATAAAAACCCTAATTGGACAAGAATAATACTAGGGAGGACGAAAATGACCTAAATGTTGCTCCAATGACACAAACACACCTATTCGATGCACAAGATTGCATAAAAACCCTAATTGGACAAGAATAATACTAGGGAGGACGAAAATGACCTAAATGTTGCTCCAATGACACAAATGAACTTATTGAATGCACAAGATTGGTTAAAAACCCTAATCGGACAAGAATAAGCCTAGGGAGGACGAAAATGACCTAAATGTTCGTCCAATGACACAAACACACCTATTGGATGCACAAGATTGCATAAAAACCCTAATTGGACAAGAATAAGACTAGGGAGGACGAAAATGACCTAAATGTTCCTCCAATGACACAAACACACCTATTGGATGCACAAGATTGCATAAAAACCCTAATTGGACAAGAATAAGACTAGGGAGGACGAAAATGACCTAAATGTTCATCCAATGACACAAATGAACTTATTGGATGCACAAGATTGGTAAAAAAACCCTAATTGGACAAGAATAAGCCTAGGGAGGACGAAAATGACCTAAATGTTCATCCAATGACACAAATGAACTTATTGGATGCACAAGATTGGTTAAAAACCCTAATTGGACAAGAATAAGCCTAGGGAGGACGAAAATGACCTAAATGTTCCTCCAATGACACAAAGCAACTTATTGGATGCACATGATTGGTTAAAAACCCTAATTGGACAAGAATAAGCCTACGGAGGACGAAAATGAACTAAATGTTCGTCTAATGACACAAATGAACTTATTAGATGCACATGATTGGTTAAAAACCCTAATTGGACAAGAATAAACCTAGGGTGGACGAAAATGAGCTAAATGTTCGTCTAATGACACAAATGAACTTATTGGATGCACAAGATTGGTTAAAAACCCAAATTGGACAAGAATAAGCCTAGGGAGGAAGAAAATGACCTAAATGTTCATCCAATGACACAAAGCAACTTATTGGATGCACATGATTGGTTAAAAACCCTAATTTTACAAGAATAAGCCTAGGGAGGACGAAAATGAACTAAATGTTTGTCTAATGACACAAATGAACTTATTGGATGCACAAGATAAGTTAAAAACCCAAATTGGACAAGAATAAGCCTAGGGTGGACGAAAATGACCTAAATGTTCGTCGAATGACACAAACACACCTATTGGATGCACAAGATTGAATAAAAACCCTAATTGGACAAGAATAAGACTAGGGAGGACGAAAATGACCTAAATGTTCGTCCAATGACACAAACACACCTATTGGATGCACAAGATTGCATAAAAACCCTAATTGGACAAGAATAAGACTAGGGAGGACGAAAATGACCTAAATGTTCCTCCAATGACACAAACACACCTATTGGATGCACAAGATTGGTTAAAAACCATAATTGGACAAGAATAAGCATAGGGAGGACGAAAATGACCTAAATGTTCGTCCAATGACACAACACACCTATTGGATGCACAAGATTGCATAAAAACCCTAATTGGACAAGAATAAGACTAAGGAGGACAAAAATGACCTAAATGTTTATCCAATGACCCAAATGAACTTATTGGATGCACAAGATTGGTTAAAAACCCTAATTGGACAAGAATAAGCCTAGGGAGGACGAAAATGACCTAAATGTTCCTCCAATGACACAAATGAACTTATTGGATGCACAAGATTGGCTAAAAACCCTAATTGGACAAGAATAAGCCTAGGGAGGACGAAAATGACCTAAATGTTCAACCAATGACACAAATGAACTTATTGGATGCACAAGGTTGGTTAAAAACCCTAATTGGACAAGAATAAGCCTTGGGAGGACGAAAATGACCTAAATGTTCATCCAATGACACAAACACACCTATTGGATGCACAAGATTACATAAAAACCTTAATTGGACAAGAATAAGACTAGGGAGGACGAAAATGACCTAAATGTTTATCCAATGACACAAATGAACTTATTGGATGCACAAGATTGGTTTAAAACCCTAATTGGACAAGAATAAGCCTAGGGAGGACGAAAATGACCTAAATGTTCCTCCAATGACACAAATGAACTTATTGGATGCACAAGATTGGCTAAAAACCCTAATTGGACAAGAATAAGCCTAGTGGGGACGAAAATGACCTAAATGTTCAACCAATGACACAAATGAACTTATTGGATGCACAAGGTTGGTTAAAAACCCTAATTGGCGAGAATAAGCCAAGGGACGACGAAAATGACCTAAATGTTCGTCTAATGACACAAACACACCTATTGGATGCACAAGATTGCATAAAAACCCTAATTGGACAAGAATAAGACTAGGGAGGACGAAAATGACCTAAATGTTCCTCCAATGACACAAACACACGTATTGGATGCACAAGATTGGTTAAAAGCCCTAATTGGACAAGAATAAGCCAAGGGAGGAGGAAAATGACCTAAATGTTCATCCAATGACACAAATCAACTTATTAAATGCACATGATTGGTTAAAAACCCTAATTGGCCAAGAATAAGCCTAGGGAGGACGAAAATGACCTAAATGTTCATCCAATGACACAAATCAACTTATTGGATGCACATGATTGGTTAAAAACCCTAATTGGACAAGAATAAGCCTAGGGAGGACGAAAATGACCTAAATGTTCGTGTAATGATACAAATGAACTTATTGGATGCACAAGATTGGTTAAAAACCCTAATTAGACAAGAATAAGCATAGGGAGGACGAAAATGACCTAAATGTTCGTCCAATGACACAAACACACCTATTGGATGCACAAGATTGCATAAAAACCCTAATTGGACAAGAATAAGACTAGGGAGGACAAAAATGACCTAAATGTTCATCCAATGAAACAAATGAACTTATTGGATGCACAAGATTGGTTAAAACCCTAATTGGACAAGAATAAGACTAGGGAGGACGAAAATGACCTAAATGTTCATCCAATGACACAAACACACATATTGGATGCAAAAGATTGCTTAAAACCCTAATTGGACAAGAATAAGACTAGGGAGGACGAAAATGACCTAAATGTTCATCCAATGACACAAATGAACTTATTGGATGCACAAGATTGGTTAAAAACCCTAATTGGACAAGAATAAGAATAGGGAGGACGAAAATAACCTAAATGTTCATCCAATGACACAAACCCACATATTGGATGCACAAGATTGCTTAAAACCCTAATTGGACAAGAATAAGACTAGGGAGGACGAAAATGACCTAAATGTTCATCCAATGACACAAATGAACTTATTGGATGCACAAGATTGGTTAAAAACCCTAATCAGACAAGAATAAGCCTAGGGAGGACGAAAATGACCTAAATGTTCGTCCAATGACACAACACACCTATTGGATGCACAAGATTGCATAAAAACCCTAATTGGACAAGAATAAGACTAGGGAGGACAAAAATGACCTAATTGTTCCTCCAATGTCACAAATGAACTTATTCGATGCACAAGGTTGGTTACAAACTCTAAATGGACAAGATTAAGTCTAGGGAGGACGAAAATGTCCTAAATGTTCAACCAATTACACAAATTAACTTATTGGATGCACAAGGTTTGTTAAAAACCCTAATTGGACAAGAATAAGACTAGGGAGGACGAAAATGACCTAAATGTTCCTCCAATGACACAAACACACCTATTGGATGCACAAGATTGCATAAAAACCCTAATTGGACAAGAATAAGCCTAGGGACGACGAAAATGACCTAAATGTTCGTCCAATGACACAAACACACCTATTGGATGCACAAGATTGCATAAAAACCCTAATTGGACAAGAATAAGATTAGGGAGGACGAAAATGACCTAAATGTTCCTCCATTGACACAAACACACCTTTCGGATGCACAAGATTGGTTAAAAACCCTAATTGGACAAGAATAAGCCTAGGGAGAACGAAAATGACCTAAATGTTCATCCAATGACACAAATGAACTTATTGGATGCACAAGGTTGGTTAAAAACCCTAATTGGACAAGAATAAGGCTAGGGACGACGAAAATGACCTAAATGTTCGTCCAATGACAAAACACACCTATTGGATGCACAATATTGCATAAAAACCCTAATTGGACAAGAATAAGACTAGGGAGGACGAAAATGACCTAAATGTTCCTCCAATGACACAAAAACACCTATTGGATGCACAAGATTGGTTAAAAACCCTAATTGGACAAGAATAAGCCTAGGGAGGACGAAAATGACCTAAATGTTCGTCCAATGACACAACACACCTATTGGATGCACAAGATTGCATAAAAACCCTAATTGGACAAGAATAAGACTAGGGAGGACAAAAATGACCTAAATGTTCCTCCAATGACACAAATGAACTTATTGGATGCACAAGGTTGGTTACAAATTCTAAGTGGACAAGATTATGTCTAGGGAGGACGAAAATGTCCTAAATGTTCAACCAATTACACAAATGAACTTATTGGATGCACAAGGTTGGTTAAAAACCCTAATTGGACAAGAATAAGCCTAGGGAGGATGACAATGACCTAAATGTTCGTCCAATGACACAAACACACCTGTTGGATGCACAAGATTGCATAAAAACCCTAATTGGACAAGAATAAGCCTAGGGAAGACAAAAATGACCTAAATGTTCCTCCAATGACACAAATGAACTTATTGGATGCACAAGGTTGGTTAAAAACCCTAATTGGACAAGAATAAGCCTAGGGAGGACGAAAATGACCTAAATGTTCAACCAATGACACAAATGAACTTATTGGATGCACAAGGTTGGTTAAAAACCCTAATTGGACAAGAATAAGCCTTGGGAGGACGAAAATGACCTAAATGTTCATCCAATGACACAAACACACCTATTGGATGCACAAGATTACATAAAAACCTTAATTGGACAAGAATAAGACTAGGGAGGACGAAAATGACCTAAATGTTTATCCAATGACACAAATGAACTTATTGGATGCACAAGATTGGTTTAAAACCCTAATTGGACAAGAATAAGCCTAGGGAGGACGAAAATGACCTAAATGTTCCTCCAATGACACAAATGAACTTATTGGATGCACAAGATTGGCTAAAAACCCTAATTGGACAAGAATAAGCCTAGTGGGGACGAAAATGACCTAAATGTTCAACCAATGACACAAATGAACTTATTGGATGCACAAGGTTGGTTAAAAACCCTAATTGGCGAGAATAAGCCAAGGGACGACGAAAATGACCTAAATGTTCGTCTAATGACACAAACACACCTATTGGATGCACAAGATTGCATAAAAACCCTAATTGGACAAGAATAAGACTAGGGAGGACGAAAATGACCTAAATGTTCCTCCAATGACACAAACACACGTATTGGATGCACAAGATTGGTTAAAAGCCCTAATTGGACAAGAATAAGCCAAGGGAGGAGGAAAATGACCTAAATGTTCATCCAATGACACAAATCAACTTATTAAATGCACATGATTGGTTAAAAACCCTAATTGGCCAAGAATAAGCCTAGAATGACCTAAATGTTCATCCAATGACACAAATCAACTTATTGGATGCACATGATTGGTTAAAAACCCTAATTGGACAAGAATAAGCCTAGGGAGGACGAAAATGACCTAAATGTTCGTGTAATGATACAAATGAACTTATTGGATGCACAAGATTGGTTAAAAACCCTAATTAGACAAGAATAAGCATAGGGAGGACGAAAATGACCTAAATGTTCGTCCAATGACACAAACACACCTATTGGATGCACAAGATTGCATAAAAACCCTAATTGGACAAGAATAAGACTAGGGAGGACGAAAATGACCTAAATGTTCCTCCAATGACACAAACACACCTATTGGATGCACAAGATTGCATAAAAACCCTAATTGGACAAGAATAAGACTAGGGAGGACGAAAATGACCTAAATGTTCATCCAATGACACAAATGAAATTATTGGATGCACAAGATTGGTTAAAAACCCTAATTGGACAAAAATAAGTCTAGGGAGGACGAAAATGACCTAAATGTTCGTCCAATGACACAAACACACCTATTGGATGCACAAGATTGCATAAAAACCCTAATTGGACAAGAATAAGACTAGGGAGGACGAAAATGACCTAAATGTTCATCCAATGACACAAATGAACTTATTGGATGCACAAGATTGGTTAAAAACCCTAATTGGACAAGAATAAGCCTAGGGAGGACGAAAATGACCTAAATGTTCATCCAATGACACAAATGAACTTATTGGATGCACAAGATTGGTTGAAAACCCTATTTGGACAAGAATAAGCCTTGGGAGGACGAAAATGACCTAAATGTTCATCCAATGACACAAATGAACTTATTGGATGCACAAGATTGGTTAAAAACCCTAATGGGACAAGAATAAGCCTAGGGAGGACGAAAATGACCTAAATGTTCGTCCAATGACACAAACACACCTATTGGATGCACAAGATTGCATAAAAACCCTAATTGGACAAGAATAAGACTAGGGAGGACGAAAATGACCTAAATGTTCATCCAATGACACAAATGAACTTATTGGATGCACAAGATTGGTTAAAAACCCTAATGGGACAAGAACAAGCATAGGGAGGACGAAAATGACCTAAACGTTCATCCAATGACACAAACCCACATATTGGATGCACAAGATTGCTTAAAACCCTAATTGGACAAGAATAAGACTAGGGAGGACGAAAATGACCTAAATGTTCATCCAATGACACAAATGAACTTATTGAATGCACAAGATTGGATAAAAACCCTAATCGGACAAGAATAAGCCTAGGGAGGACGAAAACGACCTAAATGTTCTTCCAATGACACAAACACACCTATTGGATGCACAAGATTGCATAAAAACCCTAATTGGACAAGAATAAGACTAGGGAGGACGAAAATGACCTAAATGTTCATCCAATGACACAAATGAACTTATTGGATGCACAAGATTGGTTAAAAACCCTAATTGGACAAGAATAAGCATAGGGAGGACGAAAATGACCTAAACGTTCATCTAATGACACAAACCCACATATTGGATGCACAAGATTGCTTAAAACCCTAATTGGACAAGAATAAGACTAGGGAGGACGAAAATGACCTAAATGTTCATCCAATGACACAAATGAACTTATTGGATGCACAAGATTGGTTAAAAACCCTAATTGGACAAGAATAAGCCTAGGGAGGACGAAAATGACCTAAATGTTCATCCAATGACACAAATGAACTTATTGGATGCACAAGATTGGTTAAAAACCCTAATTGGACAATAATATGCCTAGGGAGG
>JBBPBR010000124.1:0-15834 GCA_037974775.1 Cicer pinnatifidum | reverse complement strand
CCCTAATTGGACAAGAATAAGCCTAGGGAGGACGAAAATGACCTAAATGTTCATCCAATGACACAAATGAACTTATTGGATGCACAAGATTGGTTAAAAACCCTAATTGGACAATAATATGCCTAGGGAGGGCGAAATGACCTAAATGTTCGTCCAATGACACAAACACACCTATTGGATGCACAAGATTACATTAAAACCCTAATTGGACAAGAATAAGACTAGGGAGGATGAAAATGACCTAAATGTTTATCCAATGACACAAACACACCTATTGGATGCACAAGATTGGTTAAAAACCCTAATTGGACAAGAATAATCCTAGGGAAGACGAAAATGACCTAAATGTTCATCCAATGACACAAATGAACTTATTGGATGCACAAGATTGGTTAAAAACCCTAATTGGACAAGAATAAGCATAGGGAGGACGAAAATGACCTAAATGTTCGTCCAATGACACAAACACACATATTGGATGCACATGATTGCTTAAAACCCTAATTGGACAAGAATAAGACTAGGGAGGACGAAAATGACCTAAATGTTCATCCAATGACACAAGTGAACTTATTGGATGCACAAGATTGGTTAAAAACCCTAATTGGACAAGAATAAGCCTAGGGAGGACGAAAATGACCTAAATGTTCATCCAATGACACAAATGAACTTATTGGAAGCACAAGATTGGTTAAAAACCCTAATTGGACAAGAATAAGCCTAGGGAGGGCGAAAATGACCTAAATGTTCGTCCAATGACACAAACACACCTATTGGATGCACAAGATTGCATAAAAACCCTAATTGGACAAGAATAAGACTAGGGAGGACGAAAATGACCTAAATGTTCATCCAATGACACAAATGAACTTATTGGATGCACAAGATTGGTTAAAAACCCTAATTGGACAAGAATAAGCCTAGGGAGGACGAAAATGACCTAAATGTTCATCCAATGACACAAATGAACTTATTGGATGCACATGATTGCTTAAAACCCTAATTGGACAAGAATAAGACTAGGGAGGACGAAAATGACCTAAATGTTCATCCAATGACACAAACACACCTATTGGATGCACAAGATTGGTTAGAAACCCTAATTGGACAAGAATAACCCTAGGAAGGACGAAAATGACCTAAATGTTAATCCAATGACACAAATGAACTTATTGGATGCACAAGATTGGTTAAAAACCCTAATTGGACAAGAATAAGCCTAGGGAGGACGAAAATGACCTAAATGTTCATCCAATGACACAAATGAACTTATTGGATGCACAAGATTGGTTAGAAACCCTAATTGGACAAGAATAAGCCTTGGGAGGACGAAAATGACCTAAATGTTCATCCAATGACACAAATGAACTTATTGGATGCATAAGATTGGTTAAGAACCCTAATTGGACAAGAATAAGCCTTGGGAGGACGAAAATGACCTAAATGTTCATCCAATGACACAAATGAACTTATTGGATGCACAAGATTGGTTAAAAACCCTAATTGGACAAGAATAAGCCTAGGGAGGACGAAAATGACCTAAATGTTCATCCAATGACACAAACACACCTATTAGATGCACTAGATTGGTTAGAAACCCTAATTGGACAAGAATAAGCCTAGGGAGGACGAAAATGACCTAAATGTTAATCCAATGACACAAATGAACTTATTGGATGCACAAGATTGGTTAAAAACACTAATTGGACAAGAATAAGTCTAGGGAGGACGAAAATGACCTAAATGTTCATCCAATGACACAAACGAACTTATTGGATGCACAAGATTGGTTAAAAACCCTAATTGGACAAGAATAAGCCTAGGGAGGACGAAAATGACCTAAATGTTCCTCCAATGACACAAATGAACTTATTGGATGCACCAGATTGGCTAAAAACCCTAATTCGACAAGAATAAGCCTAGGGAGGACGAAAATGACCTAAATGTTCATCCAATGACACAAATGAACTTATTGGATGCACAAGATTGGTTAAAAACCCTAATTGGACGAGAATAAGACTAGGGAGGACGAAAATGACCTAAATGTTCGTCCAACGACACAAACACACCTATTGGATGCACAAGATTGGTTAAAAAACCTAATTGGACAAGAATAAGCCTAGGGAGGACGAAAATGACCTAAATGTTCGTCCAATGACACAAACACACCTATTGGATGCACAAGATTGCATAAAAACCCTAATTGGACAAGAATAAAACTAGGGAGGACGAAAATGACCTAAATGTTCCTCCAATGACACAAATGAACTTATTGGATGCACAAGATTGGTTAAAAACCCTAATTGGACAAGAATAACCCTAGGGAGGACGAAAATGACCTAAATGTTCGTCCAATGACACAACACACCTATTGGATGCACAAGATTGCATAAAAAGCCCTAATTGGTCAAGAATAAGACTAGGGAGGACGAAAATGACCTAAATGTTCCTCCAATGACACAAATGAACTTATTGGATGCACAAGATTGGTTAAAAACCCTAATTGGACAAGAATAAGCCTAGGGAGGACGAAAATGACCTAAATGTTCCTCCAATGACACAAATGAACTTATTGGATGCACCAGATTGGCTAAAAACCTTAATTGGACAAAAATAAGCCTAGGGAGGACGAAAATGACTTAAATGTTCATCCAATGACACAAACACACCTATTGGATGCACAAGATTGCATAAAAACCCTAATTGGACAAGAATAAGACTAGGGAGGACGAAAATGACCTAAATTTTTATCCAATGACACAAACACACCTATTGGATGCACAAGATTGGTTAAAAACCATAATTGGACAAGAATAAGCATAGGGAGGACGAAAATGACCTAAATGTTCGTCCAATGACACAACACACCTATTGGATGCACAAGATTGCATAAAAACCCTAATTGGACAAGAATAAGACTAAGGAGGACAAAAATGACCTAAATGTTTATCCAATGACCCAAATGAACTTATTGGATGCACAAGATTGGTTTAAAACCCTAATTGGACAAGAATAAGCCTAGGGAGGACGAAAATGACCTAAATGTTCCTCCAATGACACAAATGAACTTATTGGATGCACAAGATTGGCTAAAAACCCTAATTGGACAAGAATAAGCCTAGTGAGGACGAAAATGACCTAAATGTTCAACCAAAGACACAAATGAACTTATTGGATGCACAAGGTTGGTTAAAAACCCTAATTGGCGAGAATAAGCCAAGGGACGACGAAAATGACCTAAATGTTCGTCTAATGACACAAACGCACCTATTGGATGCACAAGATTGCATAAAAACCCTAATTGGACAAGAATAAGACTAGGGAGGACGAAAATGACCTAAATGTTCCTCCAATGACACAAACACACGTATTGGATGCACAAGATTGGATAAAAGCCCTAATTGGACAAGAATAAGCCAAGGGAGGAGGAAAATGACCTAAATGTTCATCCAATGACACAAATCAACTTATTGGATGCACATGATTGGTTAAAAACCCTAATTGGCCAAGAATAAGCCTAGGGAGGACGAAAATGACCTAAATGTTCATCCAATGACACAAATCAACTTATTGGATGCACATGATTGGTTAAAAACCCTAATTGGACAAGAATAAGCCTAGGGAGGACTAAAATGACCTAAATGTTCGTGTAATGATACAAATGAACTTATTGGATGCACAAGATTGGTTAAAAACCCTAATTAGACAAGAATAAGCATAGGGAGGACGAAAATGACCTAAATGTTCGTCCAATGACACAAACACACCTATTGGATGCACAAGATTGCATAAAAACCCTAATTGGACAAGAATAAGACTAGGGAGGACGAAAATGACCTAAATGTTCCTCCAATGACACAAACACACCTATTGGATGCACAAGATTGCATAAAAACCCTAATTGGACAAGAATAAGCCTAGGGACGACGAAAATGACCTATATGTTCGTCCAATGACACAAACACACCTATTGGATGCACAAGATTGCATAAAAACCCTAATTGGACAAGAATAAGACTAGGGAGGACGAAAATGACTTAAATGTTCCTCCAATGACACAAACACACCTATTGGATGCACAAGATTGGTTAAAAACCCTAATTGGACAAGAATAAGCCTAGGGAGGACGAAAATGACGTAAATGTTCATCCAATGACACAAATGAACTTATTGGATGCACAAGGTTGGTTAAAAACCCTAATTGGACAAGAATAAGGCTAGGGACGACGAAAATGACCTAAATGTTCGTCCAATGACACAAACACACCTATTGGATGCACAATATTGCATAAAAACCCTAATTGGACAAGAATAAGATAGGGAGGACGAAAATGACCTAAATGTTCCTCCAATGACACAAAAACACCTATTGGATGCACTAGATTGCATAAAAACCCTAATTGGACAAGAATAAGACTAGGGAGGACGAAAATGACCTAAATGTTCCTCCAATGACACAACACACCTATTGGATGCACTAGATTGCATAAAAACCCTAATTGGACAAGAATAAGACTAGGGAGGACAAAAATGACCTAAATGTTCCTCCAATGACACAAATTAACTTATTGGATGCACAAGGTTGGTTACAAACTCTAAGTGGACAAGATTAAGTCTTGGGAGGAGGAAAATGTCCTAAATGTTCAACCAATTACACAAATGAACTTATTGGATGCACAAAGTTGGTTAAAAACCCTAATTGGACAAGAATAATCCTAGGGAGGACGAAAATGACCTAAATGTTGGTCCAATGACACAAACACACCTATTGGATGCACAAGATTACATAAAAACCCTAATTGGACAAGAATAAGACTAGGGAGGACGAAAATGACCTAAATGTTTATCCAATGACACAAATGAACTTATTGGATGCACAAGATTGGTTTAAAACCCTAATTGGACAAGAATAAGCCTAGGGAGGACGAAAATGAACTAAATGTTCCTCCAATGACACAAATGAACTTATTGGATGCACGTGACTGGTTAAAAACCCTAATTGGACAAGAATAAGCCTAGTGAGGACGAAAATGACCTAAATGTTCCTCCAATGACACAAATGAACTTATTGGATGCACAAGGTTGGCTAAAAACCCTAATTGGACAAGAATAAGCCTAGGGAGGACGAAAATGACCTAAATGTTCGTCCAATGACACAAGTGAACTTTTTGGATGCAACAAGATTGCATAAAAACCCTAATTGGACAAGAATAAGCCTAGGGACGACGAAAATGACATAAATGTTCGTCCAATGACACAAACACACCTATTGGATGCACAAGATTGCATAAAAACCCTAATTGGACAAGAATAAGACTAGGGAGTACGAAAATGACCTAAATGTTCCTCCAATGAAACAAACACACCTATTGGATGCACAAGATTGGTTAAAAACCCTAATTGGAAAAGAATAAGCCTAGGGAGGACGAAAATGACCTAAATGTTCATCCAATGACACAAATCAACTTATTGGATGCACATGATTGGTTAAAAACCCTAATTGGACAAGAATAAGCCTAGGGAGGACGAAAATGACCTAAATGTATCTCCAATGACACAAATGAACTTATTGGATGCACAAGATTGGCTAAAAACCCTAATTGGACAAGAATAAGCCTAGGGAGGATGAAAATGACCTAAATGTTCATCCAATGACACAAATGAACTTATTGGATGCACAAGATTGGTTAAAAACCCTAATTGGACAAGAATAAGCATAGGGAGGCAGAAAATGACCTAAATGTTCATCCAATGACACATACACACATATTGGATGCACAAGATTGCTTAAAACCCTAATTGAACAAGAATAAGACTAGGGACGACGAAAATGACCTAAATGATCATCCAATGACACAAATGAACTTATTGGATGCACAAGATTGGTTAAAAACCCTAATTGGACAAGAATAAGCATAGGGAGGCAGAAAATGACCTAAATGTTCATCCAATGACACATACACACATATTGGATGCACAAGATTGCTTAAAACCCTAATTGAACAAGAATAAGACTAGGGAGGACGAAAATGACCTAAATGATCATCCAATGACACAAATGAACTTATTGGATGCACAAGGTTGGTTAAAAACCGTAATTGGACAAGAATAAGCCTAGGGAGGACGAAAATGACCTAAATGTTCAACCAATGACACAATTGAACTTATTGGATGCACAAGGTTGGTTAAAAACCCTAATTGGACAAGAATAAGCCTAGGGAGGACGAAAATGACCTAAATGTTCATCCAATGACACAAATGAACTTATTGGATGCACAAGATTGGTTAAAAACCCTAATTGGACAAGAATAAGCCTAGGGAGGACGAAAATGACCTAAATGTTCATCCAATGACACAAATGAACTTATTGGATGCACAAGATTGGTTAAAAACCCTAATTGGAAAAGAATAAGCCTAGGGAGGACGAAAATGACCTAAATGTTCGTCCAATGACAACAACACACCTATTGGATGCACAAGATTGCATAAAAACCCTAATTGGGCAAGAATAAGACTAGGGAGGACGAAAATGACCTAAATGTTCCTCCAATGACACAAAAGAACTTATTGGATGTACAAGGTTGATTAAAAACCCTAATTGGACAAGAATAAGCCTAGGGAGGACGAACATGACCTAAATGTTCAACCAATGACACAAATGAACTTATTGGATGCACAAGGTTGGTTAAAAACCCTAATTGGACAAGAATAAGCCTAGGGAGAACGAAAATAACCTAAATGTTCGTCCAATGACACAAATGAACTTATTGGATGCACAAGATTGGTTAAAAACCCTAATTGGACAAGAATAAACCTAGGGAGAACGAAAATGACCTAAATATTCGTCCAATGACAACAACACACCTATTGGATGCACAAGATTGCATAAAAACCCTAATTGGGCAAGAATAAGACTAGGGAGGACGAAAATGACCTAAATGTTCCTCCAATGACACAAAAGAACTTATTGGATGTACAAGATTGATTAAAAACCCTAATTGGACAAGAATAAGCCTAGGGAGGACGAAAATGACCTAAATGTTCAACCAATGACACAAATGAACTTATTGGATGCACAAGGTTGGTTAAAAACCCTAATTGGACAAGAATAAGCCTTGGGAGGACGAAAATGACCTAAATGTTCATCCAATGACACAAACACACCTATTGGATGCACAAGATTACATAAAAACCTTAATTGGACAAGAATAAGACTAGGGAGGACGAAAATGACCTAAATGTTTATCCAATGACACAAATGAACTTATTGGATGCACAAGATTGGTTTAAAACCCTAATTGGACAAGAATAAGCCTAGGGAGGACGAAAATGACCTAAATGTTCCTCCAATGACACAAATGAACTTATTGGATGCACAAGATTGGCTAAAAACACTAATTGGACAAGAATAAGCCTAGGGAGGACGAAAATGACCTAAATGTTCATCCAATGACACAAGTGAACTTATTGGATGCACAATGTTGGTTAAAAACCCTAATTGGACAAGAATAAGCCTAGGGACGACGAAAATGACCTAAATGTTCGTCCAATGACACAAACACACCTATTGGATGCACAAGATTGCATAAAAACCCTAATTGGACAAGAATAAGACTAGGGAGGACGAAAATGACCTAAATGATCCTCCAATGACACAAACACACCTATTGGATGCACAAGATTGCATAAAAACCCTAATTGGACAAGAATAAGACTAGGGAGGACGTAAATGACCTAAATGTTCCACCAATGACACAAATGAACTTATTGGATGCACAAAGTTGGTTAAAAACCCTAATTGGACAAGAATAAGACTAGGGAGGACGAAAATGACCTAAATGTTCATCCAATGACACAAATGAACTTATTGGATGCACAAGATTGGTTAAAAACCCTAATTGGACAAGAATAAGCCTAGGGAGGACGAAAATGACCTAAATGTTCATCCAATGACACAAATGAACTTATTGGATGCACAAGATTGGTTGAAAACCCTAATTGGACAAGAATAAGCCTAGGGAGGACGAAAATGACCTAAATATTCATCCAATGACACAAATGAACTTATTGGATGCACAAGATTGGTTAAAAACCCTAATTGGACAAGAATAAGCCTAGGGAGGACGAAAATGACCTAAATGTTCGTCCAATGACACAAACACACCTATTGGATGCACAAGATTGCATAAAAACCCTAAATGGACAAGAATAAGCGTAGGGACGACGAAAATGACCTAAATGTTCGTCCAATGACACAAACACACCTATTGGATGCACAAGATTGCATAAAAACCCTAATTGGACAAGAATAAGACTAGGGAGGACGAAAATGACCTAAATGTTCCTCCAATGACACAAACACACCTATTGGATGCACAAGATTGGTTAAAAACCCTAATTGGACAAGAATAAGCATAGGGAGGACGAAAATGACCTAAATGTTCGTCCAATGACACAACACACCTATTGGATGCACAAGATTGCATAAAAACCCTAATTGGACAAGAATAAGACTAGGGAGGACGAAAATGACCTAAATTTTTATCCAATGACACAAACACACCTATTGGATGCACAAGATTGGTTAAAAACCATAATTGGACAAGAATAAGCATAGGGAGGACGAAAATGACCTAAATGTTCGTCCAATGACACAACACACCTATTGGATGCACAAGATTGCATAAAAACCCTAATTGGACAAGAATAAGACTAAGGAGGACAAAAATGACCTAAATGTTTATCCAATGACCCAAATGAACTTATTGGATGCACAAGATTGGTTTAAAACCCTAATTGGACAAGAATAAGCCTAGGGAGGACGAAAATGACCTAAATGTTCCTCCAATGACACAAATGAACTTATTGGATGCACAAGATTGGCTAACAACCCTAATTGGACAAGAATAAGCCTAGTGAGGACGAAAATGACCTAAATGTTCTTTCAATGACACAAATGAACTTATTGGATGCACAAGGTTGGTTAAAAACCCTAATTGGCGAGAATAAGCCTAGGGACGAAAATGACCTAAATGTTCCTCCAATGACATAAACACACCTATTGGATGCACAAGATTGCTTAAAAACCCTAATTGGACAAGGATAAGCCTAAGGACGACGAAAATGACCTAAATGTTCGTCCAATGACACAAACACACCTATTGGATGCACAAGATTGCATAAAAACCCTAATTGGACCAGAATAAGACTAGGGAGGACGAAAATGACCTAAATGTTCATCCAATGACACAAATGAACATTGGATGCACAAGATTGGTTAAAAACCCTAATTGGACAAGAATAAGCCTAGGGAGGACGAAAATGACCTAAATGTTCATCCAATGACACAAATCAACTTATTGGATGCACATGATTGGTTAAAAACCCTAATTGGACAAGAATAAGCCTAGGGAGGACGAAAATGACCTAAATGTTCATCCAATGACACAAACACACATATTGGATGCACAAGATTGCATAAAAACCCTAGGGAGGACGAAAATGACCTAAATGTTCATCCAATGACACAAATCAACTTATTGGATGCACAAGATTGGTTAAAAACCCAAATTGGACAAGAATAAGCCTAGGGAGGTCGAAAATGACCTAAATGTTCATCCAATGACACAAATGAACTTATTGGATGCACATGATTGGTTAAAAACCCTAATTGGACAAGAATAAGCCTAGGGAGGACGAAAATGACCTAAATGTTCATCCAATGACACAAATCAACTTATTGGATGCACATGATTGGTTAAAAACCCTAATTGGACAAGAATAAGCCTAGGGAGGACGAAAATGACCTAAATGTATCTCCAATGACACAAATGAACTTATTGGATTCACAAGATTGGCTAAAAACCCTAATTGGACAAGAATAAGCCTAGGGAGGATGAAAATGACCTAAATGTTCATCCAATGACACAAATGAACTTATTGGATGCACAAGATTGGTTAAAAACCCTAATTGGACAAGAATAAGCATAGGGAGGCAGAAAATGACCTAAATGTTCATCCAATGACACATACACACATATTGGATGCACAAGATTGCATAAAAACCCTAATTGGACAAGAATAAGACAAGGGAGGATGAAAATGACCTAAATGTTCCTCCAATGACACAAATGAACTTATTGGATGCACAAGATTGGTTAAAAACCCTAATTGAACAAGAATAAGACTAGGGACGACGAAAATGACCTAAATGATCATCCAATGACACAAATGAACTTATTGGATGCACAAGATTGGTTAAAAACCCTAATTGGACAAGAATAAGCATAGGGAGGCAGAAAATGACCTAAATGTTCATCCAATGACACATACACACATATTGGATGCACAAGATTGCTTAAAACCCTAATTGAACAAGAATAAGACTAGGGAGGACGAAAATGACCTAAATGATCATCCAATGACACAAATGAACTTATTGGATGCACAAGGTTGGTTAAAAACCGTAATTGGACAAGAATAAGCCTAGGGAGGACGAAAATGACCTAAATGTTCAACCAATGACACAATTGAACTTATTGGATGCACAAGGTTGGTTAAAAACCCTAAATGGACAAGAATAAGCCTAGGGAGGACGAAAATGACCTAAATGTTCGTCCAATGACACAAACACACCTATTGGATGCACAAGATTGCATAAAAACCCTAATTGAACAAGAATAAGACTAGTGAGGACGAAAATGACCTAAATGTTCCTCCAATGACACAAACACACCTATTGGATGCACAAGATTGCATAAAAACCCTAATTGGACAAGAATAAGACTAGGGAGGACGAAAATGACCTAAATGATCCTCGAATGACACAAACACACCTATTGGATGCACAAGATTGCATAAAAACCCTAATTGGACAAGAATAAGCCTAGGGACGACGAAAATGACCTAAATGTTCGTCCAATGACACAAACACACCTATTTGATGCACAAGATTGCATAAAAACCCTAATTTGACAAGAATAAGACTAGGGAGGACGAAAATGACCTAAATGTTCCTCCAATGACACAAACACACCTATTGGATGCACAAGATTGCATAAAAACCCTAATTGGACAAGAATAAGACTAGGGAGGACGAAAATGACCTAAATGTTCGTCCAAGGACACAAACACACCTATTGGATGCACAAGATTGCATCAAAACCCTAATTGGAAAAGAATAAGCCTAGGGAGGACGAAAATGACCAAAATGTTCATCCAATGACACAAATGAACTTATTGGATGCACAAGATTGGTTAAAAACCCTAATTGGACAAGAATAAGCCTAGGGAGGACGAAAATGACCTAAATGTTCATCCAATGACACAAATGAACTTATTGGATGCACAAGATTGGTTAAAAACCCTAATTGGACAAGAATAAGCCTAGGGAGGACGAAAATGACCTAAATGTTCATCCAATGACACAAATGAACTTATTGGATGCACAAGATTGGTTAAAAACCCTAATTGGACAAGAATTAGCCTAGGGAGGACGAAAATGACCTAAATGTTCGTCCAATGACACAAACACACCTATTGGATGCACAAGATTGGTTAAAAACCCTAATTGGACAAGAATAAGCCTAGGGAGGAAGAAAATGACCTAAATGTTCATCCAATGACACAAATGAACTTATTGGATGCACAAGATTGGTTAAAAACCCTAATTGGACAAGAATAAGCCTAGGGAGGACGAAAATGACCTAAATGTTCATCCAATGACACAAATGAACTTATTGGATGCACAAGATTGGTTAAAAACCCTAATCGGACAAGAATAAGCCTAGGGAGGACGAAAATGACCTAAATGTTCGTCCAATGACACAAACACACCTATTGGATGCACAAGATTGCATAAAAACCCTAATTGGACAAGAATAAGACTAAGGAGCACGAAAATGACCTAAATGTTCCTCCAATGACACAAACACACCTATTGGATGCACAAGATTGCATAAAAACCCTAATTGGACAAGAATAAGACTTCGGAGGACGAAAATGACCTAAATGTTCATCCAATGACACAAATGAACTTATTGGATGCACAAGATTGGTTAAAAACCCTAATTGGACAAGAATAAGCCTAGGGAGGACGAAAATGACCTAAATGTTCATCCAATGACACAAATGAACTTATTGGATGCACAAGATTGGTTAAAAACCCTAATTGGACAAGAATAAGCCTAGGGAGGACGAAAATGACCTAAATGTTCATCCAATGACACAAATGAACTTATTGGATGCACAAGATTGGTTAAAAACCCTAATTGGACAAGAATAAGCCTAGGGACGACGAAAATGTCCTAAATGTTCGTCCAATGACACAAACACACCTATTGGATGCAAAAGATTGCATAAAAACGCTAATTGGACAAGAATAAGACTAGGGAGGACGAAAATGACTTAAATGTTCCTCCAATGACACAAACACCTATTGGATGCACAAGATTGGTTAAAAATCCTAATTGGACAAGAATAAGCCTAGGGAGGACGAAAGTGTCATAAATGTTCCTCCAATGACACAAATGAACTTATTGGTTGCACAAGATTGTCTAAAACCCCTAATTGGACAAGAATAAGCCTAGGGAGGACGAAAATGACCTAAATGTTCATCCAATGAGACATATGAACTAATTGGTTGCACAAGATTGGCTAAAACCCCTAATTGGACAAGAATAAGCCTAGGGAGGACGAAAATGACCTAAATGTTCATCCGATGACACAAATGAACTTATTGGATGCACAAGATTGGTTAAAAACCCTAATTGTACAAGAATAAGCCTAGGGAGGACGAAAATGACCTAAATGTTCATCCAATGACACAAATGAACTTATTGGATGCACAAGATTGGTTAAAAACCCTAATTGGACAAGAATAAGCCTAGGGAGGACGAAAATGACCTAAATGTTCATCCAATGACACAAATGAACTTATTGGATGCACAAGATTGGTTAAAAACCCTAATTGGACAAGAATAAGCATAGGGAGGACGAAAATGACCTAAATGTTCATCCAATGACACAAACCCACATATTGGATGCACAAGATTGGTTAAAACCCTAATTGGACAAGAATAAGACTATGGAGGACGAAAAAGACCTAAATGTTCCTCCAATGACACAAACACACCTATTGGATGCACAAGATTGCATAAAAACCCTAATTGGACAAGAATAAGACTAGGGAGGACGAAAATGACCTAAATGTTCATCCAATGACACAAATGAACTTATTGGATGCACAAGATTGGTTAAAAACCCTAATTGGACAAGAATACGCCTAGGGAGGACGAAAATGACCTAAATGTTCATCCAATGACACAAATGAACTTATTGGATGCACAAGATTGGTTGAAAACCCTAATTGGACAAGAATAAGCCTAGGGAGGACGAAAATGACCTAAATGTTCATCCAATGACACAAATGAACTTATTGGATGCACAAGATTGGTTAAAAACCCTAATCGGACAAGAATAAGCCTAGGGAGGACGAAAATGACCTAAATGTTCCTCCAATGACACAAACACACCTATTGGATGCACAAGATTGCATAAAAACCCTAATTGGACAAGAATAAGACTAGGGAGGACGAAAATAACCTAAATGTTCCTCTAATGACACAAATGAACTAATTGGATGCACAAGGTTGGTTAAAAACCCTAATTGGACAAGAATAAGCATAGGGAGGACGAAAATGACCTAAATGTTCATCCAATGACACAAATGAACTTATTGGATGCACAAGATTGGTTAAAAACCCTAATTGGACAAGAATAAGCCTAGGGAGGACGAAAATGACCTAAATGTTCATCCAATGACACAAATGAACTTATTGGATGCACAAGATTGGTTAAAAACCCTAATTGGACAAGAATAAGCCTAGGGAGGACGAAAATGACCTAAATGTTCATCCAATGACACAAATGAACTTATTGGATGCACAAGGTTGGTTAAAAACGATAATTGGACAAGAATAAGCCTAGGGAGGGCGAAAATGACCTAAATGTTCGTCCAATGACACAAACACACCAATTGGATGCACAAGATTGCATAAAAACCCTAATTGGACAAGAATAAGACTAGGGAGGACGAAAATGACCTAAATGTTCCTCCAATGACACAAACACGCCTATTGGATGCACAAGATTGCATAAAAACCCTAATTGGACAAGAATAAGACTAGGGAGGACGAAAATGACCTAAATGTTCATCCAATGACACAAATGAACTTATTGGATGCACAAGATTGGTTAAAAACCCTAATTGGACAAGAATAAGCCTAGGGAGGACGAATATGACCTAAATGTTTGTTCAATGACACAAACACACCTATTGGATGCACAAGATTGCATAAAAACCCTAATTGGACAAGAATAAGACTAGGGAGGACGAAAATGACCTAAATGTTCCTCCAATGACACAAACACACCTATTGGATGCACAAGATTGGCTAAAAACCCTAATTGGACAAGTATAAGACTAGGGAGGACGAAAATGACCTAAATGTTTATCCAATGACACAAATGAACATATTGGATGCACAAGATTGGTTTAAAACGCTAATTGGACAAGAATAAGCCTAGGGAGGACGAAAATGACCTAAATGTTCCTCCATTGACACAAATGAACTTATTGGATGCACAAGATTGGCTAAAAACCCTAATTGGACAAGAATAAGCCTAGGGAGGACAAAAATGACCTAAATGTTCATCCAATGACACAAATCAACTTATTGGATGCACATGATTGGTTAAAAACCCTAATTGGACAAGAATAAGCCTAGGGAGGACGAAAATGACCTAAATGTTCCTCCAATGACACAAATGAACTTATTGGATGCACAAGATTGGCTAAAAACCCTAATTGGACAAGAATAAGCCTAGTGAGGACGAAAATGACCTAAATGTTCTTTCAATGACACAAATGAACTTATTGGATGCACAAGGTTGGTTAAAAACCCTAATTGGCGAGAATAAGCCTAGGGACGAAAATGACCTAAATGTTCCTCCAATGACATAAACACACCTATTGGATGCACAAGATTGCATAAAAACCCTAATTGGACAAGAATAAGCCTAAGGACGACGAAAATGACCTAAATGTTCGTCCAATGACACAAACACACCTATTGGATGCACAAGATTGCATAAAAACCCTAATTGGACCAGAATAAGACTAGGGAGGACGAAAATGACCTAAATGTTCATCCAATGACACAAATGAACATTGGATGCACAAGATTGGTTAAAAACCCTAATTGGACAAGAATAAGCCTAGGGAGGACGAAAATGTCCTAAATGTTCATCCAATGACACAAATCAACTTATTGGATGCACATGATTGGTTAAAAACCCTAATTGGACAAGAATAAGCCTAGGGAGGACGAAAATGACCTAAATGTTCGTGTAATGATACAAATGAACTTATTTGATGCACAAGATTGGTTAAAAACCCTAATTGGACAAGAATAAGCATAGGGAGGACGAAAATTACCTAAATGTTCGTCCAATGACACAAACACACCTATTGGATGCACAAGATTGCATAAAAACCCTAATTGGACAAGAATAAGCCTAGGGACGACGAAAATGACCTAAATGCTCGTCCAATGACACAAACACACCTATTGGATGCACAAGATTGCATAAAAACCCTAATTGGACAAGAATAAGACTAGGGTGGACGAAAATGACCTAAATGTTCCTCTAATGACACAAACACACCTATTGGATGCAAAAGATTGGTTAAAAACCCTAATTGGACAAGAATAAGCCTAGGGAGGACGAAAATGACCTAAATGTTCGTCCAATGACACAAACACACCTATTGGA
>JBBPBR010000123.1:9425-46543 GCA_037974775.1 Cicer pinnatifidum | reverse complement strand
GGGAGGATGAAAATGACCTAAATGTTCATTCAATGACACAAATGAACTTATTGGATGCACAAGATTGGTTAAAAACCCTAATTGGACAAGAATAAGCATAGGGAGGCAGAAAATGACCTAAATGTTCATCCAATGACACATACACACATATTGGATGCACAAGATTGCTTAAAACCCTAATTGAACAAGAATAAGACTAGGGAGGACGAAAATGACCTAAATGTTCCTCCAATGACACAAATGAACTTATTGGATGCACAAGATTGGCTAAAAACCCTAATTGGACAAGAATAAGCCTAGGGAGGACGAAAATGACCTAAATGTTCATCCAATGACACAAGTGAACTTATTGGATGCACAATGTTGGTTAAAAACCCTAATTGGACAAGAATAAGCCTAGGGACGACGAAAATGACCTAAATGTTCGTCCAATGACACAAACACACCTATTGGATGCACAAGATTGCATAAAAACCCTAATTGGACAAGAATATGACTAGGTAGGAAGAAAATGACCTAAATGTTCCTCCAATGACACAAACACACCTATTGGATGCACAAGATTGGTTAAAAACCCTAATTGGAAAAGAATAAGCCTAGGGAGGACGAAAATGACCTAAATGTTCATCCAATGACACAAATCAACTTATTGGATGCACATGATTGGTTAAAAACCCTAATTGGACAAGAATAAGCCTAGGGAGGACGAAAATAACCTAAATGTATCTCCAATGACACAAATGAACTTATTGGATGCACAAGATTGGCTAAAAACCCTAATTGGACAAGAATAAGCCTAGGGAGGATGAAAATGACCTAAATGTTCATCCAATGACACAAATGAACTTATTGGATGCACAAGATTGGTTAAAAACCCTAATTGGACAAGAATAAGCATAGGGAGGCAGAAAATGACCTAAATGTTCATCCAATGACACATACACACATATTGGATGCACAAGATTGCTTAAAACCCTAATTGAACAAGAATAAGACTAGGGAGGACGAAAATGACCTAAATGATCATCCAATGACACAAACACACCTATTGGATGCACAAGATTGGTTAAAAACCGTAATTGGACAAGAATAAGCCTAGGGAGGACGAAAATGACCTAAATGTTCATCCAATGACACAAATCAACTTATTGGATGCACATGATTGGTTAAAAACCCTAATTGGACAAGAATAAGCCTAGGGAGGACGAAAATGACCTAAATGTATCTCCAATGACACAAATGAACTTATTGGATTCACAAGATTGGCTAAAAACCCTAATTGGACAAGAATAAGCCTAGGGAGGATGAAAATGACCTAAATGTTCATCCAATGACACAAATGAACTTATTGGATGCACAAGATTGGTTAAAAACCCTAATTGGACAAGAATAAGCATAGGGAGGCAGAAAATGACCTAAATGTTCATCCAATGACACATACACACATATTGGATGCACAAGATTGCATAAAAACCCTAATTGGACAAGAATAAGACAAGGGAGGATGAAAATGACCTAAATGTTCCTCCAATGACACAAATGAACTTATTGGATGCACAAGATTGGTTAAAAACCCTAATTGAACAAGAATAAGACTAGGGACGACGAAAATGACCTAAATGATCATCCAATGACACAAATGAACTTATTGGATGCACAAGATTGGTTAAAAACCCTAATTGGACAAGAATAAGCATAGGGAGGCAGAAAATGACCTAAATGTTCATCCAATGACACATACACACATATTGGATGCACAAGATTGCTTAAAACCCTAATTGAACAAGAATAAGACTAGGGAGGACGAAAATGACCTAAATGATCATCCAATGACACAAATGAACTTATTGGATGCACAAGGTTGGTTAAAAACCGTAATTGGACAAGAATAAGCCTAGGGAGGACGAAAATGACCTAAATGTTCAACCAATGACACAATTGAACTTATTGGATGCACAAGGTTGGTTAAAAACCCTAATTGGACAAGAATAAGCCTAGGGAGGACGAAAATGACCTAAATGTTCGTTCAATGACACAAACACACCTATTGGATGCACAAGATTGCATAAAAACCCCAATTGGACAAGAATAAGACTAGGGAGTACGAAAATGACTTAAATGTTCCTCCAATGCCACAAAAACACCTATTGGATGCACAAGATTGGTTAAAAACCCTAATTGGACAAGAATAAGCCTAGGGAGGACGAAAATGACCTAAATGTTCATCCAATGACACAAATCAACTTATTGGATGCACGTGACTGGTTAAAAACCCTAATTGGACAAGAATAAGCCTAGGGAGGACGAAAATGACCTAAATGTTCCTCCAATGACACAAATGAACTTATTGGATGCACAAGATTGGCTAAAAACCCTAATTGGACAAGAATAAGCCTAGGGAGGACGAAAATGACCTAAATGTTCATCCAATGACACAAGTGAACTTATTGGATGCACAATGTTGGTTAAAAACCCTAATTGGACAAGAATAAGCCTAGGGACGACGAAAATGACCTAAATGTTCCTCCAATGACACAAACACACCTATTGGATGCACAAGATTGGTTAAAAACCCTAATTGGACAAGAATAAGCCTAGGGAGGACGAAAATGACCTAAATGTTCATCCAATGAAACAAATCAACTTATTGGATGCACATGATTGGTTAAAACCCCTAATTGGACAAGAATAAGCCTAGGGAGGACGAAAATGACCTAAATGTTCCTCCAATGACACAAATGAACTTATTGGATGCACAAGATTGGCTAAAAACCCTAATTGGACAAGAATAAGCCTAGGGAGGACGAAAATGACCTAAATGTTCATCCAATGACACAAGTGAACTTATTGGATGCACAATGTTGGTTAAAAACCCTAATTGGACAAGAATAAGCCTAGGGACGACGAAAATGACCTAAATGTTCGTCCAATGACACAAACACACCTATTGGATGCAAAGATTGCATAAACACCCTAATTGGACAAGAATATGACTAGGGAGGACGAAAATGACCTAAATGTTCCTCCAATGACACAAATGAACTTATTGGATGCACAAGATTGGTTAAAAACCCTAATTGGACAAGAATAAGCCTAGGGAGGACGAAAATGACCTAAATGTTCCTCCAATGACACAAATGAACTTATGGGATGCACCAGATTGGCTAAAAACCCTAATTGGACAAGAATAAGCCTAGGGAGGACGAAAATGACCTAAATGTTCATCCAATGACACAAATGAACTTATTGGATGCACAAGATTGGTTAAAAACCCTAATTGGACAAGAATAAGCCTAGGGAGGACGAAAATGACCTAAATGTTCATCCTATGACACAAATCAACTTATTGGATACACATGATTGGTTAAAAACCCTAATTGGACAAGAATAAGCCTAGGGAGGACGAAAATGAACTAAATGTTCGTCTAATGACACAAATGAACTTATTGGATGCACAAGATTGGTTAAAAACCCTAATTGGACAAGAATAAGCCTAGGGAGGACGAAAATGACCTAAATGTTCGTCCAATGACAAAAACACACCTATTGGATGCACAAGATTGAATAAAAACCCTAATTGGACAAGAATAAGACTAGGGAGGACGAAAATGACCTAAATGTTCCTCCAATGACACAAACACACCTATTGGATGCACAAGATTGGATAAAAACCCTAATTGGACAAGAATAAGACTAGGGAGGACGAAAATGACCTAAACGTTCATCCAATGACACAAACCCACATATTGGATGCACAAGATTGCTTAAAACCCTAATTGGACAAGAATAAGACTAGGGAGGACGAAAATGACCTAAATGTTCATCCAATGACACAAATGAACTTATTGGATGTACAAGATTGGTTAAAAACCCTAATTGGACAAGAATAACCATAGGGAGGACGAAAATGGCCTAAATGCTCGTCCAATGACACAAACCCACATATTGGATGCACAAGATTGCTTAAAACCCTAATTGGACAAGAATAAGACTAAGGAGGTCGAAAATGACCTAAATGTTCGTCCAATGACACAAATGAACTTATTGGATGCACAAGATTGCTTAAAAACCCTAATCGGACAAGAATAAGACTTAGGAGGACAAAAATGACCTAAATGTTCGTCCAATGACACAAACACACCTATTGGATGCACAAGATTGGTTAAAAACCCTAATTGGACAAGAATAAGACTAGGGAGGACGAAAATGTCCTAAATGTTCCTCCAATGACACAAACACACCTATTGGATGCACAAGATTGCATAAAAACCCTAATTGGACAAGAATAAGCCTAGGGAGGACGAAAATGACCTAAATGTTCATCCAATGACACAAATGAACTTATTGGATGCACAAGATTGGTTAAAAACCCTAATTGGACAAGAATAAGCCTAGGGAGGACGAAAATGACCTAAATGTTCGTCCAATGATACAAACACACATATTGGATGCACAAGATTGCTTAAAACCCTAATTAGACAAGAATAAGACTATGGAGGACGATAATGACCTAAATGTTCATCCAATGACACAAATGAACTTATTGGATGCACAAGATTGGTTAAAAACCCTAATTGGACAAGAATAAGCCTAGGGAGGACGAAAATGACCTAAATGTTCATCCAATGACACAAATGAACTTATTGGATGCACAAGATTGGTTAAAAACCCTAATTGGACAAGAATAAGCCTAGAGAGGACGAAAATGACCTAAATGTTCGTCCAATGACACAAACACATCTATTGGATGCACAAGATTGCATAAAAACCCTAATTGGACAAGAATAAGCCTAGGGAGGACGAAAATGACCTAAATGTTCGTCCAATGACACAAACACACCTATTGGATGCACAAGATTGCATAAAAACCCTAATTGAACAAGAATAAGACTAGTGAGGACGAAAATGACCTAAATGTTCCTCCAATGACACAAACACACCTATTGGATGCACAAGATTGCATAAAAACCCTAATTGGACAAGAATAAGACTAGGGAGGACGAAAATGACCAAAATGTTCCTCCAATGACACAAATGAACTTATTGGATGCACAAGGTTGGTTAAAAACCGTAATTGGACAAGAATAAGCCTAGGGTGGACGAAAATGACGTAAATGTTCAACCAATGACAGAATTGAACTTATTGGATGCACAAGGTTGGTTAAAAACCATAATTGGACAAGAATAAGCCTAGGGAGGACGAAAATGACCTAAATGTTCGTCTAATGACACAAACACACCTATTGGATGCACAAGATTGCATAAAAACCCTAATTGAACAAGAATAAGACTAGTGAGGACGAAAATGACCTAAATGTTCCTCCAATGACACAAACACACCTATTGGATGCACAAGATTGCATAAAAACCCTAATTGGACAAGAATAAGACTAGGGAGGACGAAAATGACCTAAATGTTCCTCCAATGACACAAACACACCTATTGGATGCACAAGATTGCATAAAAACCCTAATTGCACAAGAATAAGCATAGGCAGGACGAAAATGACCTAAATATTCCTCCAACGACACAAACACACCTATTGGATGCACAAGATTGTATAAAAACCCTAATTGGACAAGAATAAGCATAGGGAGGACGAAAATTACCTAAATGTTCGTCCAATGACACAAACACACCTATTGGATGCACAAGATTGCATAAAAACCCAAATTGGACAAGAATAAGACTAGGGAGGACGAAAATGACCTAAATGTTCATCCAATGACACAAATGAACTTATTGGATGCACAAGATTGGTTAAAAACTCTAATTGGACAAGAATAAGCCTAGGGAGAACGAAAATGACCTAAATGTTCATACAATGACACAAATGAACTTATTGGATGCACAAGGTTGGTTGAAAACCCTAATTGGACAAGAATAAGCCTAGGGAGGACGAAAATGACCAAAATGTTCATCCAATGACACAAATGAACTTATTGGATGCACAAGGTTGGTTAAAAACCCTAATTGAACAAGAATAAGCCTAGGGAGGACGAAAATGACCTAAATGTTCGTCCAATGACACAAACACACCAATTGGATGCACAAGATTGCATAAAAACCCTAATTGGACAAGAATAAGCTTTGGGATGACGAAAATGACCTAAATGTTCGTCCAATGACACAAACACACCTATTGGATGCACAAGATTGCATAAAAACCCTAATTGGACAAGAATAAGCCTAGGGAGGACGAAAATGACCTAAATGTTCATCCAATGACACAAATGAACTTATTGGATGCACAAGATTGGTTAAAAACCCTAATTGGACAAGAATAAGCCTAGGGAGGACGAAAATGACCTAAATGTTCATCCAATGACACAAATGAACTTATTGGATGCACAAGATTGGTTAAAAACCCTAATTGGACAAGAATAAGCCTAGGGAGGACGAAAATGACCTAAATGTTCGTCCAATGACACAAACACACCTATTGGATGAACAAGATTGCATAAAAACCCTAATTGGTCAAGAATAAGATTAGGGAGGACGAAAATGACCTAAATGTTCCTCCAATGACACAAATGAACTTATTGGATGCACAAGGTTGGTTAAAAACCCTAATTGGACAAGAATAAGCCTAGGGAGGACGAAAATGACCTAAATGTTCAACCAATGACACAAATGAACTTATTGAATGCACAAGATTGGCTAAAAACCCTAATTGGACAAGAATAAGCCTAGGGAGGACGAAAATGACCTAAATGTTCATCCAATGACACAAATGAACTTATTGGATGCACAAGATTGGTTAAAACCCCAAATTGGACAAGAATAAGCCTAGGGAGGACGGAAATGACCTAAATGTTCAACCAATGACACAGATGAACTTATTGGATGCACAAGGCTGGTTAAAAACCCTAATTGGACAAGAATAAGCCTAGGGAGGACGAAAATGACCTAAATGTTCATCCAATGACACAACACACCTATTGGATGCACAAGATTGCCTAAAAACCCTAATTGGACAAGAATAAGACTAGGGCAGATGAAAATGACCTAAATGTTCCTCCAATGACACAAATGAATTTATTGGATGCACAAGGTTGGTTAAAAACCCTAATTGGACAAGAATAAGCCTAGGGAGGACGAAAATGACCTAAATGTTCAACCAATGACACAAATGAACTTATTGAATGCACAAGATTGGCTAAAAACCCTAATTGGACAAGAATAAGCCTAGGGAGGACGAAAATGACCTAAATGTTCATCCAATGACACAAATGAACTTATTGGATGCACAAGATTGGTTAAAAACCCTAATTGGACAAGAATAAGCCTAGGGAGGACGAAAATGACCTAAATGTTCATCCAATGACACAAAGCAACTTATTGGATGCACATGATTGGTTAAAAACCCTAATTGGACAATAATAAGCCTAGGGAGGACGAAAATGACCTAAATTTTCGTCTAATGATACAAATGAACTTATTGGATGCACAAGATTGGTTAAAAACCCTAATTGGGCAAGAATAAGCCTAGGGAGGACAAAAATGACCTAAATGTTTGTCCAATGACACAAACACACCTATTGGATGCACAAGATTGCATAAAAACCCTAATTGGACAAGAATAAGACTAGGGAGGACGAAAATGACCTAAATGTTCCTCCAATGACACAAACACACCTATTGGATCACAAGATTGGATAAAAACCCTAATTGGACAAGAATAAGACTAGGGAGGACGAAAATGACCTAAATGTTCCTCCAATGAAACAAATGAACTTATTGGATGCACAAGATTTGTTAAAAATCCTAATTGGACAAGAATAAGACTAGGGAGGACGAAAATGACCTAAATGTTCATCCAATGACACAAATGAACTTATTGGATGCACAAGATTGGTTAAAAACCCTAATTGGACAAGAATAAGCCTAGGGAGAACGAAAATGAGCTAAATGTTCATCCAATGACACAAATGAACTTATTGGATGCACAAGATTGGTTAAAAACCCTAATTGGACAAGAATAAGCCTAGGGAGGACGAAAATGACCTAAATGTTCATCCAATGACACAAATGAACTTATTGGATGCACAAGATTGGTTAAAAACCCTAATTGGACAAGAATAAGCCTAGGGAGGACGAAAATGACCTAAATGTTCGTCCAATGACACAAACACACCTATTGGATGCACAAGATTGCATAAAAACCCTAATTGGACAAGAATAAGCCTAGGGAGGACGAAAATGACCTAAATGTTCATCCAATGACACAAATGAACTTATTGGATGCACAAGATTGGTTAAAAACCCTAATTGGACAAGAATAAGCCTAGGGAGAAAGAAAATGACCTAAATGTTCATCCAATGACACAAATGAACTTATTGGATGCACTAGATTGGTTAACAACCCAAATTGGACAAGAATAAGCCTAGCGAGGAAGAAAATGACCTAAATGTTCGTCCAATGAAACAAACACACCTATTGGATGCTCAAGATTGCATAAAAACCCTAATTGGACAAGAATAAGCCTAGGGAGGACGAAAATGACCTAAATGTTCGTCCAATGACACAAACACACCCATTGGATGCACAAGATTGCATAAAAACCCTAATTGGACAAGAATAAGACTAGGGAGGACGTAAATGACCTAAATGTTCCACCAATGACACAAATGAACTTATTGGATGCACAAGGTTGGTTAAAAACCCTAATTGGACAAGAATAAGCCTAGGGAGGACGAAAATGACCTAAATGTTGGTCCAATGACACAAACACACCTATTGGATGCACAAGATTGCATAAAAACCCTAATTGGACAAGAATAAGACTAGGGAGGACGAAAATGACCTAAATGTTCATCCAATGACACAAATGAACTTATTGGATGCACAAGATTGGTTAAAAACGCTAATGGGACAAGAATAAGCATAGGGAGGACGAAAATGACCTAAACGTTCATCCAATGACACAAACCCACATATTGGATGCACAAGATTGCTTAAAACCCTAATTGGACAAGAATAAGACTAGGGAGGACGAAAATGACCTAAATGTTCATCCAATGACACAAATGAACTTATTGGATGTACAAGATTGGTTAAAAACCCTAATTGGACAAGAATAACCATAGGGAGGACGAAAATGGCCTAAATGCTCGTCCAATGACACAAACCCACATATTGGATGCACAAGATTGCTTAAAACCCTAATTGGACAAGAATAAGACTAAGGAGGTCGAAAATGACCTAAATGTTCGTCCAATGACACAAATGAACTTATTGGATGCACAAGATTGCTTAAAAACCCTAATCGGACAAGAATAAGACTTAGGAGGACAAAAATGACCTAAATGTTCGTCCAATGACACAAACACACCTATTGGATGCACAAGATTGGTTAAAAACCCTAATTGGACAAGAATAAGACTAGGGAGGACGAAAATGTCCTAAATGTTCCTCCAATGACACAAACACACCTATTGGATGCACAAGATTGCATAAAAACCCTAATTGGACAAGAATAAGCCTAGGGAGGACGAAAATGACCTAAATGTTCATCCAATGACACAAATGAACTTATTGGATGCACAAGATTGGTTAAAAACCCTAATTGGACAAGAATAAGCCTAGGGAGGACGAAAATGACCTAAATGTTTCTCCAATGACACAAAGGAACTTATTGGATGGACAAGATTGGCTAAAAACCCTAATTGGACAAGAATAAGCCTAGGGAGGACGAAAATGACCTAAATCTTCATCCAATGACACAAATGAACTTATTGGATGCACAAGATTGGTTAAAATTCCTAATTGGACAAGAATTAGCTTAGGGAGGACGAAAATGACCTAAATGTTCATCCAATGACACAAATAAACTTATTGGATGCACATGATTGGTTAAAAACCCTAATTGGACAAGAATAAGCCTAGGGAGGACGAAAATGACCTAAATGTTCGTCTAATGACACAAATGAACTTATTGGATGCACAATATTGGTTAAAAACCCTAATTGGACAAGTATAAGCCTAGGGAAGGTGAAAATGACCTAAATGTTCGTCCAATGACACAAACACACCTATTGGATGCACAAGATTGCATAAAAACCGTAATTGGACAAGAATAAGACTAGGGAGGACGAAAATGACCTAATTGTTCCTCCAATGACACAAATGAACTTTTTGGATGCAGAAGGTTAGTTAAAAACCCTAATTGGACAAGAATAAGCCTAGGGAGGACGAAAATGACCTAAATGTTCAACCAATGACACAAATGAACTTATTGAATGCACAAGATTGGCTAAAAACCCTAATTGGACAAGAATAAGCCTAGGGAGGACGAAAATGACCTAAATGTTCATCCAATGACACAAATGAACTTATTGGATGCACAAGATTGGTTAAAACCCCAAATTGGACAAGAATAAGCCTAGGGAGGACGGAAATGACCTAAATGTTCAACCAATGACACAGATGAACTTATTGGATGCACAAGGCTGGTTAAAAACCCTAATTGGACAAGAATAAGCCTAGGGAGGACGAAAATGACCTAAATGTTCATCCAATGACACAACACACCTATTGGATGCACAAGATTGCCTAAAAACCCTAATTGGACAAGAATAAGACTAGGGCAGATGAAAATGACCTAAATGTTCCTCCAATGAAACAAATGAACTTATTGGATGCACAAGGTTGGTTAAAAACCCTAATTGGACAAGAATAAGCCTAGGGAGGACGAAAATGACCTAAATGTTCAACCAATGACACAAATGAACTTATTGAATGCACAAGATTGGCTAAAAACCCTAATTGGACAAGAATAAGCCTAGGGAGGACGAAAATGACCTAAATGTTCATCCAATGACACAAATGAACTTATTGGATGCACAAGATTGGTTAAAAACCCTAATTGGACAAGAATAAGCCTAGGGAGGACGAAAATGACCTAAATGTTCATCCAATGACACAAAGCAACTTATTGGATGCACATGATTGGTTAAAAACCCTAATTGGACAAGAATAAGCCTAGGGAGGACGAAAATTACCTAAATGTTCGTCTAATGACACAAATGAACTTATTGGATGCACAATATTGGTTAAAAACCCTAATTGGACAAGTATAAGCCTAGGGAAGGCGAAAATGACCTAAATGTTCGTCCAATGACACAAACACACCTATTGGAAGCACAAGATTGCATAAAAACCCTAATTGGACAAGAATAAGACTAGGGAGGACGAAAATGACCTAATTGTTCTTCCAATGACACAAATGAACTTTTTGGATGCAGAAGGTTGGTTAAAAACCCTAATTGGACAAGAATAAGCCTAGGGAGGACGAAAATGACCTAAATGTTCAACCAATGACACAAATGAACTTATTGAATGCACAAGATTGGCTAAAAACCCTAATTGGACAAGAATAAGCCTAGGGAGGACGAAAATGACCTAAATGTTCATCCAATGACACAAATGAACTTATTGGATGCACAAGATTGGTTAAAACCCCAAATTGGACAAGAATAAGCCTAGGGAGGACGAAAATGACCTAAATGTTCAACCAATGACACAGATGAACTTATTGGATGCACAAGGCTAGTTAAAAACCCTAATTGGACAAGAATAAGCCTAGGGAGGACGAAAATGACCTAAATGTTCATCCAATGACACAACACACCTATTGGATGCACAAGATTGCCTAAAAACCCTAATTGGACAAGAATAAGACTAGGGCGGATGAAAATGACCTAAATGTTCCTCCAATGACACAAATGAACTTATTGGATGCATAAGGTTGGTTAAAAACCCTAATTGGACAAGAATAAGCCTAGGGAGGACGAAAATGACCTAAATGTTCAACCAATGACACAAATGAACTTATTGGATGCACAAGGTTGGTTAAAAACCCTAATTGGACAAGAAAAAGCCTAGGGAGGACGAAAATGACCTAAATGTTCATCCAATGACACAAATGAACTTATTGGATGCACAAGATTGGTTAAAAACCCTAATTGGACAAGAATAAGCCTAGGGAGGACGAAAATGACCTAAATGTTCATCCAATGACACAAATGAACTTATTGGATGCACAAGATTGGTTAAAAACCCTAATTGGACAAGAATAAGCCTAGGGAGGACGAAAATGACCTAAATGTTCATCCAATGACACAAATATACTTATTGGATGCACAAGATTGGTTAAAAACCCTAATTGGACAAGAATAAGCCTAGGGAGGACGTAAATGACCTAAATGATCCACCAATGACACAAATGAACTTATTGGATGCACAAGGTTGGTTAAAAACCCTAATTGAACAAGAATAAGCCTAGGGAGGACGAAAATGACCAAAATGTTCATCCAATGACACAAATGAACTTATTGGATGCACAAGATTGGTTAAAAACCCTAATTGGACAAGAATAAGCCTAGGGAGGACGAAAATGACCTAAATGTTCATCCAATGACACAAATGAACTTATTGGATGCACAAGATTGGTTAAAAACCCTAATTGGACAAGAATAAGCCTAGGGAGGACGAAAATGACCTAAATGTTCATCCAATGACACAAATGAACTTATTGGATGCACAAGATGGGTTGAAAACCCTAATTGGACAAGAATAAGCCTAGGGAGGACGAAAATGACCTAAATGTTCATCCAATGACACAAATGAACTTATTGGATGCACAAGATTGGTTAAAAACCCTAATTGGACAAGAATAAGCCTAGGGAGGACGAAAATGACCTAAATGTTCGTCCAATGATACAAACACACATATTGGATGCACAAGATTGCTTAAAACCCTAATTAGACAAGAATAAGACTATGGAGGACGATAATGACCTAAATGTTCATCCAATGACACAAATGAACTTATTGGATGCACAAGATTGGTTAAAAACCCTAATTGGACAAGAATAAGCCTAGGGAGGACGAAAATGACCTAAATGTTCATCCAATGACACAAATGAACTTATTGGATGCACAAGATTGGTTAAAAACCCTAATTGGACAAGAATAAGCCTAGGGAGGACGAAAGTGACCTAAATGTTCGTCCAATGACACAAACACACCTATTGGATGCACAAGATTTCATAAAAACCCTAATTGGACAAGAATAAGCCTATGGAGGACGAAAATGACCTAAATGTTCATCCAATGACACAAATGAACTTATTGGATGCACAAGATTGGTTAAAAACCCTAATTGGACAAGAATAAGCCTAGGGAGGAAGAAAATGACCTAAATGTTCCTCCAATGACACAAATAAACTTATTGGATGCACATGATTGGTTAAAAACCCTAATTGGACAAGAATAAGCCTAGGGAGGACGAAAATGACCTAAATGTTCGTCTAATGACACAAATGAACTTATTGGATGCACAAGATTGGTAAAAAAACCCTAATTGGACAAGAATAAGCCTAGGGAAGGCGAAAATGACCTATATGTTCGTCCGATGACACAAACACACCTATTGGATCCACAAGATGGCATAAAAACCCTAATTGCACAAGAATAATACTAGGGTGGACGAAAATGACCTAAATGTTCATCCAACGAAACAAATGAACTTATTGGATGCACAAGATTGGTTAAAAACCCTAATTGGACAAGAATAAGCATAGGGAGGACGAAAATGACCTAAATGTTCATCCAATGACACAAATGAACTTATTGGATGCACAAGATTGGTTAAAAACCCAAATTGGACAAGAATAAACCTAGGGAGGACGAAAATGACCTAAATGTTCCTCCAATGACACAAATGAACTTATTGGATGCACAAGATTGGCTAAAAACCCTAATTGGACAAGAATAAGCCTAGGGAGGACGAAAATGACCTAAATGTTCATCCAATGACACAAGTGAACTTATTGGATGCACAAGGTTGGTTAAAAACCCTAATTGGACAAGAATTAGCCTAGGGAGGACGAAAATGACCTAAATGTTCATCCAATGACACAAATGAACTTATTGGATGCACAAGATTGGTTAAAAACCCTAATCAGACAAGAATAAGCCTAGGCAGGACGAAAATGACCTAAATGTTCGTCCAATGACACAAACACACCTATTGGATGCACAAGATTGCATAAAAACCCTAATTGGACAAGAATAAGCCTAGGGAGGACGAAAATGACCTAAATGTTCGTCCAATGACACAAACACACCTATTGGATGCACAAGATTGGTTAAAAACCCTAATTGGACAAGAATAAGCCTAGGGAGGAAGAAAATGACCTAAATGTTCATCCGATGAGACAAATGAATTTATTGGATGCACAAGATTGGTTAAAAACCCTAATTGGACAAGAATAAGCCTAGGGAGGACGAAAATGACCTAAATGTTCATCCAATGACACAAATGAACTTATTGGATGCACAAGATTGGTTAAAAACCCTAATCGGACAAGAATAAGCCTAGGGAGGACGAAAATGACCTAAATGTTCGTCCAATGACACATACACACCAATTGGATGCACAAGATTGCATAAAAACCCTAATTGGACAAGAATAAGCCTAGGGAGGACGAAAATGACCTATATGTTCGTCCAATGACACAAACACACCTATTGGATGCACAAGATTGCATAAAAACCCTAATTGGACAAGAATAAGCCTAGGGAGGACGAAAATGACCTAAATGTTCATCCAATGACACAAATGAACTTATTGGATGCACAAGATTGGTTAAAAACCCTAATTGGACAAGAATAAGCCTAGGGAGGACGAAAATGACCTAAATGTTCATCCAATGACACAAATGAACTTATTGGATGCACAAGATTGGTTAAAAACCCTAATTGGACAAGAATTAGCCTAGGGAGGACGAAAATGACCTAAATGTTCGTCCAATGACACAAACACACCTATTGGATGCACAAGATTGGTTAAAAACCCTAATTGGACAAGAATAAGCCTAGGGAGGAAGAAAATGACCTAAATGTTCATCCAATGACACAAATGAACTTATTGGATGCACAAGATTGGTTAAAAACCCTAATTGGACAAGAATAAGCCTAGGGAGGACGAAAATGACCTAAATGTTCATCCAATGACACAAATGAACTTATTGGATGCACAAGATTGGTTGAAATCCCTAATTGGACAAGAATAAGCCTAGGGAGCACGAAAATGACCTAAATGTTCCTCCAATGACACAAACACACCAATTGGATGCACAAGATTGCATAAAAACCATAATTGGACAAGGATAAGACAAGGGAGGACGAAAATGACCTAAATGTTCCTCCAATGACACAAATGAACTTATTGGATGCACAAGATTGGTTAAAAACCCTAATTGGACAAGAATAAGCCTAGGGAGGACGAAAATGACCTAAATGTTCATCCAATGACACAAATGAACTTATTGGATGCACAAGATTGGTTAAAAACCCTAATTGGACAAGAATAAGCCTAGGGAGGACGAAAATGACCTAAATGTTCATCCAATGACACAAATGAACTTATTGGATGCACAAGATTGGTTGAAAACCATAATTGGACAAGAATAAGCCTAGGGAGGACGAAAATGACCTAAATGTTCATCCAATGACACAAATGAACTTATTGGATGCACAAGATTGGTTGAAAACCCTAATTGGACAAGAATAAGCCTAGGGAGCACGAAAATGACCTAAATGTTCCTCCAATGACACAAACACACCTATTGGATGCACAAGATTGCATAAAAACCCTAATTGGACAAGAATAAGACTAGGGAGGACGAAAACGACCTAAATGTTCATCAAATGACACAAATGAACTTATTGTATGCACAAGATTGGTTAAAAACCCTAATTGGACAAGAATAAGCATAGGGAGAACGAAAATGACCTAAATGTTCATCCAATGACACAAACACACATATTGGATGCACAAGATTGCTTAAAACCCTAATTGGACAAGAATAAGACTAGGGAGGACGAAAATGACCTAAATGTTCCTCCAATGACACAAATGAACTTATTGGATGCACAAGATTGGTTGAAAACCATAATTGGACAAGAATAAGCCTAGGGAGGACGAAAATGACCTAAATGTTCATCCAATGACACAAATGAACTTATTGGATGCACAAGATTGGTTGAAAACCCTAATTGGACAAGAATAAGCCTAGGGAGCACGAAAATGACCTAAATGTTCCTCCAATGACACAAACACACCAATTGGATGCACAAGATTGCATAAAAACCCTAATTGGACAAGAATAAGACTAGGGAGGACAAAAATGACCTAAATGTTCATCCAATGAAGAAAATGAACTTATTGGATGCACAAGATTGGTTAAAAACCCTAATTGGACAAGAATAAGCATAGGGAGGACGAAAATGACCTAAATGTCCCTCCAATGACACAAATGGACTTATTGGATGCACAAGGTTGATTAAAAACCCTAATTGGACAAGAATAAGCCTAGGGAGGATGAAAATGACCTAAATGTTCATCCAATGACACAAATGAACTTATTGGATGCACAAGATTGGTTAAAAACCCTAATTGGACAAGAATAAGCCTAGGGAGGACGAAAATGACCTAAATGTTCATCCAATGACACAAATGAAATTATTGGATGCACAAGATTGGTTAAAAACCCTAATTGGACAAGAATAAGCCTAGGGAGGACGAAAATGACCTAAATGTTCGTCCAATGACACAAATGAACTTATTGGATGCACAAGATTGGTTGAAAACCCTAATTGGACAAGAATAAGCCTAGGGAGGACAAAAATGACCTAAATGTTCCTCCAATGACACAAACACACCTATTGGATGCACAAGATTGCATAAAAACCCAAATTGGACAAGAATAAGACTAGGGAGGACGAAAATGACCTAAATGTTCATCCAATGACACAAATGAACTTATTGGATGCACAAGATTGGTTAAAAACCCTAATTGGACAAGAATAAGCCTAGGGAGAACGAAAATGACCTAAATGTTCATCCAATGACACAAATGAACGTATTGGATGCACAAAATTTGTTGAAAACCCTAATTGGACAAGAATAAGCCTAGGGAGGACGAAAATGACCTAAATGTTCATCCAATGACACAAATGAACTTATTGGATGCACAAGATTGGTTAAAAACCCTAATTGGACAAGAATAAGCCTAGGGAGGACGAAAATGACCTAAATGTTCATCCAATGACACAAATGAACTTATTGGATGCACAAGATTGGTTAAAAGTCCTAATTGGACAAGAATAAGCCTAGGGAGGACGAAAATGACCTAAATGTTCATCCAATGACACAAATGAACTTATTGGATGCACAAGATTGGTTAAAAACCCTAATTGGACAAGAATAAGCCTAGGGAGGACGAAAATGACCTAAATGTTCATCCAATGACACAAATGAACTTATTGGATGCACAAGATTGGGTGAAAACCCTAATTGGACAAGAATAAGCCTAGGGAGGACGAAAATGACCTAAATGTTCATCCAATGACACAAATGAACTTATTGGATGCACAAGATTGGTTAAAAACCCTAATTGGACAAGAATAAGCCTAGGGAGGACGAAAATGACCTAAATGTTCATCCAATGACACAAATGAACTTATTGGATGCACAAGATTGGTTAAAAACCCTAATTGGACAAGAATAAGCCTAGGGAGGGCGAAAATGACCTAATTGTTCGTCCAATGATACAAATGAACTTATTGGATGCACAAGATTGGTTAAAAACCCTAATTGGACAAGAAGAAGCCTAGGGAGGACGAAAATGACCTAAATGTTCATCCAATGACACAAATCAACTTATTGGATGCACAAGATTGGTTAAAAACCGTAATTGGACAAGAATATGCCTAGGGAGGACAAAAATGACCTAAATGTTTTTCCAATGACACAAACACACCTATTGGATGCACAGGATTGAATAAAAACCCTAAATGGACAAGAATAAGACTAGGGAGGACGAAAATGACCTAAATGTTCCTCCGATGACAGAAACACACCTATTGGATGAACAAGATTGCATAAAAACCCTAATTGGACAAGAATAAGACTAGGGAGGACGAAAATGACCTAAATGTTCCTCCAATGACACAAACACACCTATTGGATGCACAAGATTGGTTAAAAACCCTAATTGGACAAGAATAAGCCTAGGGAGGGCGAAAATGACCTAAATGTTCGTCCAATGACACAAACACACCTATTGGATGCACAAGATTGCATAAAAACCCTAATTGGACAAGAATAAGCCTAGGGAGGACGAAAATGACCTAAATGTTCATCCAATGACACAAATGAACTTATTGGATGCACAAGATTGGTTAAAAACCCTAATTGGACAAGAATAAGCCTAGGGAGGACGAAAATGACCTAAATGTTCATCCAATGACAACAACACACCTAATTGATGCACAAGATTGCATAAAAACCCTAATTGGGCAAGAATAAGACTAGGGAGGACGAAAATGACCTAAATGTTCCTCCAATGACACAAAAGAACTTATTGGATGTACAAGGTTGATTAAAAACCTTAATTGGACAAGAATAAGCCTAGGGAGGACGAAAATGACCTAAATGTTCAACCAATGACACAAATGAACTTATTGGATGCACAAGGTTGGTTAAAAACCCTAATTGGACAAGAATGAGCCTAGGGAGAACGAAAATGACCTAAATGTTCGTCCAATGACACAAATGAACTTATTGGATGCACAAGATTGGTTAAAAACCCTAATTGGACAAGAATAAGCCTAGGGAGGACGAAAATGACCTAAATGTTCATCCAATGACACAAATGAACTTATTGGATGCACAAGATTGGTTAAAAACCATAATTGGACAAGAATAAGCCTAAGGAGGACGAAAATGACATAAATGTTCATCCAATGACACAAATGAACTTATTGGATGCACAAGATTGGTTGAAAACCCTAATTGGACAAGAATAAGCCTAGGGACAAAAATGACCTAAATGTTCATCCAATGACACAAATGAACTTATTGGATGCACAAGATTTGTTAAAAACCCTAATTGGACAAGAATAAGCCTAGGGAGGACGAAAATGACCTAAATGTTCGTCCAATGACACAAACACACCTATTGGATGCACTAGATTGCATAAAAACCCTAATTGGACAAGAATAAGACTTTGGAGGACGAAAATGACCTAAATGTTCATCCAATGACACAAACACACCTATTGGATGCACAAGATTGCATAAAAACCCTAATTGGACAAGAATAAGACTAGGGAGGACGAAAATGACCTAAATGTTCATCCAATGACACAAATGAACATTGGATGCACAAGATTGGTTAAAAACCCTAATTGGACAAGAATAAGCCTAGGGAGGACGAAAATGACCTAAATGTTCATCCAATGACACAAATCAACTTATTGGATGCACATGATTGATTAAAAACCCTAATTGGACAAGAATAAGCATAGGGAGGACGAAAATGACCTAAATGTTCGTCCAATGACACAAACACACCTATTGGATGCACAAGATTGCATAAAAACCCTAATTGGACAAGAATAAGACTAGGGAGGACGAAAATGACCTAAATGTTCGTGTAATGATACAAATGAACTTATTGGATGCACAAGATTGGTTAAAAACCCTAATTGAACAAGAATAAGCATAGGGAGGACTAAAATGACCTAAATGTTCGTCCAATGACACAAACACACCTATTGGATGCACAAGATTGCATAAAAACCCTAATTGGACAAGAATAAGACTAGGGAGGACGAAAATGACCTAAATGTTCCTCCAATGACACAAACACACCTATTGGATGCACAAGATTGCATAAAAACCCTAATTGGACAAGAATAAGCCTAGGGACGACGAAAATGACCTAAATGTTCGTCCAATGACACAAACACACCTATTGGATGCACAAGATTGCATAAAAACCCTAATTGGACAAGAATACGATTAGGGAGGACGAAAATGACCTAAATGTTCCTCCATTGACACAAACACACCTTTCGGATGCACAAGATTGGTTAAAAACCCTAATTGGACAAGAATAAGCCTAGGGAGAATGAAAATGACCTAAATGTTCATCCAATGACACAAATGAACGTATTGGATGCACAAGGTTGGTTAAAAACCCTAATTGGACAAGAATAAGGCTAGGGACGACGAAAATGACCTAAATGTTCGTCCAATGACAAAACACACCTATTGGATGCACAATATTGCATAAAAACCCTAATTGGACAAGAATAAGACTAGGGAGGACGAAAATGACCTAAATGTTCCTGCAATGACACAAAAACACCTATTGGATGCACAAGATTGGTTAAAAACCCTAATTGGACAAGAATAAGCCTAGGGAGGACGAAAATGACCTAAATGTTCGTCCAATGACACAACACACCTATTGGATGCACAAGATTGCATAAAAACCCTAATTGGACAAGAATAAGATTAGGGAGGACAAAAATGACCTAAATGTTCCTCCAATGTCACAAATGAACTTATTGGATGCACAAGGTTGGTTACAAACTCTAAGTGGACAAGATTAAGTCTAGGGAGGACGAAAATGTCCTAAATGTTCAACCAATTACACAAATGAACTTATTGGATGCACAAGATTGGTTAAAAACCCTAATTGGACAAGAATAAGCCTAGGGAGGACGAAAATGACCTAAATGTTCGTCCAATGACACAAACACACCTATTGGATGCACTAGATTGCATAAAAACCCTAATTGGACAAGAATAAGACTTTGGAGGACGAAAATGACCTAAATGTTCATCCAATGACACAAACACACCTATTGGATGCACAAGATTGCATAAAAACCCTAATTGGACAAGAATAAGACTAGGGAGGACGAAAATGACCTAAATGTTCATCCAATGACACAAATGAACATTGGATGCACAAGATTGGTTAAAAACCCTAATTGGACAAGAATAAGCCTAGGGAGGACGAAAATGACCTAAATGTTCATCCAATGACACAAATCAACTTATTGGATGCACATGATTGGTTAAAAAACCTAATTGGACAAGAATAAGCATAGGGAGGACGAAAATGACCTAAATGTTCGTCCAATGACACAAACACACCTATTGGATGCACAAGATTGCATAAAAACCCTAATTGGACAAGAATAAGACTAGGGAGGACGAAAATGACCTAAATGTTCGTGTAATGATACAAATGAACTTATTGGATGCACAAGATTGGTTAAAAACCCTAATTGGACAAGTATAAGCATAGGGAGGACGAAAATGACCTAAATGTTCGTCCAATGACACAAACACACCTATTGGATGCACAAGATTGCATAAAAACCCTAATTGGACAAGAATAAGACTAGGGAGGTCGAAAATGACCTAAATGTTCCTGCAATGACACAAAAACACCTATTGGATGCACAAGATTGGTTAAAAACCCTAATTGGACAAGAATAAGCCTAGGGAGGACGAAAATGACCTAAATGTTCGTCCAATGACACAACACACCTATTGGATGCACAAGATTGCATAAAAATCCTAATTGCACAAGAATAAGACTAAGGAGGACAAAAATGACCTAAATGTTCCTCCAATGTCACAAATGAACTTATTGGTTGCACAAGGTTGGTTACAAACTCTAAGTGGACAAGATTAAGTCTAGGGAGGACGAAAATGTCCTAAATGTTCAACCAATTACACAAATCAACTTATTGGATGCACAAGGTTTGTTAAAAACCCTAATTGGACAAGAATAAGCCTAGGAAGGACGACAATGACCTAAATGTTCGTCCAATGACACAAACACACCTGTTGGATGCACAAGATTGCATAAAACCCTAATTGGACAAAAATAAGCCTAGGGAGGACGAAAATGACCTAAATGTTCCTCCAATGACACAAATGAACTTATTGGATGCACAAGGTTGGTTAAAAACCCTAATTGGACAAGAATAAGCCTAGGGAGGACGAAAATGACCTAAATGTTCAACCAATGACACAAATGAACTTATTGGATGCACAAGGTTGGTTAAAAACCCTAATTGAACAAGAATAAGCCTAGGGAGGAAGAAAATGACCTAAATGTTCCTCCAATGACACAAACACACCTATTGGATGCACAAGATTGCATAAAAACCCTAATTAGACAAGAATAAGACTAGGGAGGACGAAAATGACCTAAATGTTCATCCAATGACACAAATGAACTTATTGGATGCACAAGATTTGTTAAAAACCCTAATTGGACAAGAATAAGCATATGGAGGACGAAAATGACCTAAATGTTCATCCAATTACACAAACACACATATTGGATGCACAAGATTGCATAAAAACCCTAATTGGACAAGAATAAGACTAGGGAGGACGAAAATGACCTAAATGTTCATCCAATGACACAAATGAACGTATTGGATGCACAAGATTGGTTAAAAACCCTAATTGGACAAGAATAAGCATATGGAGGACGAAAATGACCTAAACGTTCATCCAATGACACAAACCCACATATTGGATGCACAAGATTGCTTAAAACCCTAATTGGACAAGAATAAGACTAGGGAGGACGAAAATGACCTAAATGTTCATCCAATGACACAAATGAACTTATTGGATGTACAAGATTGGTTAAAAACCCTAATTGGACAAGAATAACCATAGGGAGGACGAAAATGGCCTAAATGCTCGTCCAATGACACAAACCCACATATTGGATGCACAAGATTGCTTAAAACCCTAATTGGACAAGAATAAGACTAAGGAGGTCGAAAATGACCTAAATGTTCGTCCAATGACACAAATGAACTTATTGGATGCACAAGATTGCTTAAAAACCCTAATCGGACAAGAATAAGACTTAGGAGGACAAAAATGACCTAAATGTTCGTCCAATGACACAAACACACCTATTGGATGCACAAGATTGGTTAAAAACCCTAATTGGACAAGAATAAGACTAGGGAGGACGAAAATGTCCTAAATGTTCCTCCAATGACACAAACACACCTATTGGATGCACAAGATTGCATAAAAACCCTAATTGGACAAGAATAAGCCTAGGGAGGACGAAAATGACCTAAATGTTCATCCAATGACACAAATGAACTTATTGGATGCACAAGATTGGTTAAAAACCCTAATTGGACAAGAATAAGCCTAGGGAGGACGAAAATGACCTAAATGTTCAACCAATGACACAAATGAACTTATTGGATGCACAAGGTTGGTTAAAAACCCTAATTGGACAAGAATAAGCCTAGGGAGGACGAAAATGATCTAAATGTTCGTCCAATGACACAAACACACCTATTGGATGCACAGGATTGCGTAAAAACCTTAATTGGACAAGAATAAGCCTATGGAGGACGAAAATGACCTAAATGTTCGTCCAATGACACAAACACACCTATTGGATGCACAAGATTGCATAAAAACCCTAATTGGACAAGAATAAGACTAGGGAGGACGTAAATGACCTAAATGTTCCACCAATGACACAAATGAACTTATTGGATGCACAAGATTGGTTAAAAACCCTAATTGGACAAGAATAAGCCTAGGGAGGACGAAAATGACCTAAATGTTCATCCAATGACAAAAATGAACTTATTGGATGCACAAGATTTGTTAAAAACCCTAATTGGACAAGAATAAGCCTAGGGAGGACGAAAATGACCTAAATGTTCATCCAATGACACAAATGAACTTATTGGATGCACAAGATTGGTTAAAAACCCTAATTGGACAAGAATAAGCCTAGTGAGGAAGAAAATGACCTAAATGTTCATCCAATGACACAAATGAACTTATTGGATGCACAAGATTGGTTAAAAACCCTAATTGGACAAGAATAAGCCTAGGGAGGACGAAAATGACCTAAATGTTCATCCAATGACACAAATGAACTTATTGGATGCACAAGATTGGTTAAAAACCCTAATTGGACAAGAATAAGCCTAGGGAGGACGAAAATGACCTAAATGTTCTTCCAATGACACAAACACACCTACTGGATGCACTAGATTGCATAAAAACCCTAATTGGACAAGAATAAGACTAGGGAGGACAAAAATGAACTAAATGTTCGTCCAATGACACAAACACACCTATTGGATGCACAAGATTGCATAAAAACCCTAATTGGACAAGAATAAGCATAGGGAGGACAAAAATGACCTAAATGTTCGTCCAATGACACAAATGAACTTATTGGATGCACAAGATTGGTTAAAAACCCTAATTGGACAAGAATAAGCCTAGGGAGGACGAAAATGACCTAAATGTTCATCCAATGACACAAATGAACTTATTGGATGCACAAGATTGGTTAAAAACCCTAATTGGACAAGAATAAGCCTAGGGAGGACGAAAATGACCAAAATGTTCATCAAATGACACAAATGAACTTATTGGATGCACAAGATTGGTTAAAAACCCTAATTGGACAAGAATAAGCCTAGGGAGGACGAAAATGACCTAAATGTTCATCCAATGACACAAATGAACTTATTGGATGCACAAGATTGGTTAAAAACCCTAATTGGACAAGAATAAGCCTAGGGAGGACCAAAATGACCTAAATGTTCATCCAATGACACAAACACACCTATTGGATGCACAAGATTGTTAAGAAACCCTAATTGGACATGAATAAGCCTATGGAGGACGAAAATGACCTAAATGTTCATCCAATGACACAAATGAACTTATTGGATGCACAAGATTGGTTAAAAACCCTAATTGGACAAGAATAAGCTTAGGGAGGACGAAAATGACCTAAATGTTCATCCAATGACACGAATGAACTTATTGGATGCACAAGATTGGTTAAAAACCCTAATTGGACAAGAATAAGCCTAGGGAGGACGAAAATGACCTAAATGTTCATCCAATGACACAAATGAACTTATTGGATGCACAAGATTGGTTAAAAACCCTAATTGGACAAGAATAAGCCTAGGGAGGACAAAAATGACCTAAATGTTCTTCCAATGACACAAATACACCTATTGGATGCACAAGATTGCATAAAAACCCTAATTGGACAAGAATAAGACTAGGGAGGACGAAAATGACCAAAATGTTCCTCCAATGACACAAATGAACTTATTGGATGCACAAGGTTGGTTAAAAACCATAATTGGACAAGAATAAGCCTAGGGAGGATGAAAATAACCTAAATGTTCAACCAATGACACAATTGAACTTTTTGGATGCACAAGGTTGGTTAAAAACCCTAATTGGACAAGAATAAGTCTAGGGACGACGAAAATGACCTAAATGTTCGTCCAATGACACAAACACACCTATTGGATGCACAAGATTGCATAAAAACCCTAATTGGACAAGAATAAGACTAGGGAGGACGAAAATGACCTAAATGTTCCTCCAATGACATAAACACACCTACTGGATGCACAAGATTGCATAAAAACCCTAATTGGACAAGAATAAGCCTAGGGAGGACGAAAATGATCTAAATGGTCATCCAATGACACAAATGAACTTTTTGGATGCACAAGGTTGGTTAAAAACCGTAATTGGACAAGAATAAGGCTAGGGACGATGAAAATGACCTAAATGTCCGTCCAATGACACAAACACACCTATTGGATGCACAATATTGCATAAAAACCCTAATTGGACAAGAATAAGACTACGGAGGACGAAAATGACCTAAATGTTCCTCCAATGACACAAAAACACCTATTGGATGCACAAGATTGGTTAAAAACCCTAATTGGACAAGAATAAGCCTAGGGAGGACGAAAATGACCTAAATGTTCGTCCAATGACACAACACACCTATTGGATGCACAAGATTGCATAAAAACCCTAATTGGACAAGAATAAGACTAGGGAGGACAAAAATGACCTAAATGTTCCTCCAACGACACAAATGAACTTATTGGATGCACAAGGTTGGTTACAAACTCTAAGTGGACAAGATTAAGTCTAGGGAGGACGAAAATGTCCTAAATGTTCAACCAATTACACAAATGAACTTATTAGATGCACAAGGTTGGTTAAAAAACCTAATTGGACAAGAATAAGCCTAGGGAGGACGACAATGACCTAAATGTTCGTCCAATGACACAAACACACCTGTTGGATGCACAAGATTGCATAAAAACCCTAATTGGACAAGAATAAGCCTAGGGAGGACGAAAATGACCTAAATGTTCCTCCAATGACACAAATGAACTTATTGGATGCACAAGATTGGCTAAAAACCCTAATTGGACAAGAATAAGCCTAGTGAGGACGAAAATGACCTAAATGTTTATCCAATGACACAAATGAACTTATTGGATGCACAAGGTTGGTTAAAAACCCTAATTGGCGAGAATAAGCCAAGGGACGACGAAAATGACCTAAATGTTCGTCCAATGACACAAACACACCTATTGGATGCACAAGATTGCATAAAAACCCTAATTGGACAAGAATAAGACTAGGGAGGACGAAAATGACCTAAATGTTCCTCCAATGACACAAACACACCTATTGGATGCACAAGATTGGCTAAAAACCCTAATTGGACAAGTATAAGACTAGGGAGGACGAAAATGACCTAAATGTTTATCCAATGACACAAATGAACATATTGGATGCACAAGATTGGTTTAAAACGCTAATTGGACAAGAATAAGCCTAGGGAGGACGAAAATGACCTAAATGTTCCTCCATTGACACAAATGAACTTATTGGATGCACAAGATTGGCTAAAAACCCTAATTGGACAAGAATAAGCCTAGGGAGGACAAAAATGACCTAAATGTTCATCCAATGACACAAATCAACTTATTGGATGCACATGATTGGTTAAAAACCCTAATTGGACAAGAATAAGCCTAGGGAGGACGAAAATGACCTAAATGTTCCTCCAATGACACAAATGAACTTATTGGATGCACAAGATTGGCTAAAAACCCTAATTGGACAAGAATAAGCCTAGGGAGGACGAAAATGACCTAAATGTTCATCCAATGACACAAGTGATCTTATTGGATGCACAATGTTGGTTAAAAACCCTAATTGGACAAGAATAAGCCTAGGGACGATGAAAATGACCTAAATGTTCGTCCAATGACACAAACACACCTATTGGATGCACAAGATTGCATAAAAACCCTAATTGGACAAGAATATGACTAGGGAGGACGAAAATGACCTAAATGTTCCTCCAATGACACAAACACACCTATTGGATGCACAAGATTGGTTAAAAACCCTAATTGGACAAGAATAAGCCTAGGGAGGACGAAAGTGACCTAAATGTTCATCCAATGACACAAATCAACTTATTGGATGCACATGATTGGTTAAAAACCCTAATTGGACAAGGATAAGCCTAGGGAGGACGAAAATGACCTAAATGTTCCTCCAATGACACAAATGAATTTATTGGATGCACAAGATTGGCTAAAAACCCTAATTGGACAAGAATAAGCCTAGGGAGGACGAAAATGACCTAAATGTTCATCCAATGACACAAGTGAACTTATTGGATGCACAAGGTCGGTTAAAAACCCTAATTGGACAAGAATTAGCCTAGGGAGGACGAAAATGACCTAAATGTTCATCCAATGACACAAATGAACTTATTGGATGCACAAGATTGGTTAAAAACCCTAATCCGACAAGAATAAGCCTAGGGAGGACGAAAATGACCTAAATGTTCGTCCAATGACACAACACACCTATTGGATGCACAAGATTGCATAAAAACCCTAATTGGACAAGAATAAGACTAGGGAGGACAAAAATGACCTAAATGTTCCTCCAATGTCACAAATGAACTTATTGGATGCACAAGGTTGGTTACAAACTCTAAGTGGACAAGATTAAGTCTAGGGAGGAAGAAAATGTCCTAAATGTTCAACCAATTACACAAATTAACTTATTGGATGCACAAGGTTTGTTAAAAACCCTAATTGGACAAGAATAAGCCTAGGAAGGACGACAATGACCTAAATGTTCGTCCAATGACACAAACACACCTGTTGGATGCACAAGATTGCATAAAACCCTAATTGGACAAAAATAAGCCTAGGGAGGACGAAAATGACCTAAATGTTCCTCCAATGACACAAATGAACTTATTGGATGCACAAGGTTGGTTAAAAACCCTAATTGGACAAGAATAAGCCTAGGGAGGACGAAAATGACCTAAATGTTCAACCAATGACACAAATGAACTTATTGGATGCACAAGGTTGGTTAAAAACCCTAATTGAACAAGAATAAGCCTAGGGAGGAAGAAAATGACCTAAATGTTCCTCCAATGACACAAACACACCTATTGGATGCACAAGATTGCATAAAAACCCTAATTAGACAAGAATAAGACTAGGGAGGACGAAAATGACCTAAATGTTCATCCAATGACACAAATGAACTTATTGGATGCACAAGATTTGTTAAAAACCCTAATTGGACAAGAATAAGCATATGGAGGACGAAAATGACCTAAATGTTCATCCAATGACACAAACACACATATTGGATGCACAAGATTGCATAAAAACCCTAATTGGACAAGAATAAGACTAGGGAGGATGAAAATGACCTAAATGTTCCTCCAATGACACAAACACACCTATTGGATGCACAAGATTGCATAAAAACCCTAATTGGACAAGAATAAGCCTAGGGACGACGAAAATGACCTAAATGTTCGTCCAATGACACAAACACACCTATTGGATGCACAAGATTGCATAAAAACCCTAATTGGACAAGAATAAGATTAGGGAGGACAAAAATGACCTAAATGTTCCTCCATTGACACAAACACACCTTTCGGATGCACAAGATTGGTTAAAAACCCTAATTGGACAAGAATAAGCCTAGGGAGAATGAAAATGACCTAAATGTTCATCCAATGACACAAATGAACTTATTGGATGCACAAGGTTGGTTAAAAACCCTAATTGGACAAGAATAAGGCTAGGGACGACGAAAATGACCTAAATGTTCGTCCAATGACAAAACACACCTATTGGATGCACAATATTGCATAAAAACCCTAATTGGACAAGAATAAGACTAGGGAGGACGAAAATGACCTAAATGTTCCTGCAATGACACAAAAACACCTATTGGATGCACAAGATTGGTTAAAAACCCTAATTGGACAAGAATAAGCCTAGGGAGGACGAAAATGACCTAAATGTTCGTCCAATGACACAACACACCTATTGGATGCACAAGATTGCATAAAAACCCTAATTGGACAAGAATAAGACTAGGGAGGACAAAAATGACCTAAATGTTCCTCCAATGTCACAAATGAACTTATTGGATGCACAAGGTTTGTTACAAACTCTAAGTGGACAAGATTAAGTCTAGGGAGGACGAAAATGTCCTAAATGTTCAACCAATTACACAAATGAACTTATTGGATGCACAAGGTTGGTTAAAAACCCTAATTAGACAAGAATAAGCCTAGGAAGGACGACAATGACCTAAATGTTCGTCCAATGACACAAAGACACCTGTTGGATGCACAAGATTGCATAAAACCCTAATTGGACAAAGATAAGCCTAGGGAGGACGAAAATGACCTAAATGTTCCTCCAATGACACAAATGAACTTATTGGATGCACAAGGTTGGTTAAAAACCCTAATTGGACAAGAATAAGCCTAGGGACGACGAAAATGACCTAAATGTTCAACCAATGACACAAATGAACTTATTGGATGCACAAGGTTGGTTAAAAACCATAATTGGACAAGAATAAGCCTAGGGAGGACGAAAATGACCTAAATGTTCGTCCAATGACACAAACACACCTATTGGATGCACAAGATTACATTAAAACCCTAATTGGACAAGAATAAGACTAGGGAAGACGAAAATGACCTAAATGTTTATCCAATGACACAAATGAACTTATTGGATGCACAAGATTGGTTTAAAACCCTAATTGGACAAGAATAAGCCTAGGGAGGACGAAAATGACCTAAATGTTCCTCCAATGACAAAAATGAACTTATTGGATGCACAAGATTGGCTAAAAACCCTAATTGGACAAGAATAAGCCTAGGGAGGACGAAAATGACCTAAATGTTCAACCAATGACACAAATGAACTTATTGGATGCACAAGGTTGGTTAAAAACCCTAATTGGACAAGAATAAGCCTAGGGAGGACGAAAATGACCTAAATGTTCGTCCAATGACACAAACACACCTATTGGATGCACAAGATTACATAAAAACCCTAATTGGACAAGAATAAGACTAGGGAGGACGAAAATGACCTAAATGTTCTTCCAATGACACAAACACACCTATTGGATGCACAAGATTGGTTAAAAACCCTAATTGGACAAGAATAAGCCTAGGGAGGACGAAAATGACCTAAATGTTAATCCAATGACACAAATGAACTTATTGGATGCACAAGATTGGTTAAAAACCCTAATTGGACAAGAATAAGCCTGGGGAGGAAGAAAATGACCTAATTTATCATCCAATGACACAAACACACATAATGGATGCACAAGATTGGTTAAAAACCCTAATTGGACAAGAATAAGCCTAGGGAGGACGAAAATGACCTAATTGATCATCCAATGACACAAACACACCTATTGGATGCACAAGATTGGTTAAAAACCCTAATTGGACAAGAATATGCCTAGGGAGGACGAAAATGACCTAATTGATCATCCAATGACACAAACACATCTATTGGAAGCACAAGATTGGTTAAAAACCCTAATTGGACAAGAATATGCAAAGGGAGGACGACAATGACCTAATTGATCATCCAATGACACAAACACAACTATTGGATCCACAAGATTGGTTAAAAACTCTAATTGGACAAGAATATACCTAGGCAGGACGAAAATGACTTAATTGATCATCCAATGACACAAACACATCTATTGGATGCACAAGATCGGTTAAAAACCCTAATTGGACAAGAATAAGCCTAGGGAGGACGAAAATGACCTAATTGATCATCCAATGACACAAACACACCTATTGGATGCACAAGATTGGTTAAAAACCCTAATTGGACAAGAATATGCCTAGGGAGGACGAAAATGACCTAAATATTAATTCAATGCCACAAACAAACTTATTGGATGCACAAGATTGGTTAAAAACCCTAATTGGACAAGAATAAGCCTAGGGAGGACGAAAATGACCTAAATGTTTATCCAATGACACAAACACACCTATTGGATGCACAAGATTGGTTAAAAACCCTAATTGGACAAGAATAAGCCTAGGGAGGACGAAAATGACCTAAATGTTCCTCGAATGACACAAACACACCTATTGGATGCACAAGATTGGTTAAAAACCCTAATTGAACAAGAATAAGCCTAGGGAGGACGAAAATGACCTAAATGTCCGTCCAATGACACAAACACACCTATTGGATGCACAAGATTGCATAAAAACCCTAATTGGACAAGAATAAGACTAGGGAGGACGAAAATGACCTAAATGTTCCTCCAATGACACAAATGAACTTATTGGATGCACAAGGTTGGTTAAAAACCCTAATTGGACAAGAATAAGCCTAGGGAGGACGAAAATGACCTAAATGTTCAACCAATGACACAAATGAACTTATTGGATGCACAAGGTTGGTTAAAAACCCTACCTGCACACGAATAAGCCTAGAGAGGACGAAAATGACCTAAATGTTCGCCCAATGACACAAACACACCTATTGGATGCACAAGATTGAATAAAATCCCTAATTGGACAAGAATAAGACTAGGGAGGACGAAAATGACCTAAATGTTCCTCCAATGACACAAACACACCTATTGGATGCACAAGATTGCATAAAAACCCTAATTGGACAAGAATAAGACTAGGGAGGTCGTAAATGACCTAAATGTTCCACCAATGACACAAATGAACTTATTGGATACACAAGGTTGGTTAAAAACCCTAATTGGACAAGAATAAGCCTAGGGAGGACGAAAATGACCTAAATGTTCAACCAATGACACAAATGAACTTATTGGATGCACAAGGTTGGTTAAAAACCCTAATTGGACAAGAATAAGCCTAGGGAGGACGAAAATGACCTAAATGTTCGTCCAATGACACAAACACACCTATTGGATGCAAATGATTGCATAAAAACCCTAATTGGACAAGAATAAGCCTAGGGAGGACGAAAATGACCTAAATGTTCTTCCAATTACACAAACACACCTATTGGACGCACAAGATTGCATAAAAACCCTAATTGGACAAGAATAAGACTAGGGAGGACGAAAATGACCTAAATGTTCCTCCAATAACACAAACACACCTATTGGATGCACAAGGTTGCATAAAAACCCTAATTGGACAAGAATAAGACTAGGGAGGACGAAAATGACCTAAATGTTCATCCAATGACACAAATGAACTTATTGAATGCACAAGATTGGTTAAAAACCCTAATTGGACAAGAATAAGCCTAGGGAGGACGAAAATGACCTAAATGTTCGTCCAATGATACAAACACACCTATTGGATGCACAAGATTGCATAAAAACCCTAATTGGACAAGAATAAGACTAGGGAGGACGTAAATGACCTAAATGTTCCACCAATGACACAAATGAACTTATTGGATGCACAAGGTTGGTTAAAAACCCTAATTGGACAAGAATAAGCCTAGGGAGGACGAAAATGACCTAAATGTTCAACCAATGACACAAATGAACTTATTGGATGCACAAGGTTGGTTAAAAACCATAATTGGACAAGAATAAGCCTAGGGAGGACGAAAATGACCTAAATGTTCGTCCAATGACACAAACACACCTATTGGATGCACAAGATTACATAAAAACCCTAATTGGACAAGAATAAGACTAGGGAGGACGAAAATGACTTAAATGTTTATCCAATGACACAAATGAACTTATTGGATGCACAAGATTGGTTTAAAACCCTAATTGGACAAGAATAAGCCTAGGGAGGACGAAAATGACCTAAATGTTCCTCCAATGACAAAAATGAACTTATTGGATGCACAAGGTTGGTTAAAAACCCTAATTGGACAAGAATAAGCCTAGGGACGATGAAAATGACCTAAATGTTCGTCCAATGACACAAACACACCTATTGGATGCACAAGATTGCATAAAAACCCTAATTGGACAAGAATATGACTAGGGAGGACGAAAATGACCTAAATGTTCCTCCAATGACACAAACACACCTATTGGATGCACAAGATTGGTTAAAAACCCTAATTGGACAAGAATAAGCCTAGGGAGGACGAAAGTGACCTAAATGTTCATCCAATGACACAAATCAACTTATTGGATGCACATGATTGGTTAAAAACCCTAATTGGACAAGGATAAGCCTAGGGAGGACGAAAATGACCTAAATGTTCCTCCAATGACACAAATGAATTTATTGGATGCACAAGATTGGCTAAAAACCCTAATTGGACAAGAATAAGCCTAGGGAGGACGAAAATGACCTAAATGTTCATCCAATGACACAAGTGAACTTATTGGATGCACAAGGTCGGTTAAAAACCCTAATTGGACAAGAATTAGCCTAGGGAGGACGAAAATGACCTAAATGTTCATCCAATGACACAAATGAACTTATTGGATGCACAAGATTGGTTAAAAACCCTAATCAGACAAGAATAAGCCTAGGGAGGACGAAAAAGACCTAAATGTTCGTCCAATGACACAACACACCTATTGGATGCACAAGATTGCATAAAAACCCTAATTGGACAAGAATAAGACTAGGGAGGACAAAAATGACCTAAATGTTCCTCCAATGTCACAAATGAACTTATTGGATGCACAAGGTTGGTTACAAACTCTAAGTGGACAAGATTAAGTCTAGGGAGGACGAAAATGTCCTAAATGTTCAACCAATTACACAAATTAACTTATTGGATGCACAAGGTTTGTTAAAAACCCTAATTGGACAAGAATAAGCCTAGGAAGGACGACAATGACCTAAATGTTCGTCCAATGACACAAACACACCTGTTGGATGCACAAGATTGCATAAAACCCTAATTGGACAAAAATAAGCCTAGGGAGGACGAAAATGACCTAAATGTTCCTCCAATGACACAAATGAACTTATTGGATGCACAAGGTTGGTTAAAAACCCTAATTGGACAAGAATAAGCCTAGGGAGGACGAAAATGACCTAAATGTTCAAACAACGACACAAATGAACTTATTGGATGCACAAGGTTGGTTAAAAACCCTAATTGGACAAGAATAAGCCTAGGGAGGACGAAAATGACCTAAATGTTCGTCCAATGACACAAACACACCTATTGGATGCACAAGATTGCATAAAAACCCTAATTGGACAAGAATAACACTAGGGAGGACGAAAATGACCTAAATGTTCCTCCAATGACACAAATGAACTTATTGGATTCACAAGGTTGGTTAAAAACCCTAATTGGACAAGAATAAGCCTAGGGAGGACGAAAATGACCTAAATGTTCAACCAATGACACAAATGAACTTATTGGATGCACAAGGTTGGTTAAAAACCCTAATTGGACAAGAATAAGCCTAGGGAGGACGAAAATGACCTAAATGTTCGACCAATGACACAAACGCACCTATTGGATGCACAAGATTGCATAAAAACCCTAATTGGACAAGAATAAGCCTAGGGAGGACGAAAATGACCTAAATGTTCATCCAATGACACAAATGAACTTATTGGATGCACAAGATTGGTTAAAAACCCTAATTGGACAAGAATAATCCTAGGGAGGACGAAAATGACCTAAATGTTCCTCCAATGACATAAATGAACTTATTGGATGCACAAGGTTGGTTAAAAACCCTAATTGGACAAGAATAAGCCTAGGGAGGACGAAAATGACCTAAATGTTCGTCCAATGACACAAACACACCTATTGGATGCACAAGATTGCATAAAAACCCTAATTGGACAAGAATAAGCCTAGGGAGGACGAAAATGACCTAAATGTTCGTCCAATGACACAAACAGACCTATAGGATGCACAAGATTGCATAAAAACCCTAATTGTACAAGAACAAGCCTAGGGAGGACGAAAATGACCTAAATGTTCATCCAATGACACAAATGAACTTATTGGCTGCACAAGATTGGTTAAAAACCCTAATTGGACAAGAATAAGCCTAGGGAGGACGAAAATGACCTAAATGTTCGTCCAATGACACAAACACACCTATTGGATGCACAAGATTGCATAAAAACCCTAATTGGACATGAATAAGACTAGGGAGGACGAAAATGACCTAAATGTTCCTCCAATGACACAACCACACCTATTGGACGCACAAGATTGCATAAAAACCCTAATTGGACAAGAACAAGACTAGGGAGGACGAAAATGACCTAAATGTTCATCCAATGACACAAATGAACTTATTGGATGCACAAGATTGGTTAAAAACCCAAATTGGACAAGAATAAGCCTAGGGAGGACGAAAATGACCTAAATGTTAATCCAATGACACAAATGAACTTATTGGATGCACAAGATTGGTTGAAAACCCTAATTGGACAAGAATAAGCCTAGGGAGGACGAAAATGACCTAAATGTTCATCCAATGACACAAATGAACTTATTGGATGCACAAGATTGGTTAAAACCCTAATTGGAGAAGAATAAGCCTAGGGAGGACGAAAATGACCCAAATGTTCATCCAATGACACAAATGAACTTGGTGGATGCACAAGATTGGTTAAAAACCCTAATTGGACAAGAATAAGCCTAGGGAGGAAGAAAATGACCTAAATGTTAGTCCAATGACACAAACACACCTATTAGATGCACAAGATTGCATAAAATTCCTAATTGGACAAGAATAAGACTAGGGAGGACGAAAATGACCTAAATGTTCATCCAATGACACAAACACACCTATTGGATGCACAAGATTGCATAAAAACCCTAATTGGACAAGAATAAGACTAGGGAGGACGAAAATGACCTAAATGTTCCTCCAATGACACAAACACACCTATTGGATGCACAAGATTGCATAAAAACCCTAATTGGACAAGAAAAAGACTAGGGAGGACTTAAATGACCTAAATGTTCCACCAATGACACAAATGAACTTATTGGATACACAAGGTTGGTTAAAAACCCTAATTGGACAAGAATAAGCCTAGGGAGGACGAAAATGACCTAAATGTTCAACCAATGACACAAATGAACTTATTGGATGCACAAGGTTGGTTAAAAACCCTAATTGGACAAGAATAAGCTTAGGGAGGACGAAAATGACCTAACTGTTCGTCCAATGACACAAACACACCTATTGTATTCACAGGATTGCATAAAAACCCTAATTGGACAAGAATAAACCTAGGGAGGACGAAAATGACCTAAATGTTCGTCCAATGACACAAACACACCTATTGGATGCACAAGATTGCATAAAAACACTAATTCGACAAGAATAAGACTAGGGAGGACGAAAATGACCTAAATGTTCATCCAATGACACAAATGAACTTATTGGATGCACAAGATTGGTTAAAAACCCTAATTGGACAAGAATAAGCCTAGGGAGGAGGAAAATGACCTAAATGTTCGTCCAATGACACAAATGAACTTATTGGATGCACAAGATTGCATAAAAACCCTAATTGGACAAGAATAAGCCTAGGGAGGACGAAAATGACCTAAATGTTCGTCCAATGACACAAATGAACTTATTGGATGCACAAGATTGGTTGAAAACCCTAATTGGACAAGAATAAGCCTAGGGAGGACGAAAATGACCTAAATGTTCAACCAATGACACAAATGAACTTATTGGATGCACAAGGTTGGTTAAAAACCCTAATTGGACAAGAATAAGCCTAGGGAGGACGAAAATGACCTAAATGTTCGTCCAATGACACAAACACACCTATTGGATGCACAGGATTGCCTAAAAACCCTAATTGGACAAGAATAAGCCTAGGGATGACGAAAATGACCTAAATGTTCATCCAATGACACAAATGTACTTATTGGATGCACAAGAATGGTTACAAACCCTAATTGGACAAGAATAAGCCTAGGGAGGACGAAAATGACCTAAATGTTCGTCCAATGACACAAACACACCTATTGGATGTACAAGATTGCATAAAAACCCTAATTGGACAAGAATAAGACTAGGGATGACGAAAATGACCTAAATGTTCCTCCAATGACACAAATGTACTTATTGGA